>NW_024121240.1:253756-346707 GCF_016745375.1 Pimephales promelas
CTCGTCTTAGACAAGCGTTAGTGTCAAACAAGTACTCAAAGAAAGAGTCTATTAAACCCTGTCTGCATGTTTCTCTATTTCAGTTTTATTAACTTCATTACTTGATTAACAAAAAATGTGTGTTCATTTCTTAAAGAGTTTTCCTGGGAAAAATCCTGAACGAGGGTCAAAGGCTGAGATGAAGGGCACAAAAAAGCAACACATTCCTCCAAGACTGTTGAAATTCCTGTGTGGCTTGAACAACTTTGAAAATCGATGGAACATTTGAGTTTTCTTTTTTCAAAGCTCACAATGAAATTTGGACTGAACAGTAGTTTGCTCAAATTGGCACATGGAAAAAGGTAATAACTCGAACGCAAACACATGAAGCCCAGCGTCCCACTTCATGCTCTTCTCTTAAGAACAAATGGGACAGACAATAGTCTTGTTATAGACAAATCTAGAAAATGTTATTAATGATATTGAGGGCAACGTTGGTGCTCTGGTAGTTTTTTCTAAATCTCTAAAATTCACTTTTTTATGTTATCTTTGTTGCTACATCATTATTATACAGCTAGATTGTTTTAATTTTTTTCTCTTAAAAATGTTTACATTATAAGCACTTTGTAATATTGCTTTGTACATTGTTATGTGAATTGCAGACATTTAAAAACTGCAGCTGTTTTTGTATTACTGGTTTGGTGTATTTTATATTCATTTGTTTATAAATGGTTTGACTTTCTATTAGTTCTTGATTTCTTCACGAATTTTAACTTTTTAACAGTGCAAACACTATTATACACATACATGCTCTTATTTAATTGTCTTTTGTTGTTTAAAGCAAAAAAAAATAATCAAGTACTTTATCGCACACTAAATGATTTGTCTTGCAAATAACAAATGAGGTAAGTTATTGTTATGTTTACGTCTTTTTTGTTATAGACGACATGCATACATTATAAATTTAACATCACTGCTTTTATACTAATGCCTGTTACCTTAGTCATTCTTTACCAGTTCAATTAATTAATTCATTCATTCAATTAGTATCGTGTGTAGGAAGGAAATATGTGACTTAAAATTATTAAAAATGTTATCAGCCTTACAGATCAAATCCCACAGTCTGTGTGCATAACGAACACACTGGCTTTGCGTTGTCAGACAAATAAGTAATACTCGTTGGTTTGTTTCACAGTGTTTCTTTTGTGGTCTTATCTATTGGTAGGGCTTTGCAGCTGTACTTCTGCATGCCAAGCACCAGCCTGCATGCTGCTTGTGGGTTTGTATTTTTAATTTCTTATTTCTTATTTTCTTATTATTAATCATTATGAGTGTTCAATATTGGCAAACATCTTTCTATCTCGGCTATCTGTCTGTCTATCTATATCTTTTTGTGATGTTTTGAGATTTTTTTTTTTTTTTTCACAAATAATTTGTGCCGCTTCATAAATTTGAGGTTAAACCACTGGAGTTGCATGGATTACATTTCTTTTTTGGGTGAACCCTTTTCCCTTTAAGGAATATTGTTCTTTTAAAGTGAAATCTCAACACTAACATTTCACTATACTATTGACTATAAGTCTAAAGCAATTTTTAATGATAAAGCAGCTGCCATGTCTTCATATTCCATTTTTTTTTTTCTGTATTTGTATTGAATTTCATTTGAAAATGTTTTGAATCTCGACTTTATATTATTGTGCAATCCTGCTCATGTCTACCAATATTGTGCAAGTACCTGCTCATGTTTTCTTTTAATTCTGTCCCTTGTTTGTTTGTCTAAAAACGTATTCCACAATACAAGCACTTTTTATGGTGTTTTGCACATTGTTTAATTGATGTTAAATATATATATTTCTTTATCCACCCATTGAATGCATTTAAGAATGTTTACATGAAAATGTTTACAAAAATAAAGCATGTTCAATTTATAAATATTGTTCTTGAATTATTTGTTACCAAAAGATATGCCATAAATTTAAATTTATGTGTAAGGATTATCTGTGAATAATACAGAAAATGTACTGTTAATATACAGAATTTTCAGTTTTAGAGTTGAAGGAACTTTCCATAGTTTAACAGAAAATGTACTGTTAATATACAGAATTTTCAGTTTTAGAGTTGAAGGAACTTTCCATAGTTTAACAGAAAATGTACTGTTAATATACAGAATTTTCCGTTTAGGATTTGAAGGAACTTTCCATAGTTTAACAGAAAATGTACTGTTAATATACAGAATTTTCCGTTTTAGAGTTGAAGGAACTGTCCGTTATTTAACAGAAAATGTACTGGTAATTTTCTGCCAGTACATTATCTGTTTTTTTACGGAAATTTTTTTTACAGTGTATGATCCGAGAGCCCAGTGATAAGGTTATAAGTTTTTGTTATTCTTTCAGGCCTGTTTGTAAAAATTAAATCAATCAGCGTTTTACTACTTCTAGTGATATCCTCCCGCTATGACAA
This sequence comes from Pimephales promelas, assembly GCF_016745375.1. Next base: position 256,196 of record NW_024121240.1, read on the forward strand.
AACACTCCCCAGTTTCAGGCCTCAAACACACTTTCGCAGAGAAAACTCTTTCTTTGCAAAAGTGTGCAGCTATATATCCATATAGTTGCATCATATATCACAGTGATTACATCCATGCCTCATCTAATTACACAGGTCCAACTCCATGCTTGGTTTTTGTTTTTCAGTGCATTTGGTTAGCTTATGCAAACTATCTCATCTTAAATAACTTAATTTTGGCTTTCATCTTATGCGTCATTTCATTTTCATACAGGTTTTCTACAGCCTCAATCCATTTATCCAAACCTGGATGGGTCTTTTTTTTTTTTTTTGAAGTGAGAAGAAAATGAAGTGAGAAGAAAACGGTTTGACATTAAGCTTGACAGCAAAAAACGAATTAGTTCACTTTGGAAAAAACATATTCAAACTGGAGAAGGACCGCCATCGATCACCAGATCTGCTATTACTGGCTCTCATAATAAAAGTAATAAGAAAAACCATATGTAATTACTATATAAAATATTTTTCAAAATGCTGTTTAAATATGTACCCGATTAAGGTGAATTAAAATGCAGCCATATAAATGAGCAAAACGTTCAGATGTTAAGCGCACCATTTACGTGTGGCTGGGAGCAGGTGTAGATTTCTTGCGTACCAACTAACATTTGGATAAATATGAACATTTTAATGAATCCGAAAATTTAGTCCAGAACCACTTTACACACGATTTACACAAAAATTAATTCTGTTCGTGTTTCATGAATGAGACCCAATGTCTGCTTCACCCTTTTTGCAAAACATTACATAAAACTCTAAACACATGCCAACAACCATGCCACGATCAAAAATTGCTTAAATCACCTTTTTTCCCCATTCTAACATTCAGTTTGGAGTTCAGGAGATTGTCTTGACCAGGACCACACCCCTAAATGCATTGAAGCAACTGCCATGTGATTGGTTGATTAGATAATTGCATTACTGAGAAATTGAACAGGTGTTCCTAATAATCTTTTAGGCGAGTGTATATCACACATAACATACTTTTTTTCTCCAGGAGCCTAAAGAACTCTCCGATAGTGATTTTGAAAGTCACCATCTCACGTTGAAATAGAAGGTAATGAAGAAGCTGACCGTTTGGCTAAAAAGACTCTTATGTCAGACATACAATGGATAGTTCCATTGAGTAAAATGGAAATTAAATATATCATTAAAACAAAAATCAATGGGTTATGGCAAGAGCAATGGGAAAAGGAGACAAAAGGTTGTTTTTTATATAAAATACAGAAACAAGTGAAAACAATGAGGCAGGGTGGGAGGAATCTGTAATTACAAGACTAAGAATTAGACATACAGGTCTTAATCATAATCTCAATCTTTTAGGGAAACATGAAACAGGATTATGCATTAATTGTGACAGGAGAGAAACGGTAGAACATATACTCATAGAATGTGAAGCATACAGAACAGAACGAATCGTATTGTTAGAACAAGTTAAAGATTTTACATCAAAACCATCAGCATGGCCAGCTATCATGAGATACCTTAAAGAAACAGACTTATTTAATTGAATTTAAGATAATTTTTTTTTTTTTTTTAATTATAGAAATCCGCATTGAAGCTCCACACCCCAAACAGTTGGTGGCGGTAATGCACCAAATTGGTATACCAACCGCCAATAAAAGAAGAAGGAAAGAAAGAAAAACCTTTGGGCTGGAGAAGGAGAGGAAGAATCCAGAAATGTTGTTTCGCAGCAGGTTGTAGGCACAGTCAACAGTTATTTTCTCACAGCAATGAGTTTTTTATTTATTTATAATATTTTTTATATGTTCTAATTCTGCTCATCCCTAAATTCAGATTTGGGTAATTACTTAAAAGAGTTAAGTACTTTGTTTCTAACTACTGATATATATTTTCCCTTCTTTTTTCCATAAGATGTCATTTAGTTCATACATTGTCCCCTTCCATAAGTGAAAGTGAGCTCATCAGTCAAGGGAATGAAAATGAGACTTCAAGAAAGTTCATCGCGTCCAAGAAGTAGTAGGTTAAAGCACTTGTTTATATTATATTTTCTATGGGCTGTATAGTAACTCGGTTCAAACACCGAGTTACCATACAGCCCTGGTCCTTTCTGTGTGGAGTTTGCATGTTCTCCTGTGTTTGTGTGGGTTTCCTGCACCGTCAAAAACGGGCACATTTAGGTTAACTATCCAGTCAGTGCCTTTGACCAAGGCACTGGTCAGAATGTGAAGTTGGTTCACAGGCACTGTGCTATGGTTGCCCCTACTCCTGGGATGGATTAAATGCAGAGGACAAGTTTCACTGTACTAAATTGTATGTGTGATTAATAAAGTATAGCCTTGCTCTTGACAACGCCGCAATTACTGCTTTATTTAGTGCAAAAGTTGAGTTCACACTTTAGGATTGTAGCCTGGATTTCCCACTTGCCGAGAGCAATCAACAAATTTAACCTAATGTAATGTAGCTATGAGAGTGTTTGCAAAGTATTTTTTATTTAGGTATATATATATATATAATTTTACTTGAGCATAATCTTTGACTACTTTTACCACCCCTGGTCAAATCCTGGCATTTGCTACAGGAAGCAGCAAAATCCCAGCCATTGCTTTTCATCCAACTCCAAGATGGCGGCATGAATGGTCTGATGTGTGTTTGTCCCCTCTATCTATACTCATTTATACTCATTTAGTTTGCTTTTTTACCCATATATGGAGTAACTTTTTAGTGGATTCTATGATTGAGCTCTGTTTTTTTTTAGATGAAATAGTTTTATTGGATTATGGACTACTTTGCTGCAGAAAAGCTTCCATCTCCAGGCTCTACTTGGATCCTGAGGCCCTGTTAGCCTCTCTAGGCCCTGGCAGCCCAGCTACCATCCCCAGGCTCTGCTTGGATCTTGAGGCCCTGGTACAGGACCTAGCAGCCCAGCTACCATCTCTAGGCTCTGCTTGGATCTTGAGGCCTGGTAGCCTCTCCAGGACCTAGCGGCCCAGCTACCATCTCCAGGCTTTGCTTGGATCTTGAGGCCCAGCTACCATCTCCAGGCTCTGCTTGGATCTTGAGGCCTGGTAGCCTCTCCAGGACCTAGCGGCCCAGCTACCATCTCCAGGCTTTGCTTGGATCTTGAGGCCCTGGTACAGGACCTAGCAGCCCAGCTACCATCTCCAGGCTCTGCTTGGATCTTGAGGCCTGGTAGCCTCTCCAGGACCTAGCGGCCCAGCTACCATCTCCAGGCTTTGCTTGGATCTTGAGGCCCTGGTACAGGACCTAGCAGCCCAGCTACCATCTCCAGGCTTTGCTTGGATCTTGAGGCCCTGGCAGCCTCTTCAGGACCTAGCAGGTTCTGCTAGCTTCCCTAGGACATAGCAGCTCTGCTAACATCTCCCTGCTCTGCGTGGATCCTGAGGCCCTGTCAGCTCCTTCGGGTTTTGCTAACATCATCTGCTAACATGGCTCTTCTTTTAATGCTGCTTTGTTCATTGTTTGTGCAAAATCTAAGATCAGGCGATTCAAACTGGGTGAGTACATCTTACAACATTTGTGGCTCTTTGGACATAGCCTATGGATTTAACTGGTCAGTTTTTGTGCATTCCCCTCAAATGCCAAAAGAGTTGGCAGACATTTAGCCTGGTCTCTACCCAGAGATATTCTTCAGCTTCAAAATCTTTTGATTTTAAATGACTATTTTGCATATGATGAGAGACATTACTGGGACTCCCATTTTAAAAACTCAACAGATTGTTCATTTACTCATGGTAAACAGAGATGGTTAATATTTTTGTTGCTGCTTTTATCTGGCAATGTGCAGCCAAATCCAGGCCCTGAGTTGCAGCATATTCCATTGCCATCTGATGTGAAATCCATGTCTGGTCTGAGTGTAATTCACCTTAATGTTCGCAGTTTGTTACCCAAATTGGATCTGCTTAGAATTTGGGTGAATTTAACAGATGCTGATATTGTTGTGCTATCTGAAACCTGGCTGACAAAATCAATCACTGATATGGACATTGGAATGGGTGATTATAACGTGTTTCGTGCTGACAGATTAAGGAAGGGTGGGGGGGTTGCTATTTATGTCAAATCTAAATTTAATGTGAAGCTAGTCCATACAGAATCAATCAGTAAGCAGCTGGAATTTTTGGCAGTGAAGGTGGAGTTGGCCAAGGGCCTTTATGTTACTGTTGTTGGGTGTTACAGGCCTCCTTCTGCCTTGAGTACTGCATTGCAGACTCTTATTCAACTCTTATCCAGATTGGACTATTCTGAAATTATTTTAGCAGGTGACCTAAACTGGGACTGGCTGAAACCTTGTTCAGATGAATTTAAGTCATTTTGTGATTCTGTCAATTTTACACAGTTAATCAATTAATTCTCCCACTCGTTTAAATCTTAAGTGCCATGAGAATTCCACCTTAATTGATTTAATTTTGACTAATGTTCCACACAAATTTTCTGCTGTTGGTGTTTTTTGCAATGACCTAAGTGACCACTGCGTTGTTGCTGCTGTAAGGAATACTAAGATGCCTAAATGTAAACCTCGTGTAGTATGTAAGAGGATTCTCAAAAAATTTAATGAACAGGGCTTTTGCCATGATTTGTTTAATTGTGATTGGAGTAGAATAGAGCTGATTCCCGATGTGGAGTCAGCCTGGATCTTTTTCCGGGATAGTTTTTTGCAAATAGTAAATAGACACGCCCCACTAAAGAGATTCAGAGTTAAGGGGCGGGATAATCCTTGGTTTTCCTCTGAGCTTGGAGATATTCTTCATGACCGCAATTTAGCGTGGGCCAAAGCAAGAAAAACGGGCTCTTCGTCTGATTGGCTTGTTTTTAGACAGTTAAGAAATAAATGTTCTTCTCTTATTAAGAAAGCAAAATCTGATTTTTATCTGTCAGCCACTACTAACACCTTAAATGATCCCAGAAAATTCTGGAAGGCTATTAAATTACTTTCTCCAAACAAAGATAGTATTAATGTTCCTTCTTCAATTATGAAAGACTCTGTAGTAGTTCATGACACCTGGAGATATTGAACCATTTTAATGAGCATTTTATTCAGTCTGGTTCTTTGTTTGACACTGCTTGTCCATATACTGAGACACCTTGTAGAGATGTACCAGTCTCTACAAGTGTCTTCAATCTCACTCCATTTTTAGTGGCCGACGTTCAAAAAGCCCTAAAAGGACTGGCTCCTGAAAAACCCCCAGATCCTGATCTTATAGAGCCTTATTTCCTAAAAATAGCTGCTGACTGTGTAGCACAGCCTTTAACGTATCTTTTTAACCTTACTCTGGAGAGCAACACTATTCCCAAAATATGGAAATCTGCATTTGTTTGTCCATTATTGAAAGGGGGTGATCCGTCAAATTTAAATAATTACAGGCCAATTTCTAATTTGTCTGTTTTGGCCAAAACGCTTGAATCCCTGGTGAGTGATCAGATGAAAGACTTCTTGCATGCACAGGACGTTTTATCCCCAGTTCAGTCAGGTTTTAGAAAAAAACATAGCACCATCACAGCTGCAATGAAGGTGATAAATGACATCTCTGTTGCTCGTGACAAGAAGCAGCACTGTGCATCACTTTTTATTGATTTGTCAAAAGCTTTTGAGACGGTTGATCATGATGTTTTAAAGATTAGGCTTCTTAATTCGGGGTTTTCAGAGAAAACTGTCTCTTGGTTCTCAAACTATCTTAGTGACAGAACTCGGTGCATTAAGCATGATGGTGTTCAATCTGATTTTTTACCAATCCTTAAAGGGGTTCCACAAGGCTCTGTATTAGGCCCTATTTTATTTACTATTTATATAAATAATCTTAATTGGCATGTGCCTGATGCAAACTTTAATTTTTATGCAGATGACACAGTTATTTACTGCTGTGCACCCTCTCTTACACAAGCTATTGCACATTTACAGAGTGCCTTCAATATGGTCCAACACACCTTGCTACAGTTGAAACTTGTGCTCAATGCAGACAAAACCAAATGTATGCTTTTCACAGGTCATCGGAATAGATCACTGAATATTCCCTCAGTGATTACTCTTGATGGACGTGAAATACAGACTGTTACAACTTATAAGTATCTTGGTATTGTTATTGATGATTGCCTATCATTTAAGCCTCATGTTCACTGTCTATTGAGAAAGTTGAGGCTAAAATTGGGTTTTTACTTTCGGAATAAGTTGTGCTTCTCTTTTAATGTTAAAAAACGTTTAGTTTAACGTAACGTTTAGTCTCAATGGGTTTTACCTGGTTAAATAAAGGATAAATAAAAAATAAAATAAAAATAAAACTCCTAAATTAATATTTATTCATGATGGGAAAAAAAAACATCTTCCCATTGCGCACACTTGTGCAAATGAGCTTCACTTATTTGTGAATGCAACAACAATGGCTGAGGGTGATGAATTTAACTACAGCTTCCTAGTAGCACTAATGAATGGATCTTTATGTAGCACGAGATGTTTAACAGTTACCTCGTAAAAGTACGAGGCTTATTATTTGCAAGCACAACTGGTGTAAGTGTACTGTCCTAGTTTTGATTTTTACTGTAAATCTACTACTAATTTACTGAAATCAGTTGATGTGGTGTGGCTGGCCCCGGTGTGTTATTGTAGGTGGTGGGAGCCTGAAGAGGCCTTAGCAAACATATTAGCAAGATTATATTTTATGTGCTTTTAATGTTTATATGCCCAGCAGTCAAAAACCATGGTTGAGATTGGCAAAGGAAACAAAGAGAGGTGCATTTTAGGCTTTTTTACAGGATGCACTTTGACTCTGGTACCTTTTAATCATTGTGACTGCCTCTGTCCTCCATCAGCATTACTCTCTCTCTCTCTAGCCTAGCAGAGAATGGTTGTATCTTGTGAGTAAAGGCCAACAGGTAAGCCAAAGTGAGATGTCTGACTGAGGACAGAGGCAGATTTCCATTTGACCAACAATTTACAGTGTTATTTGTGGGACTGGGGTTACAAGTAGTTTCCGTTAGCTGTTCTGCTAAATTATATAATTTATGCTTTACTGCTGAGAACATATTCTCATAATCTTGAACTCACATTTACTCATGAGTCCCACTGCATCACTTAACTGGTGTGAGTTTTACGGTTTATAGAAACAAATGTGCTACACATAATGTGCATTATTGCTAGTCGCAAATCTCTCCTAGCTAGTTAGCTAGTTTAGTTAAGTTAGCCTTTACAAGAACCCAATGATACGTGATTTGGAAAACATACTTACCGAGATGGCCTGTGGTGGCCCTGAGGTGGTTGCTGTCACTGTTGTAAAATTTAGTACAGCAGCCAGGATGGCTTCATCATATTAGTGTAAACACTCACATTTCTCACATATGATTCATCATATTAGTGTAAACACTCACATTTCTTTAATATCATATTGAATTTTATATAAGAGCATAAAAACAGCCTTGTGTTATACATTTATATTTATTTAGCATTGAAAGCAAGCTTAACTAACTATATTTCAGAAGTCAACATGTTTCCATTGATATTTACACATTTTAGTCTGGCAATAGTTTAACTAGTAAACTGTCTTCAAGTTTATTTAACAATAACACGTTATCAAATGTAAGTGAGAATAAGTTACCTCCACTGGATCAATAGCACTCTTCTTCTGAGGTAAATTCAAGGCTTATTCCTCACAACACATCTTCTTCCAAACTTGATGAAAAGCAGAGGAATGATGACGCTTGATGTTTGTTTATCGAGGTGATGGGGGCATGACGTGGCTAATGTGTACGATTACCGTATAATTAGATCGTGCCGCGCGTGGGTGTCCATATTAAAAGATAATGAGGTTGGACTGGGAAGATTGCACCTCTTGTACATAAACGGAGAATATTTGTTGTCTGTATTACTTCTTTTAAATGTAGACACTTCCAGCTTTCTAAAGACCTATCTCTCATGTCTCATTAGCAAGTATTCGCTGAGTTTCGGTGACACGTTTCAGAAAGAAGTTCATAGAGACTGAGAAGGCATAATGTGTTTCTTTATTTTACAAAAGCACAAAGTTTTGTTATTGTGAGTGTACACAAATAAACCCTATACAGATTCAAATGATTTATAACTAATTTCTGTATTACAAAGTTCTTTCACCATTATTAGGAAAAAACGCAATTGATCGCGGACCCCTAAAGGTTAAAACACTTTCCACTCAAAGAGCACACATAGGGTCTCACATCTGCATGACTTTTTTTAGGTGTATCTTTAAAGATGTAATGCGCAAGTCTCTGAGTTTTTGCAGAACTACGCCCCCTCTGGCGACAAGCGAAACTGCAACCAGAGGTGTGCACGCTCATGGACCACACGGACGCTTGCATGTGGTGTTCATAACCAAAGGAGCATCAGCTGCACAAATCTTTTGTTACAGTCATAATGTCTTCAGAGGTAATAAAGTTATAAATCTGCAAGCCATTTAAAATATATGAAAGGAAAGGCATTTGAGTAAATTACACACTTATGTGTGTGTGAGGGGAAAACGGGGGTAGAAGAAAACTTCGGCTTTTGTTTCCATCGATCTCCATGTTGAACTGTTTTATGTGCTTACTGTATCCACTTATGATTGTATTATTATGGAAACACGTTCATGAACAATATAAGTTATTACTTTGTATAGGACCCGTTTGAGCCCTGGAGCAGACCGGAGATCTCTCCATTTGTTGAAAGCCTTCCCGATGTTGATTCTCGTCTTATTCCGACGCCTGGCACAAGACAAAAGTTTTATTTTCTTTGTCTTACGTGAAGTTTGTGTTGGGGTTTGGAATCAACTACAAGCTGGTCTTTTTGAATTCATCTTCTACTTTTGTCAAAAATTGATACGTTTTGTCGCTCAAGCTGTCTTCTCTGATATCAGACTGATCTCATGAAGTAGTGTGTGTATGACACGCCAATTTGTATTTCCATTTTTGGCGTGCTATCAAGACGCATACTCGCCTTTCAGCGTGTTTATGAACGCCGTTGACTTAACGTTATATAAATATATGACTTACCTCAACCCCGTCCCTAAACCTAACCGTCACTGGGGTTAATGGCATTTATGACTGTTCCCTTACCATCCTAGGTAAAAAAAAAGATATGACTTACCTCAACCCCATCCCTAAACTTAACCGTCACTGGGGTTAATGGCATTTATGACTGGAGATTTGACTGCGTGTTCGGACACGCGGAATGACGCAGACGTTAATGGCGTAGACATATACGCATACACGCGGATACACGCGGATAGCTCAAAATGCGTAGAGATAACACGCCACCTGGCGCGAAAGTGGCGTATATCTTTACGCAAAAGTCATGATGTCATGTTGCTAATATGGAGAATGGCGGAGAATACACAAACCTGCCAGACAATGGCCAGGTGAGCATGACGTCACGCTCAGTCTCAAAGTCCGTCCTGAATCCCTCTTATATATTTTACTGTACAGGATTATAGAGGCAATCGCAGTGATCAGAGAAGGGCTCATTCAGCCCATCAGGCAATTGTTTAAGCATGTATGGGTTGTAAAAACGGGTATTTTTAAAGGGGACATATCATGCAAAATCCACTTTTTTAGCCCTTAAATGCATTTTGTTGTATATTTGGAGTGTTTATAAGTACAGAAAAGATTAAATTATTCTCTTCAGGTGCTTCGTTTATATCTTTATATTCTGTTTTGGTCATATTTTTCAACCTGTTCAGATTTTTCTGTTGTCTATATGACGTTTTTTGAACTATCACGTCACCGTATTTGCAGCGGAACTGCCAAATAAAGACATTGACTACCGGTCCAAAACTTCGAGCAATCCGCCATTATTATTTCTCGCTCCGATTTTGTAGTCCGAGCTCAATGATGCAGAAGTTACGAGAGGTCAAGTTAAAATGTTCGGTTGTTGGATGTAGTGACCTGAAGCACTTCAAGGATTCCCACTTCAACAACCTCCGCCAGTATAAAGAAGGGTTTGCCGATTGACTTCGTCTGAATGAGGGGTAAATTCCTTCTATCTTTGGAGACGACGAACAGAGCATTTCGATAAGCTGTAAATATCGTTAATAAAAATAAAGTACTTTACTTTCTTAAAACACATGGTGGTCATGGTTTAGCAGTACATTTGTCTTTCTTTGTTTTTGTTTTGAAGTAACGTTACACGTCTGCATTATTATTGTTCTCGAGTTTCATCAATGGTCATTTAGCTGCGTTGTTTTCTGATGCTTTTCTAAACGTATCATATTGTCAATACAGATTGTTTAGTGATAAGATTAGACCGTAGCCATTTATCTTGTCCGTGTGCTTGTTTTAACAAGAGAAATAGTCGACTTTCACTAATAACACAAAACAGTTAACTCACATTGTTCTGCAGGTTCGTCGTAGTCTTTATCAACTCGCTCGCTCTGGCTCGAATATGTAAGGCTTGAAGGACAAGTCTTCTGTTGTTGACATTTTATTAAAGTGTGAATAAAAATGTTCTTTGAAGGCATCGTATATAATCGTATATCTCTAATCAAACTACAACAATAATGGCCGAACGTGGGGAGTTGAACCGACCGTGAACTCATCGACCTGGAGAGCGGGCGGGGTATGACGCATCTCCTTTTTATTTAAAGGTGACTCATTGAAACGGGTCACTCAAAGATGCACATCAGAAAAGGGGTAGAAAAGGGGCTATAATAATGAGGAATTCAGACCCAAGCATTGCAGTTATGTTTTATATAGACCACAACGGTATGATTTATATGTAAAAATCAATGATTTAAAAGCATAATATGTACCCTTTAACATCTGATGTCAAAATATTTTTTATTACACTGATTAAAATGAAATGATTCCCTTCCAGTGAATGTGTAATATGAAACCGCTGTATTTTGTAAACCTCTTGCTAAACGGAGGGACACGTCAATTTCTTTCCAGAATGAGTTTGCAAATGTTGTTTTAGGTCTCTTTGATGTGTGAAAAACTTCTTACACTGAAGACATGCAAAAGCCTTCCCTCCAGTGTGAGTTTTCATGTGGACATTAAGGGTTGGTCTGTGAGTAAAACTCTTTCCACACTGAGGGCAGGTGTAAGGCTTTTCTCCAGTGTGAGTTCTCATGTGGCTTTTAAGGCTTCCTTTTCGATAAAAACTCTTTCCACACTCTTGACAGGTGTAGAGACTCTCTCCAGTGTGAATTCTCATGTGGACTGTAAGGTTTCCTTTTCGGCTGAAACGTATTCCACACAGTTTGCAGGTGTAAGGCTTCTCTCCAGTGTGAGTTTTCATGTGTGCATTAAGGGTTGGCCTATGTGAAAAACTCTTTCCACATTGAGGGCACGTGTAAGGCTTCTCTCCAGTGTGAATTCTCATGTGGCTCCTAAGACTTCCTTTTCGGATGAAACTATTTCCACACTCTTGACAGGCAAAAGGCTTCTCTCCAGTGTGAATTCTCATGTGGACTTTAAGGCTTCCTTTTTCAGTGAAACTTATTCCACACTGTTGGCAGGTGTTGGGCTTCTCTCCAGTTTGAGTTCTCATGTGAACCTCAAGATTTCCTTGTTGGTCAAAAGTCTTTCCATACTGAAAGCAGGTGAAATTACTTCTAATTGGCATCTTTTCTGTCTGTGAGCAGCTAATAGATATTTTTTCAGTTTTACAATCATGATGTTCTTCAAAATGATCTTTCACTTCCATCCCATTCAGTCCTTGACTCTCCTCTTTTAGCTCCATCCGGTCTAATGTGAACAGAGACAAATACAAGTTAGCCTCTGTTTAACGTCGCAAAGCAACGGACATCAAAACATTTAGGGAGTTTTTTAACTGGAAAAAGTGAAAATGGAGTCCGTGTTGCATTCACATTCACGCAAATTGCGTGAATTTTTCAGAGTTCAGCGGCACAGTTCGAGTGCAACTGAAATCAGACCACCTGATTTAGGTAGTCTCAGGTTTGGTAACATTGTGCGCTTCCAGGTCCGCATGACAGCGTACACATTAGTGATTTTTTTTAAGCGAACTCTGCCCCGTTCTGAACTAAACTGCCAGTGTAGACATTTAAAGCATCAAAACCAACAACATGTATGCCAGATCCTATACCCTCTGTAAAAGATATTTCCTGTAGTTAAACATGTAATATCATTCATATCATAATTTGTTATAAACTCTAAGTCTCTAAGTCACAACAATGTTTTCTATTCAGTGGTAGAAATTTGGGGATTAATATTACTCAAAATGATTGTTTTGTTTAGGCTACTTCTGCATTATTTTTCCTAATTAAATGTGTGACATGTTGTAATATCAAATAGCCGATTTGGAAGTAGGATCTTCTCATGTGACAGGCAAACAGGGCACACATGCACTCAATATATCTGTCCACTCAAGGCGACCCACTTCATGTCAAAAGCACTTTAATCAGGACACTCATCTGACATTCTTCAAAAAATATTATTAATTTCCGTAGAGTTGACATTTTAATAAGTATTAAATGCTTTGAGAATGAAACAAACCTGTTTGTTCCTCAGTTTCTTCTTGTTTCACATTTAATGTTTCTTCAATCTTCATGTCTTCAATCTCCTCTTTAATAAACGCCATCTTTATAATAGTGTCAAGAGGATCTCAGTCGCTTCACCAGGAGTTTTTCTGTGTGTTTGGACACTCTGTCATGATTAATATGAGAATAATTAACAGAAAGAAAAGTACATACAAACTATGTAAATCTCTGTGTGTGTCTCAGTTAGCTCTAGTTAAGTAGTTCAGTGAACTGGTAAGAGTTAATGGCCCAAATCACCTGATAAGCCAAAAACAAAACATTAAAAAAAAAAAAAACAATCAAAGCAAGTTAATAAAAAAATATTAAAATTATATTATACTATAAATTATTATACTTTTATATTTAGGTTTTTATGATTTATAATCGGTATCCAATCATTTGTATTTATAATATACAATATTAAAAAAACGTTTGCAGTTTGTTAAAGTTGTAATTAAACACGTTTGTCTTCTCGTTGCATTTACAGTGTTTTGACCAGCATGTGACGTCAGCGTACGGCGATTCGAATCAATGAATCATTTTGCGAAGCAGTTCAATTGACTCGGAGTTTCAAATATTTGTTTCTCCATCACTCTTAGCCAGTGACCGGTACGTGTTTATGATAAACTGATTAATGATAGAGCGCGAAATGAGACGCACCTTTTCTGTTACTCTGTGGATGTACTTTATTAACAAAATAACCTTTATTAATGATATCAAGTATTACAATTGTATATTTAATTATTTTAAAATCGTTTGTTAAATATCTAAAATAGACAGAACATTTGCATCCATTAAACGCTTAAAAACACAAACCTGTCTTCAGCCGAATCACAACAGCGCAGCGCAGCTTGATGACGTCACACAGGCACAGCAAAATAAAAGTTCTCTCCACACTTTGCTGTCTAAAATCATAAAAGTGCATCGAAATGTACAAAAATACACTCAAGTAATACAGGTATACATATTTGAGTCTTTGTGAAATACATATTTAAAAACATGTTGAATCGTGATGAAAATAATGTGAACAAGCACATCTAAAATGTGAGATTCTAAAACCACAGTATGTGTGTACTGTATATGTGTCAAGTTTGAGAGCAAAAGTCCTGTTTATCAGTTTATGAAACATTTTTTTTTCTTAATTTTTTGATTGATGCACAGTTCCCAAAAGAGCCATATCAACAACTATTTGACTACGTCAGAGACTAGTTTAAAACCAATCCTGAGCAGTTTTTAATGTTTCAGGATTAGTTTAAATCAGTTAAATCTTACATGAACAAACCAAAAGAAGTGAGACAGACTAAATACTGCAGCAACGTCTCCAAAACACAAAGCATGCACACTTTACTGGACAGAGGGTTTTTTAAACAGATAAAGCATGGAATGATAATTCTAAATAAACAATGTACACATGAATAGTTCTGTACCTCGATCTCAAGATGTGTTTTTTTTTTCATAACACATACACATTTAAATTCTTTATTTGAATTAGAAGATAAGCCTATATCATGGCATAATCCAAATTTGACAAAAAAAGTGTACAACAGCAGCCAATATCTCAGTCCATTATGCACATCTAAGGGCAAAGGTGGCACCTACGCCTCCATATGTAGAGGCTACCAATTACTGCGGATACAGAGCAATATCTTGTCAGTTTTTTGGCCTTGTTTTTATATAGTCCGCAGATCTGCAGGCCTCTTACACACAACTTGTGCACATGGCCTAAACTACCAAAAATGAGGGAAATAACTTTACAAGAGTAGCCAAAGTTATTGAAGACATTGTACCATGGTTGATATTTCAACAATTTTGAAGCATAACAGGTGTCCATTTAAGCTTCGAAAGAGCAAGCAATTTCTATTATTGTAACGGCTTTGTTGTGTTCATTAATTACAACGATGTCAGGTGTGTTTGGAAAGTGATTTATGGCAGTTTCAAATGTAGTGCACTGTTCGTGTGGAAAGGAGAACCAGTCTATCTTGATCTTTTTGTTACAATGAATTGTAGTAATGTTGACATTGTCTCTGAGTTCCTTCGCTAAATGTCCAACAATGCGGTCATGGCGTGCAATATACAGTCCTTTGTAGGCAGAGCAACCATTAAGGATATGCGCGATCGTCTCTCTTCGCCGGCTCTGATGTTGTAGGAAAAACGGCTCGTGTGCACATGGAAACCATGTTGCTAAGTTGGACTTTGTTGGTAGTACCTGAAGACGATCTGTGGATGTCATCTTGTAGGGCTGTGTTTTTCAGAACTGTGTGTGAGACGTTATGGTCAGCACAGTGCAGGCAGGCCAGTTGTCCTTGTTGGCGTAAGCCTGTCCAGTGCTGTATCATACACAAATGGAAGTGATCGATTATTGTCCTTCTGATATTTTGAGTGTCTAGGAGTTGAATGTTGTCGCCAGTTACAATGAGTGCCATGATGGTTGAATCCGTGACAATGTTCTTATTGACTTCCACCGACTGTCCTGCTATGTTCCTCCAGCGCAGTTGGATATTTGCGTGGTTGCAGAGGTCATTCAGGTCCAGCCTGTCCGAGCGCACGCCAAAGCCTGGTGTGTTGGTGTCCAATTTTTCATTGGATTTTCTTCTGAACCCGAGGAAGCTGGCGTCATCTGATGTAGAGAGGGGGACCTTGCGTTTCCCCAGATGTAGTAGAAGTGAGGCTCGGGCGAGCTCACGCACGGCTGCGTCATCATTATTTAACATCCTTAACAGGTTGCTTATTCTGCTGGAAACATACACCCACTCTATGTGAGGGACGCCCAGCCCTCTCTCTCTCTAGACCTGTGAAACACATCTCTTGTCGAGTGTGTATTTAGTCCCATCCAGCATCTTACCAGGCCTACAGTCTTATCGACAGTCTGATCGATCTCAAGATGTGTTTTATATATATATATATATATATATAATTAAATATTAAAAAATATTTGCAGTATAAATGTAATACATTACCCCTCTGCTAATATGTTCACATGCCAACTGTCCCGATTAAATAGACTGCTACTGATCTAACCATTGACTACACCAGCAACACGACATTTGAGAATGATCACGACACCGGTCATAATCCATCACAGCCCAAACGCGCATCAGACCATACAAACTCAACATCCAGCCACGCAAGAAAACATTGAATATTACCAAGGTAATAAAATGCTGATGTGATTTGCTGCCCAAGAAACATTTCTGATTATTGTTAATGTTTTCTTTTTAAAAAGTCAGGATTCCTTGATGAATAGAAGCAAAACAAATGTTTAAACTTTTGTTTAAAAAAAGAAAATTTTAAACGCATACTAACCTGAAATGACATATACTGTTTGATACAGTACAAATATTTTGAGTGTCTCTTATTTTCCAGTAAAGAACAACACTTGTCCCACATTTTTCTCTGAAGTTGGCAACCCTATTCACAAGTTGCAGATAACCATCAGCCACGACCAGTTGTAGCAATAAAATACATGTTCTTACAGGTATTCAAGATTATTTTATTAATCATCTGGCATGCGATGAGCTTCAGAACCTAAATTACAGGGCATTGATTGAAGGTCAGAATTACACGAGCAGATACTGCATACCATCGCAGATGATTCTTTAGCTTGGTCATCTTTAAATCAAAGGAGAAAACTACACATGCACTTATTTATTGTAAAAGCACTTTTAGGTAAGTTACCTTCCTACATATCAAATCTTTTAATTTATCACACAAATACCTACCAAACTAGGTCTGGCTCTCATCTCCGGCTAAAAGTCCCAAGGGCTCGGTCAGAATTTGGTAAAAGTGCTTTTTCTTTTTACGCCCCTTGGAGTTGGAATGATTTACAAAATGTATTGAATCTAGATGCACTCCCAACTCTGACGTCCTTTAAACGTCTCCTGCCCAATGTTTTAAAGGACAAGTGCAATTGTTTTTCTTAACTCGTTTTTATCCATGTTGTTTGTGATGTGTAAATTGTGGTATTTTATTCTGTGATTTTGTGTATGAAACTTCTTGTGCTGCCGTCTTGACCAGGTCTCTCTGGAAGAAGAGATAGTAATATCTCAATGTGACTTTCCTGGTTAAAATAAAGGAAAATAAATAAAAAATAAAATGAGCTTATCACATTAAAAGGTGTCGTGAGGTTTTCACAGGCAGTGAACTCGTACCATAATGTGTCAGTAACAATACAGAGAAAATTGTTAAAACAGCCATTCACACAAAACGCTCTTCCCAGCATCACTGGACATATGTAAAAAATAACTAAATAAAAACATCTAACATCTGCTATAGCCGCCTACGAGAATAACACGCTACTTCCGCAGCAGCAAGGCCCGCAGTAATGGTGGCGCTGCTTTACTTTCGTGTTTCGCCGGATTTGTGTATTCACAGACACAAAAAAACTTAAATAGGGTGGTCTCACCTCTGACTGACCTTATCTGTTAGCGTGATGACAAATATTTACACGATATTATCACAAGTGGACTCCCTCTAGATTGAATCTGCAGATGATTTTTAGAAATTGTTCAGTTTATTTTTTAGTTTGTTCAGTTTATCTCATCACACTGAGCAACACAGCAATTTCTTTCAAGTATGATATTGCAAGTGACGTTTAAGCTCTGTGTGATAAGTGAAACTCTTCTCGCACTGAAGACATGTGAAAGGCTTCTCTCCAGTGTGAAGCCTCATGTGAGTCTTTAGGTTTGCTTTAACTGTAAAACTCTTTCCACATTGAGGACAAGTGAAAGGTTTCTCTCCAGTGTGAACTCTCATGTGAGTCTTTAGGTTTCCTTCAACTGTGAAGCTCATTCCACACTGAGGGCAGGTGAAAGGCTTTTCTCCAGTGTGAACTCTCATGTGAATCTTGAGGATTGCTTTGCTTGAGCAAGTCTTTCCACAATGATGGCACATGACACAAGGCTTCTCTCCAATGTGAGTTCTTACATGATTCTTAAGGTGATTGCTGTCTGTGAAACTACTTCCACACTGATGACATATAAAACAGTCCTCTATTGAGTGAATCCTCATGTGGCAATCAAGGTTTACTTTACGTCTGAACCTCTTTCCACACTGATCACAGGAAAAAGGCTTCTCTCCAGTGTGAATTCTCATGTGGTCATTAAGAGACCCTTGATGTGTAAAACTATTTCCACACTGAGAGCACACATAAGGCTTCTCTCCAGTGTGAATTCTCATGTGGACTTTAATTGTTGATTTATGTGTAAAACTCTTTCCACACTGAGGGCAGGTGTAAGGACTCTCCCCAGAGTGAACTCTCATGTGGATTTTAAAACTTCCTTTTCCAGTGAAGCTCTTTTCACACTGAGGGCATCTGTAAGGCTTCTCTCCAGTGTGAATTTGCATGTGTTTTTTAAGGTTTCCTTTTTCAGTAAAACCTTTTCCACACTGTTGGCAGGTGTAAGGCTTCTCTCCATTGTGTATTCTCATGTGGACTTTAAGGTTTCCATGATGATTGAAACTCTTTCCACACTGAGCGCAGGTGAAATGACTTCTAGTTCCAGTCTTTTGAGCTCTTTTTTGAGAGGAAGTCTTTTCAGTCTGGGAGCAACTCAAAAAATCGTCTCCAGTTATAAAATCATGACGTTTCTCTTCCTTTACATCACTCAGTTCTTGACTCTCCTCTTTCAGAGGCATCAGGTCTAAGATGGAAAAAAGATAAATACAATTTTAACCACATGTTAATGCCACAAAGCAGTAGACATCAAAACATTCAGACCAATACTGCCCTTACTATAGCAAAAGACCTTAAAGCGATACTCCACCGTTTTTTCCACAGCAAGTGCTTGGGAGCACTTCGACTCGGCGCATATTTATCTATGGACTTATCATCACTTTGGAGAGTGAGAGGGGGTAGAGGACTTTTCACGAGTGATGATTTTACTGCGCCAAGTCAAAGTGCTCCCAAGCACTTGCTGTGGTATTCCGCCATACAATATAGTTATCCATTTTACATGCTTAGAAAAGCGCAACATTTCATTTTGTGTCACCATCCTAGGTCGAGTTACACTGCTCGAGTAACTGTATTTAAATGTGTTAAAAACGTGGAGGTGTTTGGTTGCTTTTCTGCTTGGCCCATATTGAATGAACTGGGCTAGTTAAGTGCAATCAAAGTGTCTGAGCAAAGCGCGCCAAAACAATTGAGTGCACACACTGAGACGAAAGAGGTATATATCAACTGGAACTGAGAAAAATGACTTTTTAATTGACCCAAATTAATTATAGGTAGGACACTGCAAATCTGGCAATTCAACATGACATCATGACTTTTGCGTAAACATACACGCCACTTTGGAGGTGGCATGTTATCTCTACGCATTTTGAGCTATCCGCGTGTATGCGTGTATGTCTACGTCATTAACGTCCGCGTCATTCCGCGTGTCCGTACACGCAGTCAAATCTCCAGTCATAAATGCCATTAACCCCAGTGACTGTTAAGTTTAGGGATGGGGTTGAGGTAAGTCATATCTTTTTTTTTACCTAGGATGGTAAGGGAACAGTCATAAATGCCATTAACCCCAGTGACGGTTAAGTTTAGGGACGGGGTTGAGGCAAGTCTTATATTTATATAACGTTAAGTCAACGGCGTTCATAAACACGCTGAATTATGCGTCTTGATAGCACGCCAAAAATGGAAATACGAATTGGCGTGGCATACACACGCTACTTAATGAGATCAGTCTGGGCAATTAGATGTTTAAGTAATGAAAATTATCTGCATAAAAATATTGAGCTCTAACTTTAGAATAGTGGTCAAGAGTCAAGTTTCTGTACTCTGTTTGTATTGTCAGCAAAAAGTGATAAGTCATGCCTAGGCAAAAGGCAGTAACTTCCACATTATCAATATTTGGTTGCCATTAACAAAATCATTATAGTAACACCTGTATAAAATACAAACTAGACTCCCCATAGACTTCAATACAAAATAATGGCAAAAACCAACGTCCGTACACAGCCGACAAGTGTAAATAACTTAAGAAATCACTTATATAAAACATGTCAAGTAATTATATGTCTACCCTGCCTGCCATAGAGCATGAAAGATATGTTTTTTTATGCCCATAATCAACTAGCCCAGGCCATCATCATCATAAATTCATAATATATACATTAAGGTTTTGTACTTTAAAAAACGAAATAAAATCATTCAGGGGCTTACCTGGTGACTCAATGAGGTACAATGTCCGGGTAAGACACCTCTGGCCACTGGGTGGGGTTGTTACACCAATTTGACGCTGGTAGAATAAAGGGACGCGTTTTTAAATTGGCCAAATTAAGTTTGTGTATGTATCTTTCACGCTCTATGGCAGGCAGGGTGGACATATAATTACTTGACATGTTTTATACAAGTGATTTCTTAAGTTATTTACGCCTGTCGGCTGTGTATGGACGTTGTTTTTTGCTGTTATTTTGTATTGAAGTCTATGGGGAGTCAAGTTTGTTTTCCCCCAAAAGTGGGTGTGAACCTATTCAGAGACATGACGCAACGCCGGTTGTACGTTATATTAAAAGACTGAAGTTGTCTTTAGCTACCCACAAGTTTCCGAGGGGCGCTCCTGTAAAAAATAAAGTGGGTGAAACTTCCGTTGAGGCGGCGGAAGTAGCATTCCAATGGTATTTTGTGTGTTAGTTAGCAAAGAGGCTAGCTGTTTTTCAGAGAATTATTTTACTATTTAAAGACGCAAATCTTTATGAGAGATGTCGTTACGGAGCTCAGGGACAACATGTGGTGTTCGCGGTTGTATGTATAACCGGACTAAACTAGTTCAGTGGCTTAAACGTGATTGTTTTGAACATAAGCTGAAAACGAAATCAGAGTGATCCTGCCAGAGCCCGTCTCTGATCCTGCCAACGACTGTAGTTTCCATCACCTCACAAAAGACGACGAATCTTCCTGACTACATTTGTTTAAATTCTTAATATTCTATAAACTCTCTCAGCATGTGATTGGCTGTTCTCTACTGATGTTACAGCTAAACTCAGGATCAAAGCCTGTGTTGACAGAATACCAAATGTGTCAGTTAATGTATTCAAGCAGCACATTCATTTATAATTTTGAATAAACTCCAAAGCACAATGACTAAGTGTGTGTATTTTTTTATTTTAATTGTTTGTCAGCTCGCACAACTGTCTGTCACCATACCTTGATGAGTATTGATTATTAATAATGTTATTATAATACTCCCAATCAACTACTGCGGAGGGTAAAGGTACTGTTATTTCACCCTTTTGAATTTCGTTGAGGTTGTGTTCCCACATCGTTAGCTAGTTTGGATCGCTATAACTTGAATGACTGTCAACTGTTGAATGAACGAGTGTCAAGCATGTCAAATCGCGCTTTGTTTACTTCCAACCGGAAGTCGCGCCCACTTTTGACGCAAGGCCTCATGGGGCGTAGGAAACTTGTGGATAGACCATTTCACAAGATGTAAACAACACTGGTCCAGAAGCACTTCCTGTTTCAGTATGTAACTGTTTTCTTTATTTCACATGTAAAGAAACCATCTTAAAGACGTTAAAACATCTTAAAGTTTGTTTAACATTTTGATTCAGTTTTAAATATTCTGTTGGTTGTATTTTATCCCAGCTTTTATGTAGTGTTAAAAAACTGAAACAGGAAGTGCTTCTGGACCAGTGTTGTTTACATCTTGTGAAATGGTCTATAGGTCCATGGCGTTTATAGTTTGTAAACATTTCACTGTATTCACCAGTATTTTACATTAACGTAATAAAATAAAAATTCTCAAAAGCTCAATTTTTCGTGTAGCATATTTTTTAAGCCATGTAGCAAACATTTTCCACATTTCTTGAAAAATTACTTAATTACTTTTTAAACTGTTTAACCGATAGTATTAATCAGTCAAAAGTTTTACTATCGGTTAATGGTTATGAACATCCCTACTGTCCACATGACACAACCTGCTTTAAGTTAAAAATTAAAAAACGCTTCAATCAGGACACTCATATGGCATTCTTCAAAATCATCATTTCTGTAGAGCTGAATTCAGCTTTGAGAATGAAACCAACCTGTTTGTGTCTCAGTATTTTCTTGTTTCACACTGAATGTTTCTTCAATCTTCATGTCTTCAATCTCCTCTTTAATAAATGCCATCTTTATAATATAGTGTCTTGTGAATTTCAGTCACTTCACCAGGAGTTTTTCTGTGTTTTTGGACACTCTGTCATAAATTAAGATTACATCACTACGAAGTAACTGAATTCGAGTTTACGATAAATCGATTCACCATATAAGCGGTGAAATGAGACGCATCTTTTCTGTTACTCATACGTGGATGCGCTTTACTGACAATAACGTTCATTAATGTTAGATACGGCATCACAATGTTACATTCGATAATAAATTATTAATTTTAAATGGCTTGTAAAAGCTATAAAGCCGATTGAACAGTTTGTATCATTAAAATACTTAAATTGCTAAAAACACAAACAGCAGAGTCTCAATAGATTTAGAAGCAAGACGCAACCTTATGACGTCATATCACAAAATCAAAATAAAAGTCATATCCAGACGTGAACAATGATGTGCTTAAAATATTAAGGGAGGGGAAGGGTACTCTTGTTTACACATAAAAGTCAGTGCCTTTTTCTATTATTAAAATGTGGATAAAATAAATCAGTTTGAACCTGTCGTTTACATGACAATGATATGAAAAGTTTTTTTTCTTAAAAGGAAAAGTTTTTTTTAAAGGAAAGGTTTTTTCTTTGTACAAATGGCAATGTTATAAAAAATATACCTATACGTGAAAAGACTAATAATGCTGTATTATGTATGCCAGACAAGTAGTTGCAATGTCATTTTGTAAAAAAAAACTCATATGCCTATGGGCTCTATGCACGGCGATATATTGAAGCATTAGGGATGCTCGATAACTTCCGCCGATCGTAGAGTCCAATGCAATACCGAGAATTTATATAGAAACGTTAGTCACAAAAACAGATAAAACAGACACCCCTCGTTGTGTTTATGCTTCTTTTTAAAATTATATTAAGTAAACATAACTATATATAAAATTACATCTAAACGTATGTACGTTTCGTTTCAATGACAGGAGGGCAGTAAATTTTGAAGACTCTGCCATAATCCCGTTTTCCTCGGTTCTCCTCCGCTTAAATCTCCACAACCGGAAATGGACGAGCATCCTTGCGTCAAATGCGGAACTTATGCGTGCATATAGCCCATAGACATATGCTTAATGTATCATATTTTTTGAAACATATTTTTATACAATTTTCAGTCTAAGGATGTTAATTAATACACTATTATTACTTTGTCTTCTGGGTAAATCTTCACAAAGCCAGAACCATTCACTGTTATCGCATTTTAAAGTCCCCGTGAAATCAAAATTGAACCTATTTACTTTGTTAGCGCATATTACTAGTCTTGTGGTGAACAATTAATCTGTGCAAGTGAATATATATTAAAAAAATGTTTTACCCTAGTAATCTTTAATCAAAATCTGAAAAGGGGGGGTCAGTTATATAACATAGAATTGTATGACCCAGACAAAGATGACCACCAGCAGGCCTCAGTCTTACCAAACCTGAAATCACAGGGGTTCTCAAAGACTGGAGAAATAATTTTATGTAAATTAATGTAAAATCAATGTCACACATGCATCCAAAATACTCCACACACCACACAATACACAGTAAAATATACCCCACCACATGGAACCCACAACTAGGGGTGTAAATCGATAGGCCTATTTATTACTTAAAAAGATTTTCAACACTGTCCTATGAAGAAAAAAGAGCTGTGTGAAACTAACACCTGCCCTACAGGATCTTACCCAACAGAAGGGACAAAAATAACAAAAACCTTTCAAAATGAGTGGTATCAAAAGAAGCAATGGCTGTGTGGCTGCAACCAGACAAACAAACTTTTTTGTTTTCCATGCCTTCTGTTCTCCAGCACCGACAGTGTGTGGGTAAAAGCGGGATATAGTGACCTTAACAATTTACCAAGAGCTCTGGTGAAGCATGAAAAATATACGGCCCACGTCCACTCTCAGATCGCCATGAAAACTTTCGGCAAAAGTCATATTGACTTGGCCCTGGATGAGCAGCGCAGGCTCCAAATAAGCACGCACAATTCAAAGGAAAAAGGAAAACAGGGAGCTATTAAAAAGCCTCATAAATATTACATACTACCCTGCCAAACAAGAGCTGGCTTTTCGAGGAAACGATGAGAGCATTACCTCTGTCAATCAAGGAAATAACGTTGAATTGTTAAATGTGTTGGCAGAAAAAGATGGCAAGTCAGCTGGACACTTAAGCTCCTCAAATGTGTTTACCGGCTCATCAAATCGGATTCAGAATGACTTAATTGAAGCCACTGCTGAGGTTATCAGAGGCCAGATAAAAAATTACATTCAAGCAAACATCCTTTGTTGCAGTGGAAGTGGATGAGACCACGCAAGTGAAGTAAAAGAAGCAGGGTAACAATAAAATAGTAGAATTCGTCAAAAAGGCCCACAACCCAAACAAAAGAAAATAATAATAAAGTGTTATGATTAGCTGAAAAAAAATAAATCATTCAAGAGGTATTTTCCATCAGAGAGACCCAAGGCCAAAAAAACATAACAAAATTATACAGAAATGTAACTAACTATCATAAAGAAAACATAATAAACTTTACCTAACTACTCATAAAACATGTTGATATAGATCAGGTTAATATTTAGCTAAATGATTTGCATGTGAACTCGTCCGTGTGAACTCGACTTTTATTTTGGTCTGGAAATGTGATGTCATAAGTCTGCGCCGCGAACCTGCATATGTTGTGATTCGACTGAAGAAAGGTTAGTGGTTTTAAGCATTTAAGTTGTTTAAATCAATTTTAAATGTTTAGTCAAGTTTATAGTTTTTATACGTGATGCACAACGTTTATGTATTATTTAATGTAACATTCTAATGCTTGATTTAACGTTATTGATTCGAGATGTTTTTTGCGAGTAAAGTGCGTTCACACATGATTCACGAGTAACATAAAATGTGCGTCTCATTTCTCTCTTTATGTAGTGTATGAGTACATCATAAACACGAATTTAGTTACTGGCAAAGACTAGTGATGAAGAAACTGAGTTTTTTGAAACTCCGACTCATTTGAACCAAATGATTCACTGATTCGAATCGCTCGAATGGCCGCGCGCTGTCGAGTCTGCTGGTCAAAACCAAACAGTGTAAAACGAGAAAACAAACACGGTGTGTAATGACAACTTTAACAAACAAACTGCAAACGTTTTTCTTTAAGTGTAATCTACAATTAAATACTAAATGTAAATGGCATACTATATATATTTTGTTCTTTTATTAATTTGCAACACTGAGTGTTTTTTGTTGTTTGACTAATCAGGCCATTAACCATCACTCTGCCTGCTAAACTAGGGAGCTGATTGAGACAAACACAGATATTTAGTTTGGATGTTACGTTTTGTCAATTGTTCTCATTGTTAAACATGACAATATGTCCAAATACACAGAAAAACTCCTGTTGAAGCAACTGAGATCCACTTCAGATGGCGTTTATTAAAGAGGAGAGTGGTGAAATGAAGATTGACGAAGCGAGCAGTGTGAAACAAGAAGATACCGAGGAACAAACAAAGATGACGTTTATTAAAGAGGAGAGTGGAGACATGAAAATTGAAGAAACATTCAGTGTGAAACAAGAAGAAACTGAGACACAATCAGGTTGGTTTCATTCTTAAAGCTGAACTCAGTCGTTTGATCTTTCATAAAATGTCCAGCTGTACAGAAATTAATCCTATTTTTGAATAATGTCATTCAGGTATCTTGATTAAAGCATTTTTTTTTTTTTTTTGCATGGAGCGGTTTGCTTCAAGTGGTCAGACATGTTGAGGTCATACCAGGCAAATTTTGTGTAACATTAAATCCAATATCAACTTCTGAATTGGAAACCATGAAAAACAATAATTTCTATCACTTAGCCTAACTATACAAAAGGCAACGTATCAGGCAACGCATAGCCTATTAATTATATTCACTGCATGTATGTTCGGTATATAACAAAACTAAATATAAAACACAACCCTGCCTCTTTTCGTTTAAATTTTAAAATATGAAACATATTCCAGGTAATATGTAATGTATTGCATATTGCATTGGTACAAATGTTGCAATAAACAACATTATAGATATATATATAAGATAGATCTTGTAATAAAATAAAAAATAACTATCTCTTAAAAACTATCTCTTTTTGTTGAATTTCAGTTTTATCAATAATAGCCATTATACAAGTATAAGTAAAAGGTACAAAAACAGTAAAGCTTTAATAACATAAAGCAAACAATTCCGTCAAATATACAAATTCAGCGCTCAAATATATGAAGCTTCACTTAGCCTTCTGCCAAAACTATTGGCCAGGGAACGAATTATAGATTCACGAGACCAAAGATCGCCTGTTAGGTCCACACAAGACGAATTATATATCATGTTTCATCACTACAAATACGCCAGAGTCAGCGGGAAACATCAGAATGACTAGCCGAGGAAAGGCTGTTCCAGGCGGGGTGCACGAGCGACACATTTTGTCTTTGTTTTGGAACACCATTTTGGCTAACATAAAAACATTTTTTTTTTTTTTTTCAGGGGGCTTTATGATTGTTATCAGCAGAAATAAGAAAGAGACAGACACGCTTAAATTTGATGCTTGTCATATTTGAGGGGTGACAGGATTCTTCAAATCCTTGATTTGATTACATTTTTTATTCTAAGGTTCGATTTTCGATTTCTACTTTATTTTTAAAGCCGAAACCGGCCAATCAGGATGCTCTCTGTCTTACATGCGCTTCGTTAGGGACATTAGGTCTCTTGCTCTCTCCCTCTCTGCCGTGCGTGCAATACGGTTTGGAGCACAGTTTTTTCTGTCTCAGCATGCACGCTCGCTAGGGGTTTCACAACTACTGATTTTTGCTAGTCGACTAGTTTTGCATAACAGTCGACGACTAGTCGACTAGTCGTTAAATGGTTTATTCTAGGGGTGTGCGACATCACGAATAGTAAATGTCTCCACGATCTGCTTTTGAAGAAATAGGGTAGTATCGTGTTACAGTGCATTCTATCAGTTCTGGCGCCTCTGTCTCAACTGTACAACGCGACGTAGCCTACACATCACACGTTAAGGAATAGGTACGGGACACTGCAATTCACAAAAGTTAATTGTTTGCATAAGCCTTGCCGGTTAAACATTTAATTCACGCGCTGTTCTAACGTGCGCTTTCCTGAGCGCGCGGCATATCCCCGACGCTCACAGGCATTAGAAACCTGTCAAACAGCGCCTGAATACTGGACTAAGTTATCTTTCAAGTCTTATTGTGCTAATACTGTTAAATACACACAATGTTTACATAAACAGAATTGGCTATGTCTAAAGTGAAAGCAAACATTTGAGAGAAAATCTGGTGTAATATGCGTCTATATTAAACACGTCGCGTGCTGGTCTAAAAGCGAGAGTAGTACTCGTATTTTCCGCACTAAAGCGCACTTAAAAGCCTTTAATTTTCTCAATCCGGTGTTCTGTCGATTTTTGCTGCCTTGTCGAAAAATGCTACCATAGCGCGAATTGATCACAGAATGCCGATTAAAGTCGTATGAAATACAATTATAATACAATTCTAAGTTATGAGTAGCTACTGTATACTGTAGACGACTATTTTTACTTTTAAAACAGTGAGAAAAGTAAAAATTATCATAAAATATTCATCTTTGACTTGTCAAAGTACACCTTTCCTCATAGTAATTGAAAATTTCAGTTATTCTTTTTCAGCTGGCTGGCCGTACAAATATTCATATGGTAGTAAGCATTTTTTAAAGGGAAATTATATATTATAACAGGAAAATGTACCTTTTGTACATTTTGAGTCTGCACATGCGCATAACCGGTAAGTAGCAAATCTCGATGGGTAGCATGAATTGTCAGAACACCGGCCTTTTCTCAAGCCTTATAATCCGGAGCGCATTATATATCAATTGCTCGCGCTCGTGTCCATGCCCGCTTTGTCACACGGCCAGTTCAACCTCGTATAAATCAGGTTATGTGTGTCTCCCGCTCACGAGCGCTCTCTCTAACACACACACGAACAGACACTGCTGTCAGCAGGCTGCGAATGTAAGTTACGTGCCCGCCCCAGCGCGCTCAAATAAACGCCTCACCTCCGACGCCGCGCATTTGCTGCATTCCCTTTAGCACATCTAGTGGATGCATAACGCAAACCCAGTCAAACGTTTGAAAAATGTTCTAAAATAGGTCATTGAAGGTGCGCCTTATAGTGCTTATAGTATTGTATTTAAAGGGATAGTTAACAAAAAAATATATCTATATATATGTCATCATTTTGTTTCCGACTAGTCGACTAAGGCCAACAGCGCCAACTAGTGGTTGTGACAGTCGACTAGTTGATGAAACCCCTAACGCTCGCTCTTGCTCGCTTACACGTAAGGTCAACATAACTCACTGGAAATCCAAAAAGCTTCCACACTTGCAACTTAAATGAAAGGGTTCAAGTTCTCTCGATGGGTCTCCAGCATCTGCAGTTGCCATGCTATCTTTTGAATGGGTATAGCTAAGTTCGAGGAGGTTGACCATAGGGCTGGGCGATAAAACGATAATGATGATTATCGCGATATAATTTTTACTCGATAAAACAATATCAAGAGTTTGATACATGTCCGATAATTTTTATTCGGGAAAAAAGCGAAACGAAACTCATTTGCCACACAGACCATTTATCCACTTGGCTCAAAGTCCAAACGGCCGTGCTAGCTCACTGGAGCAGACGCGTTTACTCTGATCGTCTCGCTCACGAGATTCAGTGAGAAGAGCTTGAATGCAGCGAAGAACACATGTCCTGTTTAAACCAGTTTAAAGGCAGATGAAACAGCGCTGACAAACAGGAGAAACATTGGGTCTCATTCATGAAACATTCGTAAATATACGAGTAAATATGAGAGTGATTTGCGCGTAAAGAGACCTTCCCGAAAACTCTTCTCCTGATTCACAAATACTTCGTAAACGTCAGATGTGATGGTGAAATGTGTGTGTGAGCAGCGATGCCGAGCAGAGAGCACGTCAGAAACAGAGGACAGTGTGTGTGTGTTCTGGTTCTGAGCCACATTGGCCTGTCACTGCTCGTCAATGTCAGAATATTTGAGATGACCAATCCAATCAAAGTAGGCGGGCTTTATGTTCACAGACGCTGAGCGCAAATTTTAACAGTACAACTCGATGGTTCAGTGTACGGTCAAGTGCGAGATAAGATGTAAGTAGCTAAAATTAACTTTATATATTTGACAGTTTTTTTAGGTCATAAATGTTAAACGAATGACAAAAAATAATTCGGCAAACTAATATAGTTTTTGTCTAATTTCGCCAAATAGGCCTATGTAACGTAGTTTAGGCTACTGTCATTGTGAGGGGACAAGAAACATGAACAAAGCCGTTTTCATCATGTTAGGCACAGGATTAATAATGAATGTGTACATATTGAGAATAAAATATAAATTGTAGCTTTTAGTACATTTTAAAAAGCCAACTTTAGGAGGGCAAGATAAAAACAAAGAGAAAAAAAGTGTGATGCTGATATGAACTATAATGAACTTTTGTGAATTGCGGTGTCCTGTGAGTGTAACTCTACCTCTGCGTTTACATGTGATGTGAATGTACATCGCGTTGTACAGTATGTTGAGATGAAGGTGCCAGAATTGAACTGATAGAATGCACGATAGCCTATTATAATTTTTCTTCAAAAGCACATAGTGGAGCAATTTTAATCGTTCACGATCAAAAACCGTGAGACGCACGCACACCCCTAGTTGGAAGTTTAAGTTGCTGGCGCTCATGCTTCGTTCGTGGTCGTCACGTGCGCATAGGAAACACACCATCCAATCGGCTAGGCTCATCGGCAGAAATATTCATATCGGCTGATGCCGATGATGGTCATTTTAAGCTTTTATCGGCCGATACCGATGTTGTCCCGATATCATCGTGCATCCCTAGCTTACACTACTCTCACCGCCTGATTTATGAAGCTGTGCGTACCTTTGAAATCCAGGTGTACGCAATACCTGCCCTTGATAAATCCCGCGGCCAAAAATGTCATTAGAATAACACGCCCCTAAATATTCAAGTCTCCGCTCCCCCCACGCCCTCATTTTACGCCATGGACACACGGAAGACGGCAAAGAAGAGAAACTTCTCCGACGTGGAGCCGAAATGACCTATCACAATGCATTATTTTACAGCACGTCTTTTGAAATTAGCATTCAATTTCGAATCACGTCACATTTATAATAGTGATGATGATGTGATGTGATGTACCATTCATTCACATTAATAATTGCATGACAATTTGTAATATTCTTATTATTATTATAATTTGTATTAATGACGCTTATTTAGGGCTGGGCGATATGGCCAAAAAAAATTATCACGATAATTTTTTTTATATCAGTCGATATCGATAATTATCACGATATATGTCAAATATTTATTTTTTTCAAGTTTAAAGGCAGATTTTTGCAACAAAGTTGTATAAACCAGAGTGTTAATTGTGTTTTTAAACTACTCTTTAAATTTATGTTCAGTAACATCTGTTTTTTTTCTCCTTTTTTTTCTTATGCAACAACCACATTTTTATTTGGTAAAAAGTAATATTCTGACTGTTTGAGTTGCATTCAAATTAACCATTGGTCATTCTGTATCATGCATTTAGATCATGATAACCACAGATAAAACCAGGTATAGCCTATAACTTAGCTCCTCACTATCATGGCATAACTTTGTTTTCTGTATTTTTTGAATGAAAAGCAATAGCCTGACAGCTAAATACATTATTAAATACTGTACTTATATTCCATTAGTCATAATACATTGTCAACATTAATAATATTATACAATTCAATATGTATATCCCACATTTCATGGTGCAGTTAATATTACCAGGCTAACCTTACAGTAAATCCATGGTAGGCTAAATGGATTCAGTATCAATTTAGATTCTGACTGTATCGTTGCACGCAGTGTTTCTCCTTTTTGTCAGCGGTGTTTAATCTGCCTTTAAACTGGTTTAAACTTGACATTTGTGTTCTTCGCTGAACTCAAGTGCTTCTCACTGGATCTCGTGAGCAAAACGATCAGAGGCGCGTCTGTGTGAGCTCGCGCTCCGCTCAATGCACTGCCGTTTGGACTTTGAGCCGAGCGGATAAATGCTCCGCACGGTTTAAATGAGTTTCGTTCCGCTTTTTTGACGCATAAATATTATCGAACATTTATCGACCTCTTGATATCGTTTTATCGAGGAAAATTATATCGCGATAATTATCGTTATCGTTTTATCGCCCAGCCCTACGCTTATTGTTATTTAGAAGAAGGATGTCGTTATTATTATTTGTATTATTATTATCATTTAAAAGAAGAAGACTGTATTTTGTATTATTTTGTCAGTCGTGCCGTACTCCAACGTCCATATTGATAAATCTCAAAGTCACCGTGGTTTTGGGTGTACGCAAGGTGTACGCTGGAAATTTGGTATACGCACTTTTCATAAATGAGGGCCATTGTGCGCAACGATGCAGTCAGAAAGCTTTTCCGTCTACAAATTCCAATCATTTACTATTACCAGATTTACTGTTATGTTAGCCTAGTAATATTAACTGCACCATGAAATGTGGGATATACATATTGAATTGTATTATATTATTAATGTAGACAATGTATTAAAGGACTAATGGAATATAATTACAGTATTTAATAATATATTTGCGCCACTGTTTTTCATACGAATACCAAAAACCATAAAGTTACATTTTGCCATGATAGTAAGGTGCTATAGGCTATGCCTGGCTTAATCTGTGGTTATCATGATCTAAATGCATGATACTGGATACATGACCAATGGTTAATTTTACTAAAACTCAGTCAGAATATTACACTTTACCAAATAAAGTTGAGGTAGTTAATTTTTTTTACAGATGTTACTGATTTTGTTAATGAACATAAACTTAACTCCTTAAAAACTCTTTAAATCTGTATCCTAACTCAAGCTAATACTACTGTCAACTCACTGTCAAACATGCGTTTTGAGAAACATGTAATATTAATATTGCAGCCTGCACTGCAAACTGTGTTGAAGATACGTGCCATTGAAGTCAGGCAACAAAAACCTGTTTCAAAAATTTTAAACAATATCCCCCATTAGCACATGTAGAAAATAAGAATATTTCTATTAAGAAATTTATTGTAAGGAAATATGACAAATGTGTGAATGTTCCACCTGAGATTTGTGAAATGTTTGTTCACCTATTTGTCATGATATGATCTGATAATAAAGACTAGTTTAAAACCACAATTAATGCTCAACTTTCACTTAGGAGCTAAAATCTGCCTTAGAACTTGAAATAAATAATCATTATTGTGATCTTACTTACTTTTATGTATTTTGGGAGAAGTGATGAATTTACGTGTTGTAAAACCATCAGATCTGATTATCTTAATTACGGAGCAAACTAGCATGGTGTTGTGTTACAGACCAACTAACATGATCATTGTAACGCAGTTCATTGTTATGGGAATGAGGTGGTGGGAAATGGCAAACGTAATAACGTAAATTCAATAAAACAACATAACGAAAGTAAATGTAGCAGTCCCTCATGGACGACTGCCGCCACACATAATAAAACAAAACATAAATTTCAGGCCTGGTCCTCTCTCTTCCTTCACTGTCGTCACTCCTCCTTTTTTGCTTCTGCTCCTAGAGAGATACGAGACCGGTGCGTTGTGCAGGTGTCGCTCATTATCAATCACGGCACCGGCCTCTCGCCCTTCTCTGATTGAAGTAAAATCTTTCTTGAAGTAAAATCACTAAAAGCCGTCCTTCCGCTAGAAAAAAAATAGTCCCTGAGCGTGAACAGCAACAACGTTCCAATTTGCAAAAATGCATGAAAGCTCAAATAAAAACAACACAGAACCACAGTGTTGCACAGCCATCAATAGAACCGTTGGGTGAGGCGGTCGTAGCCGTGTTTTATCATGAATAAAGCACAGCTCTTGACCAATCAGAATCAAGGATTCGAACTAACCATTTTATAATGAGTGGTAATTAGTGTTTAATGGATAGATGGGCATATTTCATAGCAGAATACACACTAAATGATTATTTCTTTTTGTTTTTTAAGATTCCTGTGATGACACTGAGGATGATACCATTGGAGGAAGAAAGAGGAAGTGTAAAAGCCAATGGAAGTATGCGCAGAAAAAGAGAAGAATGATGGGACAACCCTATGTTGGGATAAGCAGGAAAGAAGTGGTTCACATTGAGCCCCGGGTGATGGGACCCAGATGTCAGTCGGCTGCATGTGTAAAATCCTCCAAGCTTCACTGCAGTACAATTGGAGAAGCAGACAGGGAGAACATTTTTAAATGTTTTTGGGAGAACATGAACTGGGAACAGAAAAAAATGTATGTACGTGGTTTGGTAGACGTCGTCCCTGTAAAGAGGAGAAGGGGGTCTGACAATTCAAGAAGGTCATCAACTCTTATTTTCTCTTTAAAAGTTGATGGACAGAGAAGGAGGGTGTGCAAGAGTTTGTTTTTGGCAACACTTGGAATAGGGGCATGGTCTGCCCTTAACTGGGCGCAAGACACGGGAAATACACAGCAGAATGCAGCATCATACCACAGACATGAGGCTCATGAGTTCATGAAGAGTTTTCTACAGAATCTCCCTAAGGTGCCTTCCCACTTCTGCAGGTCGTCAACATCGAAACAGTATCTGGAGCCTGTCTTTCAGTCCATGTTGAACCTGTATAAAGTCTACCATCGTGCTGCTGAGGAAAAGATGCTGAGACCCTTCTCAAGGCAGATGCTCTTAGAAGAATTTAAGCAGCAGAACCTGAGTCTTTACCATCCAAAGAAGGACCAGTGTAACACTTGCTGCTCCTTCAAGGCTGGTAACTTGCCAGACAATGAGTGGAAGATGCACTGTCTTAAAAAGGAAGAGGCCTTTGCAGCAAAATTGCAGGACAAAAATGATGCGAGTGACAAGACTATGGTTGTCTGCATGGATTTGCAAGCCCTCCTCCTCTGCCCCAGATCGAATGTGTCGGCTCTTTACTATAAGGCAAAACTCGCCGTCCACAACTTTGTGATTTATGATATATCTACTGACGACACTACTTGCTATGTCTGGCATGAAGGTGAGGGAGCTCTTTCTGCCAGTGAGTTTGCATCCTGTGTCACTGATTTCCTCTCTGAGCATAAGGAGCATAAGAAGTACATTTTGTGGTCTGATGGGTGTGAGGACCAAACCCGCAATTCTGTGCTTGCCAATGCTCTTCTGAAGTTTTCCACTGAGAAGAAGAAAGTAGTCATTCAGAAGTTCCTGGAAAAGGGCCACACAGAGATGGAATGTGACTCAGTGCACAGTGTCATCGAGAGACGTCTGAGAAACCAGGAAATTTATGTCCCAGCTCAATATGTTGCTCTGATGAAGAAAGCGCGGTCCAGGCCCAACATGTATAAAGTCAAATATGTGGACCATAACTTCTTCCAAGACTTCACCAAACTCAGGCTCTGCAAGTCTATCCACCCAGGGGTCAAACTCGGTGACCCATCTGTCCATGATATCAGTGCAATCAGGTACTGTAACTTTCAAACCAACATCATGTCTTTTTGATGTGAGCAAATGTGAGTTTTTGAGAAACAGGTAACATACAAAACAAACTATAATGATAATGTAGGTCCTTCAAATGGTGGTGGTGTTATTCAAACTGTAAATGTTTTCTCTTTTTACATTATTAGGTACAACACTAATGGCAAGATGGACTTCAAGATCCAGCACTCGGCTGATTGGACTCCATTTTCAAAGCAGCAACTACAACGCTCCACCTCAGCCTCAATTGCAGTCACTCCACTCTATACAGAGAGCCTAAAGATAAGGGAGATGAAATACAGACACCTCCAAGACCTCAAGGAGGTCATACCAAAGGATTTCCACAGCTTTTATGACAATCTAAGACATTAGGAAACATAAGCACACACACACCCTATACACAAAATGGTGTAGATACATTTTTCATGTTTACTGGTTGGTAGTTATTATTACATCATCACTTAAAAACAATTTTATTACACTGACATATTAACATTCCTGAACACAAATGGCACTAAATACTAATTGAACAAAGCAATATTAAAGGGGTCATATGATAGTTTATCAAAAGAACATTATTTTGTGTATTTGTGGTTTTAGGTTTTAAAAAAAGTCTCATTTTAAACGTACTATACATTATTGTTGCTCCTCTGTGCCCCGCTTTTCTGAAACACGCCGATTTTTACAAAGCTCATCGTTCTGAAAAGCGTTCTGTGCTCTGATTGGCCAGCGATTCAGTGCATTGTGATTGGCTCGAGAAACTTAAGCGTGTGACGGAAATGTCACCAACACCACTTACCATATTAGTAAAATCAATTAACCAGACCAGAACATGTCAGATTGGTAAGGTTTTATTTCATTTAGGACAGAACTACTCATTACTGATAATTACTTGTTCAAAACTCACGTTTGAATAGTCAGTATCAAATTCTTAAAATATGTAAACAAACTTACAGGCTATGTCTGTGACCTTGTAGCAACTCTCAGGTTCTGGAAACAGTCCTCTGAAAATTGGACTTTTTATGTCCTAATTATGTCCTCTTTTTGAAGGCCAAACAAAGTAGTTTGGCTTTCACAATAAAAAACAGCATGCCGTCGGCAACAATAATACAGCGAGAGTTACCCTTCTTTCTTTGCTATACAGTTTAAACTCTGCCCCCACATACTGACGTAGATTTGTGGAGGAGTGTTTGAACGAAGCGTTTTAGGAAGGTGTCTTAAAGGTATAGTGGAGGATTTTCTTTTTCCGGGTGGGTAGTCTATACTATTGGTCCACCTAAGTGTCAATCATTCTGGTGATATGTTTACGTAAGGCCGTCGTAGGCTACGTGCTCATCCCTATGTAGTTTTCACTTTCAGGTGTATTATGTCGGAGTTACGGTTTCAGCCATTCCTTTGAAAATGGCTGAGGGTCGAAAGAGAAAAAATGTATACGAAGTGTATGATAAGAAGAGAAAGGCCGCAGAATATAGAAACAAGACCAGAGAGATTTTGGGTTAATATCACACGCTGGCGTGCGCTAAAAGCACAGGTTGGGCTTCTCACGGATGCCGCAGTCGCGAAGATTCTTCTAGACAGGTAAAGTTTGTCATGCTATTTGGAGAAATCCATTTAAAATCACTAGTAAAAGTTAATGCAAGCTACAATGCTAACCCTGGCACGAGTCATGCACCGCATAGACACGGTAAACATCTCAATTTGTCTAAAGTAGCCTTCTGTCCAAAATGGTAATGTATCACGCTGAAATATTCTAAAATCTTGTGTGTTCATATTCTAAAACCTTGTGTGTTTATTATTACACAAATGCAACAAGCTACTTCTCCATATGCAACTATGTATAAAAATAACGTATTAACAATGAGTGATATTAGGTTAAGGACCAACGTAATAGCACTGCTTATATGTTGCTATGTAACGTAATTGCGATTTGCAAAATAGTTTCCTCAGAACGTATTTCGTGTGATACAGGGTTGCACATATCATGTCTTGAGTCCTCGGTCACTCAATCGATCAGTATAATAAGTAAATAAAACATTTGACATGTTGTCTTTTTTATGAATATTTTTTAGTTAGTTTAGAATTTGCAACATAATTGCGTAAGGCGTAATAGACGTTCCCTCTCGAGAGCAAGAGTGTTGTGTTTGTGCATGTGCATTTTTTTTAAAAATTGGAGAGGGCGGGTCTTCTCTAAAATTCGGAAAGATCCTCCGCTATACCTTTAACTTTCACAAAGAGTATCTCTTTCGGTTTGACACTGAGCTTTGTAAATCTGCAGATCTTATACATGCACAAACAGCTGCATAATGACCCCTTTAAAGTCATGTCAACACCTGATCACTAATGAAATAATAAAAAAAAATATCCTGCTACTACATCTCAACTTTTTACTGCTTCTGTCTAAAATTGTTATTCTTTTAAAGGGCTTTAGTGAGCAAATAAAACAGCCAGTAACTGGAATATATGTTTTAAATCAAACTGTTTGTATCTTTTTAATTTAAAGACAACAAAGGAAAGATCTGTTGTGACTTTTACATCTGTCAAGCTCCATTGTAAAGTAGCATCTGAAGTTGATCTAGGATGAGTGTTTCGTGTCTGGAACTCCATGCAGAAGCAACACGTGGGGATATTCTTCACATTAAGACACAACGTCAGTGTGAGGAACAAAACTCTTGATGGATCTTTAGTACCGGATGGACTTTTACACTGTTGGCAGGTATTTGTAACTGGTCTGCCCTCCTGCAGCTATTTTTTTTTTTTTTTTGAA
This sequence comes from Pimephales promelas, assembly GCF_016745375.1. The sequence goes on from NW_024121240.1 coordinate 293,131, forward strand.
AGCTTGATTTCAGCTCTATTTAAATATTAGACACCAAGTGAGTGACCAATGACAAGTCTTGTCTTCTAGGATTGTCGTACCATAAACATGTCATTATAATATTATACCATCTAAAGTATCATGGTACTGTATTAACTTCATAAAGAGAAATCTTTTGTGTCTTTGTGACAAGTATTTACTGAGTTACAGTTCGTTTTTTGGACGCGTTCACTGATTGCTCTAACTACATCCCTTTCTGTAGAGAAAACTCTATGCAGAGATCCTGATTCCTGGGATAATCAAATAGTTCCATGTTAGCTTGGCTAGAAAGGGGAAATGGCTTATTAGCACCAGTGTTGGGAGTAACGCATTACAAAAGTAATACATTACAGTAACATATTACTTTTTGCTGTAACGCAGTAGTGTAAGGCATTACTAATCAATTTTCAGTAATATTTTACTCGTTACATGTTCAGTGAGGCTTGTATTACAGTTGTATTACAGTGTGTTGTCTGCTTTTACTTCTTGAAGGCAACAGACTATGTGAAAGTTTTAAAGCAGTCTTTTAGTGCCAGTTCAGAGCGGTCGCGTCTGTAACATTGTTTTTTCCTCATAAATGCGAACACGAAAACTAAGTTCTATGGAGACTGGAGAGCCAACCCTTCCTCATCCGATTTGCGCAGTGTAATTAACAGAATTACAAAAAATCGATTTTGCCTCCTATTTTTTTGTCACGCATGAATGTGTGTCTTCTCCCTAATATTAAAAATAAAACATAGACTGATATTTGTCTAATGTCTAGAGTCCTTTAAGGAAGTAGCCTATATACGTTTCAATACATGTATTTTCTGAGAATTTTTATTTCTTGACTGCAAATGTCATCATGTCCATAATGCTGGACTTCCCCAATTTTAAATAATTTATCCTCAACTAGTTTTGTGGTGTAGGTCTACGTATTTTATAATGTTAACTTCAAATAATACTAATAGCCTAATTTAAAGATAAGGCAGCATTGGATCTGGACGGTAAGGAGAATAACGCTGGAGTTGGAAGAGGTTTGTCGCGATTCTGTAGGTTCGTGGATCTGAGTCGTGTGGCGAATCGCGATTTCGGTTTCATATTGCATATCGTTACAGCCCAAAAGTTAAGTTCTACTTAGTTATTTTGGTAAAAGTAACTCAAAAGTAATACATGAGTAATGTAACGCATTACAATTCTGAGACAGTAATATTGTAAGGTAATGAATTACTTTTAAATAACAGTAACAAGTAATACCTAATGTATTACAGTTTGGAAGTAACTTGCACAACACTGATTAGCACACCACCAGAGACAGGGTCCTCCGTGAGAGACGAGGATGGTGCACTACTGCCAGTTGTTGCTTCAGTCTTACTGTCTGCTTTCTTGAGCCTTGTTCACACTACGACTTTATTCAACTATTCCTTTTCCTTCTTGTAGGCCTGAGACGAGAGTTCAAGAGATTTCCACGACGCGTGCGTGAGAACAACGTTATTTTTCTTCTACTTTCCTGCGCAAGTGTCGTGGAAATCTCTTGAACTCTCGTCTCAGGCCCAGAAGGAAGAAAAGGAATAGTCAAATAAAATCATTATTTTTGTTTTATTTCCACACAAGGAGGTCTTATGGGGTTGGTACAGCATGGGGGTGAGTAATTAATGACTTAATTTTCATTTTTGGGTGAACTAACCCTTTAAAAACTTTTTAAAAGCTTACCGTTTTGTATCGAGCTAAGGCAAGCAGAGACTTTTGAAACGGGTTCAATCCAGCTATTGTAATGGACTAGTTTGACAAGTTTCAAGAACAAAACATCCTGCAGTTAACACAGTATTTTGTTTGAATCCTGGCCACGAATGCACGTTCAGAGAAAACATTCAACCTTTTTGATAGGATTTTGGAGGAGAGATGTGGCTACTGAAACCGCCGTTTTTGTTTTTGGACGTATTGTATTTCACGAATATTTGATTTTTGCAGGATAGCTAATAAGCGAACAGTTTTCATTAATGGCTTATCAGCCATGTGGTATGTATTTTTGGCTTGGCCTATTTTGAGTGATAGATGCTTGGAGTGTTTTCTGAGACTTACATTTAGTCAATGTTTTATCATTTGTGACTTGCGCGCACACACACACACCCATTTTTACTTATGAACACAGAACCAGGAAACAGGAATCTACTGAGTTCATGGGAAAGAGAAACTTAAGTGTAGTTGTGTAGGAAACACTAATCTCCTGTGTTCAGAAAAAGAGAAACTTAAGTGTATTTGAGCTACTGTGACTCTCTTTGGATGATGGATAAACATGTAACCACGATACTGTATCAGCTGCCAGAGGACAGAGAAACAGGTATGAACTTAAAACTAGGCACTGAGAAATAATGCCAACATGCTCATTTCTTATTATGTTATTGTTGACACTCATGTTAACAGGTAACGTACATTTTTTTCAACATTAATGTACAAGGGAAAGTGTATATTTACAGTTCACCATTCATTTTATCCCAATTTTTAATCACCTTTCAGATTAATCAAAATAGTGCTTTAGCTTAAAATTTTGAAAACTGATTGCTTAATTCAAAGACAAACACCTGCTTGTCTGCTTGTTTGTTTGACTTTTTACCAAAAATTAAAAGATAAAACTCAGTGACATCAGGTATAGCAGTATAAATGTCATTTTTATTTAATCAATTAAATGGAGCCTACACAGAAAAACCATTGTTTGAATTTGTTGCTCAGATTATTCATGAGAAAACACACATTTGGAAAGCAGAAACTTTTAGTAATTTGTTATATATATAGTTTATTTTTATTAATTTGTTATATATAGTGATTGGTGATATTAAGAGCCTGTCTTTAACATGTAATTTGTTAAGTCCATGCACATCTATAGTTGACATTATCTAATGCTGTCTGTTTCCATTATGTGGCTGACTGAAAACCATGGTTCTAATATATTTGCAGATACAACCGCAAGTTCTTAATGTGGGCTCCCTTGTACGTTAGGTCATCAGACATCCATGTCTCAGTTTGGTCCTCGTTGCAAACAGTTTTCACAGAAAAAGTGAAATAGGCTAAAGCAAAATAAAGTAATGGAGTCACCTATTGATTTGTGGTTTAAAAAAGATAAATCCCCAGTAAAAAAAAAAAAAAGCCACAGCTCAGTTACACAACAGAAACACAGTCGGTGTGGAAGCTCTAACATCTTTGCTAATTTAAACAAGTCTTATGTTTTTTATTATGTTAATGTACAGCGGTGGCAACTGATCATTTGTCGATCAACTGATTGAGTTTGAACCTACAGGCATTCGTTGACAGTCCAAATAAGTTACCTTTAATCTACCTCACCCTACTTTAACTGGATTCAGCAGACCACATGATGGTTTAGTTGCTCATGAGTGGTGAGAAATGTAGTAAAAAGTTGATTGTGATTTGTGTCCTAACAGCGTGCTGCACAGACAGCAGTGGAGGACAGAGTGAGGATCTTCACTGAGTTGATTCAACACAGCGGATCAGAGATCAGGAAAAGACTGCAGTGAGTCGAACTGAAGGGCGACTGGAGCAGGAGATCAGTGATCTGAGGAGGAGAGACACTGAGCTGGAGCAGCTTTCACACACACAGGATCACATCCATTCCCTACAGGTAACAGATCTAGAAAAACAGGATTGTGGACTTGAGCAAGAGATCCTGCTTGACTGGAGACTCAGTGAGAAACAGAGCTAAAAAAAGATCTCTGACAGCTTCATCTCTCAGAAATGAGTACTCTATCTGTTATCATGTAGAAGATCATATTAGAAATGTCTTCCCAGATAGTAAATGACATCTGGCCCCAGTTGTGGCCCACATAATGGAAGGACGGCGATGATTCAACCTGAGCGTGGCTGGCAATAGCATACATATATGGGCCTCATCTGGGCCAACTATGGTGTGCTATCTGGGGTAGGATTGAATGCAGGGATCGTTTTCAATAGCACACTTTAGTCTTTCTACTGACTATAAGAAACTTTGTTACTATGTCAACTACCAGTCATTAGAGTATTAGTAGATTGTCTGCCTAAAATCTGCTAACAATTTATCTTGAACAGACATTCTACTTAGTAACTTTGTGAGTACATCAATTTATTCTACTAACCTCAACTTAAAAGTCTACTAATATTCTAGTTTACATGTAGTTGTAAATTAATGAGTTAGTTGACACGTATTTTCTTTGTTGTAGCAGTTACTTTTAGTTAGTAGAATGTTTAAAGTGGACTATTGAAATAAAGTGTATATTAATTTTCTTTTGACATAACAGTTGCAATATTCATATCTGTTTATTTCCACAGTCATATTCAGCAACATGGATCCCAGGACCAGAAAGGACTTCCTACAATGTAAGCAATTAAGAATACAAAAACTTCACCTGTTACTCATGTAGTTTTGTTTCCCTGAGCCTGAGATAAGGGAACAAGTTACCAAAGCAACACACTGGCCAATGGCGTTTGAGCAAGCCAAATGATGATGGGTTGTCGTGCTTATAAAAAGGGCACAGCACGGACCTCATAAATGAAAGTGGGTCAGCATAGCATGTTTCAAGCCATTATAACCTAGGACAAGTTATGCAACTTATTTTATATCTAGCAAATCACAAGAGCACAACTCTTGACAGAAGATAAGCCATCTACACAGGTAATCTAAGGTTCACTTGGTTCATTTAGTCCAAAAAAACATTCAGTCCTGGTCCACTTAGTGTTCACATTGACATTTTAACACTGAACCTAAAGGCATCACAACCCGTTTGGTCGGCTTTTATTACATTTATTTTGTGACGGAACTTACAGAACATCCAAAACAATGCTGAGTGCTGGACTCCAATGCCCTAGTTTTATAGTTTTATGTGCGTAGTAGAGGTCTTCACGGGTCCAAAAATTCATGCCTGAACCGGAAGAGGCCCGTAATGTGCTACACCGAACCGACCCGGACCCGCCGTTCATTTCAAAAGTTGGAGCCGGACCTGTGCAGACCCGAGAAATGCCATAAATGTACTGCCCGGACCCGACCTGGACCCGTCTATTATTTGAAAACTGGACCCGAACCCGACAGGAAGACACAAATCCGACTGGACCCGATTGTCACATATTATTTCACACGAGAACTTTGCGAAAAAATAAAACGTTTTGTCTTACCTAATTTTAGTAGTCGTCATCTCACTTCCTTGTAACGTTACCTGACTGACTGTGATGCATTACAATCCACCGACAAGAAAGTTCCATCCATGTTATTTCTCTCGTTATTCCAAGCTTAATCCACTCATTATTTCAGCTTTAAAAGTCCACTTGATGTCACGGTGATGGATGCACATGACTCGAGTTAACTGTCTCGCATAATAACTTTAACTGTTTGGCTTTTGAACTATAATAACGATTGCTTTTTGCTTGTTCAGCTTGATCATATCTCTTCATTGAGTCTGAATCTGACCATCAAAATTTATTTGTATAAAGTTTATTTATATTTTTATAAACATTGGAAGAAAAGTAAAGCGCGGTTTGGTGGAAGCTCTGCTCTGGTTGCCATAGAAACATGACACGCACTTGAGATTGCACTCCGATCGCATGGGTATTACACACAATGTTAAACAGACCCGGGACCCGAAGTAATAGTTTCGGACCCGACCCGGACCCGGCTGATCATTTAAAATATAGATCCGAACCCGTACGGGTCCCGGGCCAACGGGTCTTGGGTGCACTGTGAAGACCTCTAGTGCGTAGCTATATATGATGGTATTTTGTTCAAATTAGAACTTGTGAAGAGCTTATAAAATCATCACATTCAACGAAGGTCTGCTGTGAGAAGATTTGGTTCTGATACCTGTACTGAACTGTGATGGGCAACATCGCGACTAGGATGAGAAAAAACAGGTATGCTTGAGCATTCTATCCTTTTTAGGATCGCATCTTGAGAAATCCTGGGCCCTATCTTGCACCCGGCGCAAATGACTTTGTACCATGACGCATGTATAATTCTTATTTTGCACCCGCGTAAAGCAGGCTTTCCCTGCACAGACGCATGTCGGTAAACTAGGAAATGAACTTGCGCTCCCTGGGTGGGTCGGCGTAAAAAGGAGGCGTGTTTCGGCACAAACATTCCCTAGTGCTATTTTGCAGTTCCAGAAAACAATTGCGCCACTGAAAAGAAAAAAAACCTGGTCTAAAGTCAGTGGCGCGTTGCGCGGTGTTCATAATGCTATTTTAAGTGCGCATGCTTGGCCATAATGTAGCTGGTGCACAACACACATACACTTTGATTCTGTCATCAACACAGATGCAGCAGTTTTTATTTTTGCAAATCATACATTATAACAAGGAAAAATATTAACACATGAGGGAAATCATTGTGGTGTCCATGAAGATGTGGGCCTAAAAAATAAAAAATCCATAAAAAAAAATGTAGGCCTAAATCTAGCTTACATATTTACCCAAATTTTTCAGGCTAATTGAAGTAATGACGATTCAGACCTGTTTGCCCAATAAGACACATGTATAAGGACATCTGACAAATTAGTTTGTCCTTCAAGAACCAGGAAACAAAAATCCCCATACAACGTCACATCTCTGTCTTTTACTGCCCTGACAAGAACGTTCGTCTCCTCGGCTGTGAACCGCGTGCCTGGTAAAGCCGCCATAATAATAACAATCCGCCATGCAACATGCGCACCTGCTTTTAAAGGGTATATTGGATGGCACTCTGGTTTATTTCGCGTTACGTCCAAACCACCTATGAATAATGAAGCTATTTCAGACCAACCCCTTTTAAACTTGCGTCGAGTGCAAGAGTCATTTATCTCGCCGGTAAAATAGCAACAGCGCCTTCATGCTTGATACTTGCGTTTCAGATCGTTAAAATAGGGCCCCATGTCTTATTTTTAGGTTCTTTAGATGTCTTTGGTCTGTGTTGCATTCATATTTCAGTCGAACTGCACCAGGGACTGGTTAAACAGAGTTACACCATTAGACATCTAAAGCTGCGTTTCCAGGAACATTCTCTAGGAACTTTGGGGTGGTACTCGGTGTGTTTACACCACAGGAATCAGGGTCTCAATGAAGTTCCGGGTAAAAATCCCCCCCCCCCAGAAAGTCCCTGATGCCGAGGTAGTACTTTTTCAGAGTTCGGGAACTTTCGGAGTGGGACTTGTGCGCTAAACATACTGATTGGTTCTTACCACTTGTTCTTTCTGCCCGATGGTGCGCGTTTGTCCCATCCATCTCACGGTCAATGTCCGCTGTTAACAAACGTCTACTTTTATATCTAGCATTACAAGCTTTCTGAATACGCTTTGGGTGCTTGTCTGTTTTCTAAAGTTTTGTTAATTATCTCGTTAGTAAACTAATCGCAGCACAGATTGAGTCTCCTCCATACAAAACTCAAAACGCACTCAAAACTCAAAACAAATGCGCAACTGGGAGGAGCAATCGCACGCAGTTCAACGTCACCACATAATCTTCCCGCCCCGTAAACGGTAAAAGCAGTAAGTTTACTGTAAAAGCAGTAAGCAAGCGGTCTGGGGCAAAAAAAGTTCCTGGGACAAATAGTTCCTGGTAATTGCGGTGGAAACGCGGCTCAAATGGCCCAAAAATGGTACGATGTAACAAGATGCACCAAACAAGCAGACTGAGACCACTGAAAAGATGGGTCTTGGTCCACTTGTTTGGTGAGCACCAGGGATTGGATGGCAGCATTCACACTTTCAAATGAACAGCACTAATAGAGAAACCACACCAGGATTCATTTTAATCGAACCAAACATGCCAAGTGTGAACCCACCCTAATAATATGTACCTGTATGACTGTGACAACTGTTAGTACTAGACAAGAAGAACACCAACAGCGACATTCTTGTTAATGCTGACGACCCAGCCAGTTCATAGACTTACCAGTTCATACACTAAACAGAAACCATTAGTTCAGCTATAATAAGCTATAACAGATTAATAATTCCTGATTCTTATGTATTTTCTCTCCATCAGATTCCCATCAGTTCACTCTGGATCTGAACACAGTGAATAAACTCCTCCGTCTGTCTGAGAGGAACAGAGTGATTACTGGTACTCTCACAGAGCAGCCGTATCCTGATCATCCAGACAGATTTGATGCGTATAATCAGCAGGTGTTGTGTAGTGAGAGTGTGTGTGGACGCTGTTACTGGGAGATTGAGTGGAGTGGGATGTTTGGTGTGGATATATCAGTGTCATATAAGAGCATTAGTAGAAAGGGTTATGAGTGTTGGTTTGGATCAAATGATCAGTCCTGGAGTTTGTTCTGCTCTCCCTCCAAGAGCTTATTCATTCACAATAACACACGGACTAAACTGCCTGTAGAGTCAATCAGCAGGAGAATAGGAGTGTATGTGGATCACAGTGCAGGAACTCTGTCCTTCTACAGCGTCTCTGACACAATGAGCCTCATACACACAGTCCAGACCACATTCACTCACACACTCTATCCTGGGTTTTATGCTTTTGTTGGATCATCAGTGAAACTGTGTTGATGAATCGGAACATATTGTTGAGAAAGTCTACCCATAATGCTTTGAGCTGCATGATGAATCAGTAAAAATTTGTTAGTCTCTTTTTTTTAGTTTTGTGTAATGAAGATGAGGTTAATTTTTTGTCAACACATGACCTATACCAACCGACACTTACTATTCTATAAATCTGTTCTTTAACAAAAATAACTTTGCTATGTGTTTTCTGCTAGACTAACTAATTGGGACTAGTCAGAGGACTTGCATATTGTTGCGATATTGTTGCTTTGATTGCTTCTATTGCTCTCATTTGTTAGTCGCTTTGGATTTTAGCATCTGTTAAATTATTAAATGTAAATGTAATATATTGGTTTTTTAACACCTTAACTGACACACCCCTTTTTGAGAATGGACGTGAAAAAACACTGTCCGAACCTGAATGGTTGTAATTCAAGAATGCTTTGGACCTACGACCTAAGTTTAACCTAAGTTTGGTCTTGTTTTAAATAAGACACCCAGCAGATTATTGATGAGGTGAAAGCACTTAAAAAAACCTATAGTATGAAACCATTATGGAAGTTTAAATTTATTGTATTTCAAATATACTGTACTAAATATTTTTCTTATATATATGTATATAAATATATATATATATTACTAAATATTTTGTACTATCCACAAGTTTCCGAGGGGCGCTCCTGTAAAAAATAAAGTGGGTGAAACTTCCGGTGAGGTGGGCGGAAGTAGCATTCCAATGGTATTTTCTGTGTTAGTTAGCGAAGAGGCTAGCTGTTTTTCTGAGAATTATTTTACTATTTAAAGACGCAAATCTTTATGAGAGATGTCGTTACGGAGCTCAGGGACAACATGTGCTGTTCGCGGTTGTACCGGACTAAACTAATTCAGTGGCTTAAACGTGATTGTTTTGAACATAAGCCGAAAACTAAATCAGAGTGATCCTGCCAACGGCTGTAGTTTCCATCACCTCCCAAAAGACGACGAATCTTCCTGTGTACATTTGTTTAAATTCTTAATATTCTATAAACTCTATCAGCATGTGATTGGCTGTTCGCTACTGATGTTACCTAAACTCACGATCAAAGCCTGAGTTGACAGAATACCAAATGTGCCAGTTAATGTATTCAAATCGCACATTCATTTATAATTTTGAATAAACTCCAAAGCACAATGACTAAGTGTGTATTTTTTTTATTTTAATTGTTTGTCAGATCACACAACTGTCTGTCACCATGCCTTGATGAGTATTGATTATTAATAATGTTAAGGTATTGTAATTTCACCCTTTTTAATTTCGTTGAGCTTGTGTTCCCACATCGTTAGCTAGTTTGGATCGCTATAACTTGAATGACTGTCAACTGCTGAATGAACGAGTGTCAAGCATGTCAAGTCGCGCTTTGTTTACTTCGAACCGAAAGACACACCCAATTTTGACGCAAGGCCTCATGGGGCGTAGGAAACTTGTGGATAACAGCAAAAAAAAATTCAAAAGTGAACTACTCCTTTAAGCCGCAAATCAGTATATCAGAATTGTTTTTGAAGGATCATGTGACACTGAAGACTGAATTGATGATGCTGAAAATTCAGCTTTACTAACAGAGAAATAAACTGCATTTTATAATATATTCAAATAGAAAAAATTTGTTTTAAATGGTAAAAAAAAATCACAAGATTATTGTTTTTGGATTATTTTGGATAAAATAAATGCAGCCTTGGTGAGCAGAAGATTAATATATACATATATATTTATATAAGATATGCGTTTTGCATATTTTGTTTCTACATCGATTAGTCTGTGATGGACTTTTATTTTGGTCTGGCGATTTGACGTCATTAGGAGGCGCCGAGGTCACGCATCTGTTGTGAGGTTTGTATTTTTAAGCATTTAAGATGTTTACATCCATACAAATAGTTCAATCAATCGCATAGTTTCTACAAGGAATGTAAAGTGAATTACTTCTAGTTTACTATAACCTTGTGATGCTTTCATTTATGAACGTTAAAGCGCATTCACAAAAAGTTGCGTTTGGTTCTGTTCCCTATATCGTGAATCAGTTTTTAGTAAAAGCAATTTCGGCCACTAACAAGCAAGGATCAGAAACTGGGCTTCTCAAAACTGAACGTGAACTAAAATGTGAGTTCCCTGTGCAGTGTTGTTCACTACTCCATAGGGCCTATCCGTTAAAAATGAAATGCACGCGGTCGCGCAGATATAACACAAATATTGTAATTTACTTTACTTTCAATTTTTTAAAATTAATATAGCATACATAATGTGCATATAATGTAATTTCTATGTGTAACTAGAATACAATCAAAACGTATATGTTTAAACCAGTGGTGGTGTTTTAAAATGAGAAAGCAAAGTCAGATTTTTATACTGTAAGTTAGCCTATATCAAATACTTTACATCCACTATATTACACACTTAATTTTCCTGGTTAAATAAACGAGAAACCAAAAAACATTTATTTTATTTATTTATTTATTTATTTTTGCAATAAATGTTCGATTATTAATTAAAATCAAGTATACATTTCAAGTTAGTTTTTTTTTTTTTGCACATTTAAACAATTCCGAAGTTAGTACTAAAGGCAGCAACAATTTAAACGATATATATTATTTGTGAACTAATGTTCAGTTTTTCTTTTTAAATAGTCCAGGTGGTAAGGGGTTTCGCATTGGAGGAACCTTTTCATGAACTAGGAACATGAAACATCAGCACCCGCCATTTAAAAAAAACAAACAAACAAACAAACAAAAAAAACAGATTATGGCCTATATATTTACTCAACTCAGTGAACATGGAAAACAGAGATAGATGGGCCTCTTAAAGGGGATAGTTCACCAAAAGTTAAATTAGCCCATTATTAACTCTTACACAAAAAAAGAAAGCCTTTATTAACCCATAGAGACGCGTGGTGTACTTTTATCATGAATATGCGCTTTAATGGATTTACAAAGTCATACAGCTATTCACTGCCATTATGAAGCTTGGAAGAGTCATGACAGTGTCGTGGAGACCATGTGAGTTTCTATGCGAAAGCCAATGCACCACTTTATTGGGACAATTAGGTGTCAGTAAATAAGATTTATTTACAACACTGTTCCAGAACAGTGCAAGCCTAAATGTTTGTGTGTGTGTGGAGCGTATTTTTCTGAAACTGGCAGAGTAAAAGACAGGCTGTGTACAAAGGCTATATTTGAAAAGAAGATGAAGAGATAATTCCAATTTTGCTAGGGCAATCTGGCGCTTCTGAATCCGATTATGTATCCTAAGTATGTTTTATTATTTCTTTTTTGCAGTAGTAACACATATTGGTGGTTGTTGTTTTTTTTTTTTTTTATTAAAAGTGCAGAGATGGATTTATGTGTGTACAAACATAGTATCCTCTGTTCCCTGTTTATCACTTGTTGAATAGAAACTGATCGATCAGCTTCAGCTTGGTCGACTCCGTCTGGAACTTATATGGTAAAACTGATGACTTAATTAACTGTCTTTATAATTGCTTTGGAAGCTGAAGCTTGCGATTAGGGTAAGGAGCATAACATTCCAAACCCGCCTGAGGAGTTCGGCCAATCACAACGCACTGGGTCAGCTGGCCAACCAGAACACACTACCCATTTTGGAAGGAGAGGCTTTGTAGAATTCAGCGCGTTTTAGACAGATGGAGCATAGACGATAATGTACAGAATGTGAAATGTGGTTTTTGAACATTAAAAACTGGTAACATTCTGTTACACCAAATAATAAACTTTATAAATAGCATCATGATCCCTTTAACAAACCAACTGCAAATCTTATTTATTAAATATAATCCACACATCTTTAAAGGGTTAGTTCACCCAAAAATGAAAATTAAGTCATTAATTACTCACCCCCATGCTGTACCAACCCCGTAAGACCTTCGTTCGTCTTCGGAACACAAATGAAGATATTTTTGATTAAATTTGAGAGCTGTATAACTACCACATTGGCTCCTAAGGGACTGCCTCTTGACGGCCCAAAAAGTCAATGAAGAAAATGTTTAAATATCCCAAGTGACTACCGTGGCTCAACTATATGTTTATCAAGCGACGCGAATACTTTTTGTGCGAAAAAACAAACAAAAATAATGAGTTTATTCGACTATTTCTTTTCTTCCTTGTAGGCCAGAAACGCGAGAACTGAACTGAAGTAGTGTAAGCAGATCGCAAATCTCGCGCATGCGTCGTGGAAATCTAAGGAAGTCTCGTTTCTGGCCTACAAGGAAGAAAAGGAATAGTCGAATAAACTCATTATTTTTGTTTGTTTTTTCGCACAAAAAGTATTCGCGTCGCTTGATAAACATATAGTTGAGCCACGGTAGTCACTTGGGATATTTAAACATTTTCTTCATTGACTTTTTGGGCCGTCAAGAGGCAGTCCCTTAGGAGCCAATGTGGTAGTTATACAGCTCTCAAATTTAATAAAAAATATCTTCATTTGTGTTCCGAAGACGAACAAAGGTCTTACGGGGTTGGTACAGCATGGGGGTGAGTAATTAATGACTTAATTTTCATTTTTGGGTGAACTAACCCTTTAAAGGGTCACTTCACCTCTGGAAAGATGAATGTATTTAAAATGGGTAATTTATGTAGAATAAATGTGGAATTATTTTTGAATTTGGAGCACTCTAGACTGAGAAAAGCCAGAAAATGTATTTTTGGTTTATGTGGATGAAAGACAACAACTCCCAGAATGCACTTGCATCCATCTGAGTATTCACTACCTTCATCCATATTTTCAAAAAGTTTCTGCCGGTGAAATCAAACGCACTGGCACTGATCTGTGATTGGTCTGTTAGCACATTAGGTCCAACCCCCTATGGGTGGGTTTGAAAGGGTGGGATCTAGTGCTTGTAGTCTTTACAAAAATCCCCCTTTCTTACACTTCCTCCTAGTACAATGATATAAAATGACGATTTTTGCGTCATTGTAGGAGGAACTGAAAAAGGTAAATAGCAGATTTCGCTCGTCTCTGGAAAATGAGAGACTGTTGCACGACCATTCAGTAGTATGACTGGGTTTCTAACAATGGAAAGCTTAATGCAAATGGGTGGAGTGTCCCTTTAAATATCTAATGTTGAGCATAACTAAATATTATGTGGCTTAAATGACTTTTTTAGTCCTAGAAATTGTAGTCTTCGTTTTGAGTGTTTTTTTTTTTTTGTCTAATCAGATAATTTAAGTACTACTGACTATTAACTAAAGAGCTGATTGGAATGCTTAGTGAGGATTTATAATTCTTTTTGTTAAATATTCTCATCTTAAACAGGACAAACACAGAAAAACTGGTGAAGCAACTGAGATCCAGGAGACACTATATTAAAGATGGCGGCTATTAAAGAGGAGAGTGAAGACATGGAGTTTATTAAAGAGGAGAGTGAAGACATGAAAATTGAAGAAGTATTCAGTGTGAAAAAAGAAGAAATGGAGGAACAAACAGGTTGGTTTTTTATTTTCACAGCTGAACTCAGTCATTTGATCTTTATTAAAGGGTCCAGCACTACAGAATAGGAATGCGCGGTATACCGGTATTGCAAAAATACCGGTATATAATAAATTTCAAACGGTACAATATCATCATTTTTGTTAAATTCGGTATTTGATGAGCTGCTGTTCCGAAGTTCTCCACTAGGCGGCAGTGCGCTACCGAAACTGACGCGAGTCACGCGAAACCGGCAAACGAAGGAACAAGGTGGAAATGAAGCTCATTCGGATTTCTACACGCCCGAAATTAATAAATAGAAAGAGCAGTATGAGTGAAATAAGGCATTACTTTGCCTACTAAATTAATGAGAATAGTGTAGAAACAGACCTCAATGCACCGCTCTGCAAACTTTGCTTTCAATAATGTGTTGCCATGGAAGGCAACACATCAAATCTGCCAAAGCGCTCGTCAGTTGCTCATCCTGACTTGTTCAAGAGATCAACTGGTGAGTTCATCATTCAACTGATTTAATTTAGACTTTTATTGAACACTGAACAGCGCACATACATAAGAGCTTATCAATTAAATATGATACGGTAAACACGAAAGCTCAAATCTTCTTGCATGACACGCTAGAACCAATTCAGTTACCGTCTCATGATCTCATATTTTTTGCAGTTTCAAACATATTCATTTATTTGAATTAATAAAGCATAAAAGTGATTATAAAATGAATGGCATTACTGCCGCTGTGGCGACCCATAGAGAGAGAGGGAGATGGTAGTAATATAAATATTAATAATATTAGCCTACAATTAAGCTACATTTGTCAACATTCACTAAGGAACCTGGCCTAACAATATAGCATTGATTAATCTAGATCAATCAGTAATAAAATGACCTAAAAATGTAATATCCTAATAAATGTTTAGCATCATAACATTACTTTTTGCAATGCATAATATGAACCCAAACACAAACAGTAACCAAACCAAGATGAATAAATGTTGATAATTCTCTGTTGATGCATGACAGCTAATGGTTTACGTCATTTCATTATTCTATTATGTTGATCTATTATTATAGATATTAACCTATTTTAACTCTTTAACGTGCATTGTAACCGTGCGGTTGACTTTTTTCCACGGTCAAATTCCTGTTATTAATACTCGCCAAACCCCATTTTTAGCTGTTTGTTCTTATTCCTCTCACTGAATAGAATGTGTAATGACAATTATATCCACTGGGTGGCAATGTTGTACAAAAATATGTGTTGCTGAGACGAGGTGAATCTGAACCGGAAGATTATTGTCGTGATCTCTCTTCAAACAATGGCTGCCAGTGACGTGAAAATTTAAGGTAAGACATTTTTTGGTTGGATTTCATGTTCTAGACTTCCTAATGATTATCTTTTTGTTGAATGGAAGAAACGTGATAATAAAATGTATCTCTCTGTTGCCTCGGAACAGTTGTGTGACCGCTCGGTTGAGTTGCCCAGTTAGGGTAAACACTGAACTGGACACTAGCTAAATTAGCACAGCAGCGCGATCGTGACTCAGTATAATACACCCTGCAGGATCATGCGGCCTATTTCTTTGCTAGACTATATTTATTTCACCCTTATTTATACGGCCTGTGGTTTACCTTCAGATTCTAAATGTAATACTGTTTACTCTTTACATATTACGAAATGAACCATTAGTCCTACTCATTATTTCTGCAATAGCCGACCCAGACAGCAAACTGACATTGAATCAACGTGGAAATATGACATTGAAACAACGTTGATCTGACATTGTTTTGCTCATCGAATTAACGTTGAACCAACGTCAGACGCGTCATTCTTTCAAAACTAACGGAAAATCAACTTGAAATCAACGCGTTGTTTCAACGTTATGAAAGCAAACCAATTTTCGATTTTCATTTAGCTTTGAAGAATGCCGCGTCCGACGTTGGTTCAACGTTAATTCGATGAGCAAAATCAACGTTGTTGATGTCATGAGAGACGTCGTTTCCACGTTGATTCGATGTCAGTTTGCTGTCTGGGGAGGCTTATTGACTAACACTACGTTATGCATTGAATAGCTACAACTACGTCTGTCTCGATGGGAATAAACATTACATTTTTCTGTTCAACAATCTGACAAACATAACACGATAATGAGACTGTAATTGAATTGATGGTTGGACATTTTTGGCTTTATTTAGCACAGTAAACTTACCTTATCAGTCACACTTCAACATTTTCTGTCTCTTGTCTAATTTTCTGTCTCATGGTTGAGTGTTATTCGGTTTGTCATACATAGTACAAAGAGTATTTTTTAGCATATTTAATTTTTTCTTAACAAATTAAAATAAATCATAATGTGCCTGTATGTTGGGAGAACAGTTTATCAATATGACAATTGTGCATTTATTATGGATCGATGTACCTGATGCACTGATTACTCAAGACACAGTTTGCGACCCTACACTGTACAGTAATGTTTATTATGTTCCATCTCTTTCAGACATAATGGACTGCCGTACATTTTATGGACACCCCAGATCTACCTCTAGCACTATTGTACTTTTACCCGCTGATCCATGTGACTCAGAAGTGGAAGACCTCAGTGATCCAGACGATGGAGAAAATGAAGACTTTGTCCCTCCACGCAGTATAGATTTACCGCCCCCTTTAAAGAAATCGAGGAATAGAAACAGGCTTGTTGAGGTATCTTCAGACCTCAATCAAACTCCCTCCCCTCCTGCAAAGTCCAGGAAGACCAAATGGGTCAAAAAGGACATTCCAACCTTCACTCTGCCCGAGCCTGTCTTCGAGCTTCCAGAGTTGGTCCAGACGCCATTTCTGTATTTTAAGAAGCTCTTTACTGACCAGATGATTGTGCACATAACTGAGCATACCAACCAGTACTCAGTTCAACAGACCGGGACATCCATCAACACCACTGCTGCAGAAATTGAGGTTTTCTTGTCAGTTTTGCTCTACATGGGTGTTTTTGAATTTCCCTCTTTGGAAGATTACTGGGCCTGTGAGTCACGCTTCCCACCAGTGGCTGATACCATGTCAGTGAAGCGCTTCAAACTGCTCCGAAGATATGTCCACTTCAATGATAACTTCCAGATGGAGGGCTGCCCTGACCGCTTCCATAAGATACGCCCTCTTTTTGACATGTTCAGAGAACAATGCCTCCTTATTCCACCTACCAACAGGCAAAGTGTTGATGAAGTGATGGTGGCTTACAAGGGTACCAGAGCTGGCAAACTCAGGCAGTACATTCAGAACAAGCCGGATAAGTGGGGGTTTAAGGTCTTCTGTCGGGGAAGTGACTCTGGCATCATCCACGACTTCATATTGTACCAAGGGTCCACAACATTCTTCAACATTCAAGAGGAAGAGCATGCACATCTGGGCTTGAAAGACCTCCTCCTTGGCGCCAAGGTTGTCTCAATACTCTGCAACACTATCGTACACAAAGAGGCAACTGTGGTGTTCTACGACAACTTCTTTACCAGCTTCAACTTGGTGAAGACGCTGCACACCAACCTGGGACTGAGAAGTGTGGGTACCGTCACGGTAAATCGCACAGGTAATGCACTTTCAGTAAATATGTTAATCATGTTAGTTACTAGGGGTGTAACGGTACACAAAAATCACGGTTCGGTACGTACCTCGGTTTTAAAGTCACGGTTCGGTACGTTTTCGATACAGCAAAAAGAAAGAAATGCCAGAGAAATTTCCTATTTGTTTAAAGAAAAAAATATTTTTAAATAAGTGTGAGTTTTCCTAGATCTTGAAACTTTCAGGTTTATAAATGGGGGTCATCTTTGAAGGATGAACAAATAATGTTTTGGTCATCACACACTCAGAAAAAAAAGGTACAAAAGTTGTCACTGGGGCTGTACCTTTTCAAAAGGTAAACTTTTGTCCATTTTAATGAGCTAATAAGTACATTTAGGTGTTAATATGTACATTTTGGGTGTTAATATGTACATTTTAAGTGTCAATATGTACATTTAAGTGTTAATATGTACATTTTAGGTGCTAATATGTCCATTTCAGGAGGTAATATGTCAATTTCATGAGCTAATGTCCATTTTAGGTTGGTAATATGTACATTTGAGGTACTAATATGTACATTTTAAGTGTTAATATGTATATTTTATGTGCTAATATGTCAATTTCATGAGCTAATATGTCCTTTTTAGGTGGTAATATGTCCATTTTAGGTGCTAATATGTACCACTAAGGTACCAATATGCAGCCTTTGGTACAAAAGTGTACCTTTTGAAAAGGTACAGCCCAGTGACAGCTTTTGTACCTTTTTTTCTGAGAGTGCATTAAAAATAACATTTAAATATATATTTATTTATATAATATTTGAATTTTGAAGTGCTGGAAAAAGATGTGTGAAGTACTTGAAAGCATTTCACCATTCCAGCCAAACTGGTTCCAGTTAGTGTTACTATATTAAATCCATGGTGAATGTTGCTGGTCTGTGGACGAAAGTATTACTAGTTCATTCACGGCACAATGTTTCTCCTGGTTTCCATGACAGCGCTGTTTGATCTAATAGAGATCTAAGGTAAATAACGGAGAAATGTGAATGCTTCTCACTGACTAGATCTCGCAGCGATGTTATTACCTCAGTGGCGAATTCAAATGTTTTCTTTACCGGATCTCTTAGCGCTGTGTGTTAACAGTGTTGCTTGATCGAGATCGGCTCGCGCTGCACAGATGTTGCTGGTCCGAACTGATAAACGATCCGTGAAGCACATAACGAGGAGCGCAGTTTCGTTCTGCTTTCATTACCCTTGCCATTTGATGTTGCGCAACATTGTGGTGGCCGCGTCAGCACGAATTTTGCCGGCAGGAAAAATTATCCAAGCAACCGTTCGGTTTGTATGCGTACCGAACCGGAAGCTTCGAACCGAAACGGTTCAATACGAATACATGTACCGTTACACCCCTATTAGTTACACAATCACAACCAAATCAAACCATGCATGCACACACATTTTTCTTCTGATGCAGATATACTGTACACTAGGGCTGTCGCGGTTATGGAATTTCCCTTGCGGTAATGTTGAGTGGCTCAATAGCGCGATATGCGATGTTACCGCCATTTATTTATTTATTTAATTTAAAGGCCTATGTATTTGTTGCTATATAAATAAAGTTTACGATGTGGACAAAAACGAGGACATTTTCAGTAACCAATGTAACCGAAACTAAACAGCGTCTACAGTTAGTACATGCGCATTGAAAGACTTTCACACAGCGCGCATATTGTTATGACAACGGACTTTGAGCGAGTCATTGAACCGTTCATTCAACGAACACGTTTAAAAAAAGCTGATTCATTAAAAGAGATGTAAAGAAACAAGATGTTAATTATTTCAACTTTTCAAGGCTCAGCTGAGCAGGAATGCGTCGCATGGGCAACGCTGAAGCTGATGCTTCACTTATTAGAGACCAATATATCATTCAATGCGTGACTCACTGATTTTATTTCCCCGTGGTTTCCTTGTGCTGTGGGATGCTGACCAGCGCTGCTGCTGACGCGCATTTATGGGAAAATACCCGTGAAGAGAACGTTAAAATGATGATGCGACAAATATTTCGCTTCCCTTTGACACGACAAGCTTTTCACGACTCCAAAGACAGACGCAGGTAATCGCACGCGCTCTGCCGATCATTCACTTTCTGTGTGAAGCCTGTAGGCTACACATCACCATGATTAACAGTCTTGTTATCGTTATGAACTTGTTTAACATTCAATAAACATGCATTAAGTTCAAAACAAGAAGGGTATAGCCTTATAAAAGAAAAAAAAAAAAAAAAAACGTGAATATCGCGGTTGCTGCGGTTACGTGCAGTCCTCTGCGGTTGACTTGTCAGAAGCGCGGTACCGCAATATTGCGGTTACCGCGACAGCCCTACTGTACACATGCCTTCCATTTGTTATAGATATTATATTAGAGTTATTGTGAAATTTGTGTTGCATGCTGTACTCACAAAAACAAATTTCCATGTCTTTCAGGTGGTGCAACATTGATGAGTGATAAGGAGATGGTGAAGCGAGGCCGAGGTTTTGTTGATTTCCGTTCATCAGAGGGAGTCGTTGCAGTAAAGTGGTTCGACAACAAGTGTGTCACCTTGCTGAGCAATGCTTATGGGGTGGAGCCACTGTCTTCAGTGAAGAGATACACAAAGGAGGCGCAACAGAAGGTCGACGTCCCCTGCCCATCCATCGTCTTGGCATACAATCAAGCCACGGGGGGCATCGATCTCTCTGATATGCTTGTGCACCTCTATAAAACACCAATGAAGTCCCGGCGCTGGTACCTGCCATTGTTTGGGTACATCATCGATGTGAGCATTGTGAATGCATGGCTTATGTACAAAAGGGACTGCAGCATTCTCAAACAGAAACCGATGCCCTTGAAGAAGTTCCGTCTGTCGGTGGCAGCTACGTTGAAGGGAGCTGACAAGGTACCTGCCAGGGTTGGCCGACCCCCAGGTGCAAAGCACAAGCCACAAGTCCGTCGCCCCAACCCCCGAGTTCTCCACCCCACCCAGGAAGTCCGATATGATGGCGTTGGACACTGGCCTACATTTGGCACTCAGAGAGGGAGGTGCAACTTGTGCAAAAGTGGAGTGTCGCGTTGGCGATGTTCCAAATGTGGAGATGGGAAGTTGTTCCTTTGTTTGAACAACAAAAACCAATGCTTTGTTGCATATCACCAGAGATGAGTTTATTATTTATTATATTTATAGTATATATTTTTAGTTATTTACTGATTACAGTTGTAATTATTTATTTAGTATTGTATTTGTGCGTTACATTTCTTGATTTATATTGTTTACCGTTCACTTTACAATGTTTTTATTTTATGTGTTATAATAAGAACATGTTTTTAAAATAAATGGATTATATTGTTAACATATTCTACTGTCTGTACTGTTTTTATATGAAAAAATATTCAACTTAAGATTCACACAAGAAAAAAATCTATGAATGCCAAATACTAGTTACTTCATGCCGTGAATTACCCTAAATGGGCAAGTCAACCGGCTGGTTGACATGTGTATCTGCTTCCTGATTGGGTCATTTAAAAAAAAACACTGAAAAGTTGCTTTTTTTTTGCATATTTATTTCTTAGTGTGACTGTTAAAGGGTTAAATAACTCCTCCTTGGGATTTAGTTGGATCGACTTCACATTTCTGCTGTGCCTTCTAAAGGCATTGACGATGTAAAGTTGTGCTATCTGCGCGTTTTCGAAGATGGGCGTGTCCGTGGAGTCGATGATTCGCCATGAAACAGGAATTTGTAGTAACTTGGCTGTAAATGCCCAGATCTGCATGAAATTTTACACATTTGACAAGAGTCCCGCCCTGAACAAATCTACATGCCGACATTAACCCACAGTCATAGCGCCACCTGCTGGCAAAAGGAAGTGACCTTTAACAAAGCAGCGTAGCAAATGCACAGCCGCACTGGCTGAGCTGCAGAATATGCAACGCGGCCGCCTAACACCTCGACGCGCTACAGGTGCGAAGGCCCGCCCATCGCTGCTTGCAGCTTTAATTTTTCTTTTTTCTGCAAAGTAAGCGTCAATTTCGGGGCCGCAACATGCTCAAAAACTCACCAAATTTGGCACGCATGTCAGGACTGGTGAAAAATTTCGTATTTTGTGGGTTTCGCGGATGGGCGTGGCAAAATGGCTCGCTATCGCCACCTAGAAAATTGGAAAAAATTAGCCCCTCGTCCACGTTCAACCTACAAGCACGAAATTTGGTGGGGACGTGTATCATATCAAGACGCACAAAAAAGCCTCAAGAACCCATACCCTAAACTCAACAGGAAGTCGGCCATTTTGAATTTTGCGCCCATTTTGGGATGATTTACACACTCCGTACTTTAACGAACTCCTCCTAGGGATTTAGTCGGATCGACTTCAAATTTCTGCTGTGCCTTCTAAAGGCATTGACGATGTAAAGCTGTGCTATCTGCGTGTTTTCATCGATGGGTGTGTCCGTGGCGTTGATGATTCGCCATGAAAGAGGAAGTTGTAGTAACTTGGCTGTAAATGCCCAGATCTGCACCAAATTTTACACATTTGACAAGAGTCCCGCCCTGAACAAATGTACATGCCGACTTTCACCCACAGTCATAGCGCCACCTGCTGGCAACAGGAAGTGAACTTTAACAAAGCAGCGTAGCAAATGCACAGCCGCACTGGCTGAGCTGCAGAATATGCAATGTGGCCGCCTCACACCCCGACGTGCTACAGGTGCGAGGGCCTGCCCATCTCTGCGTGCAGCTTTAATTGTTAATTATTGTTCCTGTGTTATTGATGCTTAGGAAAAGGGAGCCTTCAGTTTGTTACTCAGTTTATTCCAAGAAAATGGAACCTTTAAATAATGGAACTTATTACTTTTAATGAAAGTCAATAAAAAAGACTTTTGAAAGGAAGTTATTTTTCTTAATTCATGTAGGTCATAAATTTAAATCATAATGGTAAAAAAGGTCTTATATGGTCTCATAAATAGGTCTTAAATTTGATTTACTAAACCCTGTAGAAACCCTGTCTGTCTGACTGATCTGCAGTGTGTTCACGTCACATTTTAGTATCGGTATGGTACGCTTGTAACCTCAACAGAGGCGGTACCATTTAAAGCGAGCCATGCAGTGGAAAAGCGACTTTACTAATTGAAATATTGGCTCATTTGACCGATACTTATTCATCTATATAAAGTTTCAAGTCATTTCATTCTTTGAGTGGCGTTAAATGTTATATTTTCAATGTTATATTTCGACATCCAAATTTTCTGAACATGTCGTCCTACCCAAAGATAAGTTGAAAGTAACATAAATGATTACTTTACCTCCAGAGTCTTTCATTGATTTGTCACATGACAGACAATAAGAACAATTCATTAATGACCCATCATTAATGTAAACAATCTGCATTTAAAGTCCACCCCAAAGGGAGTTCAAATCTAACAGAGTCTAACATCTAGAATCTAACAGAACACATCTCTGAAATATCTCTGAATAAATATATATGTTTGAAGTCCAGAATTTATTTCAGCTAGGGTTGTAACGGTATACCGGTATGACGGTTTATCGCGATATTAACATGTACGATTATCATATCGTGCACATTTGCTTATTCGCGGTAAAAAAAAAAAAAAAACAGAATTCACCTGCACTGCCGCATGCAACTTCTTTCAGCTTGACTGCTTACTCCATATCCGTACAGCGCTGAAAATGTCCGAGACAGAGGCTGCAAATCTCTATCTCCCGCCAAAAAAAATAAATAAAATCTGCAGTATGGGAATATTTTGTAACTTATATCCGAAAAACGATCGTGATGTTGTCCTTGAAGATGGATATCCAGTTTGCAAGATATGTGGACGAAGAGTGGCTGCAAAAGGAGTAAACACGTCCAACATGTTCTCCCATATTTAGGAACACCATCCCTCCGTGAAGATAAAGGTTATTCATAACTTTTATAACTTAAGGCCATATTATTTCTGTCATGCTGAGGGAATCCCGGTCTGTCAAAAGGACGCACACATGCGTCTTTTTGCGTTACAAAACAGATGCCACGTAAAATGTGCGATTTAAAAAGATAGATGGATAAATAAAGCAAAATATAGCTATGCAGTAGCCTAAATCAAACCGCGATGTGCGTGTCTGTGAATATACAACACAAAAAGACTGGTGTGCAAGCCCCTTCTATATTCAGCGTGTCTCTGAATGAGCAGCGCCGTTTCGTCTAGTAGATCTAGTACACACTCAAGTACGCATGACGCTCATGGTTTTTAAAGCTGTCTCAGCCACTACGAAGACGTGAACACATGAACATATCTAGACAGAGAACACTTAATGTGCACTTTATAATTATTTTTTTAAAGAATAATCATCAAATACACTGACTGAAACTCATAGGTGTTCAGTAGGTGTTAACGCGGGGTTAAATGTAACACGGACCGTTTACACAGTTCGTCAGGATCAAGCAGGCTGTCTTTCCGCTATTTTTCTCTTGCTGCCAGAAGACGGTCTCCCGCGAATTTGCGGAAAGTTTTGATTATATTTCGTGAAGATACTGGACAAAGAGTGTTTTGACACCATGAAAGTAATTTTTTTCATCATAAGTTTTTTTGGTTTCTGAGTTGGGTGTATACGTTTCCAAATCTAACTTTATATTGCCTTAATCACCGTCTTGTTGGCTCAAACATATAGCACCGTTTTGAAACATGTCAGCAATTCCTAGCGACTGTTAGCTAGGTTTAAAATATGTAATACACAGCGGGGTTAATTCTAACAGAGTGGTACAACTAAGCCTCCAAGTGTACAATGATAATCAAATGAAAACGGAGCCACACAACTTTTCAGGTTTGAGTATATATTTAACTTTGTTAGACGTTCACAAACAATGTTGGGATTTAAAATGTTTAAAATTTAGTGTTCTATGAATGATAACTTGTTTATTTATTAAAAATATGGCCTGTTATTAATGCAATAAACCCTTTAAATTTTTATTTTAAGCTAATTTGTATTATCATTACTGTTATTATTATTAATAATAATAATTGTACATCATGCAGCTGCCACACACAAATCTAATTTAATTGCAATTACAATATTTATAATTTTATTTATTATTATTTATTGCAAAACTATGCAGCCCTTTTCTATGTCTCTATCCATGATATTGATCCATAATAGAAGGATGATTGGATGAGGGATATGTATGGATATCTGTCTATACAGATGCACAAACAATATCAAACTATACAAATAAAATAGTACTGAATTATGTGTGTTACACACAAGTGTTACAACTAACCCCTCTCTCTGTTACAATTAACCCCGCATATGGGGTAAGTTGTAACATTTGCACTTCTGTCATTTTCAGTCCAACTGTACGAAAATGGTAGGTCCTAGAAAAAAACTTTAAGTGTTCATTTGTAGCAGAGATGTGCATGTTGCTTGTGTAAAAAAAAGTATTAATCTAACCTAATTATTTTTTAATTAATTGAGCCAAAAGCAAAAAGCGTTAGGTTGTGCCCCGCTCTCCCCTACAACCTGGAAAAAAAAAGTTTGGTTTAGCCTATGATTAAAATATATTACTATTGTGTATAGTTTTTTTGTCCATGTTTTAATTTATTAAACTTCTCTTGTAAAGTTGTTACATTTTATCTGATTGCATTCTCAAAAATACATTTTGTATTCAATCACAGAATCCAGATCAGTTATTTCAGACAACCCAGAATTTCTGAGGAAATAAATATACATTTCATAAAGACTCTATTGAAAAAACCTTTGTTACAATAAACCATGTTCAACCAAAAACAATATCTGTTTTTATTCATTTAAGGGCCATTGTAGCTGATGCTGATTATAATAATGATAGTTTTAATATCGTATACCGTGAAACCGTGATATTTTCTGAGACGATTATCATACCGTGAAAATCTCATACCGTTGCAACCCTAATTTCAGCTTCATAGCTAGTTTCCATGTGACTATAAAATTGTCTATAAAGGAAAAATGTATAGGCCTAATAAACTAAGCCATTTCTAATCTTTAATTTTGCCATTAATCTCTTGTTTTTCCGTTTTTTCCCCATACACTAACCTGAGTGTAAAAGTATACGTGTCCCTGCCATGTGCTGAAATCTACTGGAGGTACCAGGTCACAACACACTTTAGTGTGTTTAATTTAGTTAGTTCAATACCGTGGCGTAGCATAGCGATAATGAATAGGATGACACCGGTGTGCGATGGTGCGGTGCTTCTCGTCTGGTGTGCGACCACCAGACAAGTTAAATTTAGCAATAAACAGCTCTACAAAAGGCAGCAATGTTGTTATTCAGTTTGAGGCAGCCTAATGTTGATTCAATTCAGTTTAATCCCAGTGTTGATGTTGCAAGATGAGATTCATCTGTAAAGCAGATCTACAGAAACGATAATGCCATCATCCAGCCTAATTCAGTTCAACTTTTGTTATCATCCGATGATGTCAGTCATTGTGGTCATATTGATAAATTACTGAAAGCTAAGTGTCTTTCAGACCCCAAATAAGCAAGCCAGTGTTGTTTAGTTCAGATCAATAACAGGATTCAAGATTCAGGGTTTATGTTAAAGGTGGGGTATGTGATTTTCTTTTTTGACCATTTTTTCAAAATCACTTGAAATCCTATTTGTAACCCACTTACTGGCTGTAAATTAGAAGCACTGAAAAAAAAAATTTAAACAATTTAATCATCTGTGGAACGGTCAGGATTTCAAAAACTCCAGCCAATCATTTTCAAGACTATCTAGAATCATTGGACAGAAAATGCATATATCTCAGAGGCATTCATCTCATTTGCTTTTATGATGATGCTACTGTTTTCAACTGGTCAGTCAAGACAACTCTAGTCTCTTTACAACTTGAGTCAAAATCTCCAGTGATTCCTCATGAGCAGGGTAGAGGAATGGCATTTCTATTAATTTCCCTGGCTTGCCACATCCAAAATACCCAACACCGGGCCTTTGTTCAGATCAGAAGAAACTGCTTGGGGCCTTCTGGGTCTGAAACAAAGCCTTCAGGGTTGGCTGGTGAGAACTTGAGAAAAACAGAGCACATGACACAGAACGCCAACAGAGCACTTGACACGCCAACTCTATTTGTGATCTGATCTACTCCAAACCACTGGGAACACAAACCTGGCTGCTCTCTTCAGATATAATAGCAAAGCGGGAGTGACAGAACAGTCTCTTATACCCTTTTTCCACCAACAAGACCAGGTTCAGAGCTAGAGCTAGTGCCGGTTCGGAGTTGGTTCAACTGACAAGCTTTCAAAGAACCGGTTTGTCTTTCCACAGGCTAGAGAGCCATCACAGAGCCAGATCTTACATCACTGTATACATCTCATGTTGCCCAGCAACGCTAGCACGGCACACACAAACACACCAGACTTGTTCGAGATGGATCGGTACTGCGAATCTCGAACTGCGAGAGCGATCCAAAAGCAGAAGGAGTCGTAACGCTATGCTCTCCAAACACTCCGGCAGCTCTGATCAGTCCATAACGCTCCGATGCATCTCGAATAAGCTTTCCATCAACAATGCCAGTTGTTGCGTTACTATTTATGCTCATGGCTTTGCAAACCTACATTGGTATCCAAACACGGCGAATCCAGCACGTTCGTGCAGCTCGCCGTATCTTTCATTAATGGAGATTAAAATCGAGCTGCTATTAGCATTATTAGCTGCTATTTAAAAATGGCGGCCAATAGAATTGGCGTGATTTCACATGTGCTTCCATGCCCGTTTATGCAGAAGCTTCTCAATGGTCAGCACAGTGTAACCGGTTCTCTTTTGAAGGAAGTCAATGCCAAGAGCGATCTTCACCAAAAAAAGTGCATATGAGCATTTAAAAGCAGCCATTTGTCCACTTGATCGTTCACGTTCCACTACAGCTCACCGGAAATACAGCATTCGCGCAAATTCTACCCCAGCAATAATAATAACCGTTCAATACGAATACGTGTATCATTACACTCTTAATATTTACATATTCGTCTAAACGGCATTCTCATCTGTCAGGATGTTTGTTACTAGTATAGCGCTGTGACAGTATTTCAAACCTTGCTGTATGTATACCCCAAAATTAATCTTTGCAAACTCAGTTTCTCCAGACTTCCTATCAATTTCTTCTCCTCCTTCATTCCTGGCCTAAATGCACATTACAAACATCAAAGTTATGTATAAGTTTCACAACTTCATTAAAACAATATTTGAGAGAATCTTTAGAAATGTGGTCTTTACTCCGGAGGAAATATTTCCCCTTCACTCATGACTCATGGTGTTGGTTTTTATGTTTTTTCTTTAATTTGCTTTTTTTTTTACCTTAGAACTTATGGTGTTGAAAGAGGAGACTGAAGAACTGAATGAAATGAAAAAGAAAGATCAGAGGCCTTTCTCCTGTCAACAGTGTGGGAAAAGTTTCAAGAGAAAAAGTAATCTTAATTACCACATGAAAGTTCACACTGGAGAGAGCCGTTTCACCTGCCAACAGTGTGGAATAAGTTTCACTCAAATAGGAAGCCTTAACAGGCACATGAGAATTCACTCCGGAGAGAAACCTTATTCATGCCCTCGGTGCGGACAGAGTTTCTATCAACAGGGAAACCTTAAAATCCACATGAGAATTCACACTGGAGAAAAGCCGTACACATGCCCTCAGTGTGGAAAGAGATTTGATCAACATGGAAACTTTAAAGTCCACATGAGAATTCACACTGGAGAGAGCCCTTTTACCTGCCAACAGTGTGGAAAAAGGTTCAACCGAAAAGGAAACCTTAATTATCACATGAGAATTCACACCGAAGAGAAGCCTTCCATATCACATCAAAGTGGAAAGAGTATCAATCAAGATGTCAACCTCAAAGTCCACCTTAAAAAAATTAATATGGGAGACAGTCCTTTTACCTGTCAACAGTGTGGAATAGGTTTCAGTCAAAAAGGAATCCTTAATAGGCACATGAAAATTCACACTGGAGATACTTCTTTTTCATGCACTCATTGTGGAAAGAGATTTGATCATCGTGGAAACCTTAATGTCCACATGAAAACTCATACTGGAGAGAAGCCT
Organism: Pimephales promelas; assembly: GCF_016745375.1. Next base: position 321,747 of record NW_024121240.1, read on the forward strand.
TTTACCTGTAAACAGTGTGGAAAAAGTTTCAACCGAAAAGGAAACCTAAATTACCACATGAGAATTCACTCTGGAGAGAAACCTTTCACATGCTCTCAATGTGGAAAGAGTTTCTACAAACAGGGAAACCTTAAAAGACACATGAAAATGCACACTAAAGAGAAGTCTTACACATCCCCTCAGTGTGAAAATAGATTTGATAAAAGTCCGACCACAAAAAGGCCTTTCACCTGCCAACAGTGTGGGAAAAGTTTCAACCGAAAAGTAAACCTTAACTACCACATGAAAGTTCACACTGGAGAGAGCCCTTTCACCTGCCAACAGTGTGGAAAAAGTTTCACTCAAAAAGGAATCCTTAACAGGCACATGAGAATTCACACTGGAGAGAAGCCTTACACATGCCCTCAGTGTGGAAAGAGTTTCGATCAACATGGAAACCTTAAAGTCCACATGAAAACTCACACTGGAGAGAAGCCTTATACCTGTGATCAGTGTGGAATGAGTTTCAACCGAAAAGGAAACCTTAATTACCACATGAAAGTTCACACTGGAGAGAGCCCTTTCATCTGCCAACAGTGTGGAAAAAGATTCACTCAAATAGGAAGCCTTAACAGGCACATTAGACTTCACACTGGAGAGAAGCCTTACAAATGCCCTCAGTGTGGAAAGAGTTTCTATCAACATGCAAACCTTAAACTCCACATGAAAACTCACACTGGAGAGAAGCCTTTTACCTGTGAACTGTGTGGAAAAAATTTCAACCGAAAAGGAAACCTTAATTTCCACATGAAAGTTCATACCAGAGAGAGGCCTTTCATCTGCCAACAGTGTGGAATAAGTTTCAGTCAAAAGGGAACCCTTAACAGGCACATGAGAATTCACTCCGGAGAGAAGACTTATAAATGCCCACAATGTGGAAAGAGATTTAATCAACATGGGAACCTTAAAGTCCACATAAGAAATCACAGCGCAAACAGGCCTTTCACCTGCCAGCTGTGTGGGAAAAGTTTCAACCATAAAGGAAACCTTAATTACCACATGAAAGTTCACACTGGAGAGAGCCCTTACACCTGCCAACAGTGTGGAATAAGTTTCACTCAAATAGGAAGCCTTAACAGGCACATTAGACTTCATACTGGAGAGAAGCCTTACAAATGTCCTCAGTGCGAACAGAGTTTCTATCAACAGGGAAACCTTAAAGTCCACATGAGACTTCACACGGGAGAAAAGCCCTACAAATGCCAACAGTGTGGAAAGGGTTTCTATCAACATGGAAACCTCAAAGTCCACATGAGAACTCACACGGGAGAGAAGCCTTTTACCTGTGAACAGTGTGGAAAAAGTTTCAACCGAAAAGGAAACCTTAATTACCACATGAAAGTACACACCAGAGAGAGTGCTTTCACCTGCCAACAGTGTGGAAAAAGTTTCATTCGAAAAGGAACTCTTAAGAGGCACATGAGAATTCACTCTGGAGAGAAACCTTATTCATGCCCTCGGTGCGGACAGAGTTTCTATCAACAGGGAAACCTTAAAATCCACATGAGAATTCACACTGGAGAGAAGCCATACACATGCCCTCATTGTGGAAAGTGTTTTGATCAACTTGGAAACTTTAAGGTTCACATGAGAATTCACACTGGAGAGAGAGCTTTTACCTGCCAACAGTGTGGAAAGAGTTTCAACCGAAAGGGAAACCTTAAATACCACATGAAAATTCACACTAGAAATAAAGAGTTCTTATCAACAAGCAAACCTTGAAGTTCACATGAGAATACACGCTGGAGAGAAGCATTTTATCTGCCAACATTGTTGAAGAACTCTTGGAAGTTCAAACCAGTAAGGAGTTCTCAACCCCTTAAGGTTCAAAGATCAAAGATGTCCTCAGATTTTTTTTTTTTAACCTCACGTTAAAACATCAGACTCTTACTTATCTGGGCAAATAGAGTATCATTGGAAAGATTAAATACTTTAGATGTTTGACCACTATTTATGAAAAAACTGGGTTGCAGTCAAATTTCTGTCAGGAGTGCAGAATTTTTTCTGTAACAACAATTACAATATGTAATTTTTTTATATTTTGAATAGAATTATCTTGTATCTTCATATTCAAGTACATCTGCTCTTTTTTATTCGTGTTCACTTAGTTTCAATGAACAGCTTCAGTTAATATTGATTTTTCACATGTCTGGAAAATATTTTGTCATACAGAATACCATTTCTATTTATTTTACTCTTGAGTTTTGTAGTCTGAAGAGCTAAAACAGTGTACACAGCACTGTCTGTCTCTCCTGTTCCTGGTTTGTGTCAGATATGATCTCAGCGCTCTCTCATTTAGTGTAGAGTTATCATCTTGACTAACATGACTATATTCCCGCCCTTCTGCATGATGCTTTCATGTACACTTCCTCCTTTGCATCTCTGTGAAGAACAAACCCAAAGAAACCATTCTACACACGACACAAAAAGCGAATAAACAAACGATTACGATGGTATATAGTTTGTGTGTGATTTTTATGTGATTTGGGGTATATTTATATGTATAAAGAATGTTTACATTATACATGTTTAGAAGGTGTAGATATTAGCTGCTTATGAAATGCTAATATTTTAACATGCCTAAAATCTGTATTAGCTTGTTGTCGGAAATTAACCCCCTGAGCCCGACGGCGTCGTCGACGATGCCACACGTCACCTCCGATAAATGTTTACATAACTCGATGACAGATTTATCGATTTTCTTACCGTTTTTTCCAGCAGAAAGCTAACGAGCTAGCCATCACGGGGGTGTCTTTCGGGTCTTTCTAGCCTTTACAGAAGGTTTTCTATCCAGCCTGGAACTTGTGCTTCCTTTCAGAGGTTTTCAGCAATAAATCCAAACGCTTTATGTCAAACTTTGATAATCTTGAAGCCCATAATTCATAAATATTCGGTCATTTTTGCCGCTAGCTTGATGCTAGCGGACATCCTGGATATCACGTGATGTTTTCACGTGATGGTTTTTGACCAATTACAGGCTGATCCGTTGTAAACATTGGTGTGCGTCATTACGCATGAACCAAGCGCTGATATAGTGTAGAGAGATAGAGAGACTCACGGAGACGCGCGATTCACAGAGAAACACAGCGAAATGGACGTAAATAAAGCGCTGGTCTATTTTGGTGCATTGCAGGATGAAGGATTTTCAGGAGAACAGAGCTTTTTGACAGATGAGGAACTAGATTACCAGGATAGACCCAGCTGAAGTGCCATTTATTTATTTACTGTAAAAAAGTATTATAGTAGTATAAATGTATTATAAAAGAATAAAAAGAACATAATAAATAAAAGAATAAATAAAATAGAAATGCAAAACCTGTGATGTGGCCCTCTGTGTGATTGCTGATAGGAACTGTTTTGAGGCTTGGCACCAGTGAATTTCATGAGGCCCCAAACGCCTGGACTTCTTTTGGAAAAATGTCAATATTTTTTGTTCTGTACAAGTTATAATGTTTATTCCTGTGCTCCAGGACTCCAAAGACATGAACAAACTATTTTCCAGAGGAAAATTGCTTAGCTTTTATTTATTTGTGTGTGATTTCAATAAATAATTGAGTGATTCCATTTCCGATTTATTTTTTCATTTGTCTTTATGGTCCCATAACTTATTTTACATTCAGGTGACATCAATGTAACACAAATATGCTGAAAGTTCAATTTGTCCTGAAAAAAAAGAGGTGTGTCAATTGTCTGTGCACCAAAGGGTTGATATTTTACAAGCTTTTTTAGTAAATGACACCAGACGGAAAATTTATTGTAAAAATACCCTTAGGTCTCAGAGGGTTAATACAAACACTCATTGATGGTTTAAAATGAATTTTGACTAAAGTGTAATACTACCCAGAAAGCACATGTACTGTATGCATGCAATATTTTGGTTAAAGATCATGCCTGGAAAGCATTGCTGTTTACTAATGAGATGTACAGTTTCTCAAATGTGTCCTCATTAGCTCTGTGACCAAACCCACTTGTGCACAATCGAATTACATGCATATATTCATGTGAAGTAACGTGAACCTGTAAATGCTCAGAGACTTCAGTAGTCTTCTTTTCATTGAGTTCGGAAGACTGTGTTTGTGCTGTGCTGTTTACCTTGGATTTACCTCGATTTACCTTACGATGTGAAGATGAGATATTTTTAAGGAAAGAAATTTTCACTCATATTATTTTTGCATAAACTTCACATTGTAGCTACTAGTTAAACTCGTGCTCAATGTATGAATGTGTAAATATATAAATGCAATACTTTTGTTTTTGCCCCTAATTTTCCATGTACACAAGGCGTATTTCTGTCAAATATTGTTCACAAATCTGTTTTAATCTGCGTTAGTGACCTTTGCCGAGAAAATCCATCCACCACACTGGTGTGGCATATCAAGATGTTGATTAGACTGCATGATTATTGCACAGGTGTGCCTCAGGCTGGCCACATGAAAAGGCCACTCTCTACATTGACTGCGTTTACATACAGCCAATTTTCGGGTTATGGTCGGGTTAAGATCACTATTCGGGTTTTTGAAACATTAGGAATAACCCGTTTACATGCGTGAGCAGAGAGTTTCTCCTGTATACATCGAATTGCAATACCCCAATGTAAACGGCATCGCGCGGTTAGCGTCTAGACGTATGGACAACCTTAAGACGCATTTCCGATTCTTCTTCCTGTATCCAAAGACAACAACAACAGTAGCACGAGGATAATGAATAGTTCAGGGCAGATAGCTTTCACCTTTGTTTGCGCTTTGATGCTGGTAACGTAACTTACCTCGCTCCAAAAGTATGCTGTGCTGTGTCTCGCCTGGTCTCGCCATGTTTACTTCCGGTATACTAAACGCAGATTTTTGTATGCGCCGAGAAGTTTCTCTACTCAAAAGACCAAGATTCCTTGCGAATAGAACATGCGCAGAACACAAATCACTATGGGGATATGCCGATACGCTTTTACATGACCAAAAATTCGGGTTAGAAAAGGGGTACCCCAGGTATAATATCCCCCCAGATAGCAAACTGACATTGAATCAACGTGGAAATATGACATCGAAACAACGTTGATCTGACATTGTTTTACTCATCGAATTAACGTTGAACCAACGTCAGACGCGTCATTCTTTCAAAACTAACGGAAAATCAACTAGAAATCAACGCGTTGTTTCAACGTTATGAAAGCAAACCAATTTTCGATTTTCATTTAGCTTTGAAGAATGCCGCGTCTGACGTTGGTTCAACGTTAATTCGATGAGCAAAATCAACGTTGTTTCAATGTCATGAGAGACGTTGTTTCCACGTTGATTCAATGTCAGTTTGCTATCTGGGCCGGTTTTTAAAATCCAGGATATGTGCATATTCAGGTTTTTGCCGGTGTTTACATGGCCGTTCGCGACCGGGTTATTGCTAATATCCAGGTTTTGAACGGGTTATTGGCTGCATGTAAACATAGTCAATGTGCAGTTTTATCACACAGCACAATGCCACAGATGTCGCAAGTTTTGAGGTTGTGTTGTGACGATGTCGTCATTAAATAAGCAATTAAATAATTATTTACCCTAGATTTATCAGTCATCTTTCCTCAGTAAATAATCCAAGTTCATTATCCACAAAAATAAAGTCAAAACAATGTATATAGTGTATATAATATGTGAATATGCGGTCGTCATAAGATAACGACGAAGATGATGACGAGTCGGAAGCCAGTTACCTTTATTGGGATGACGTGCGTCGTTCAAGGAAGTTGAGTTCGGTGGTCGGAAGTCAGTTACCTCGCGGAGCTCCGCTTGAAGACTCCCGTGATTTATTGTTTTATCCGGGCAAAAAGAGTGTTAAGGCTGCAAACTAATCAATCGCGATCTGGATTATTAAAAGTGAAGCATTTTATCCTCGTCATGATGGATTAGCGGATGGTCGTTGAGACGCTGCAAGGCTAACAGTACGAGTGAGCAGTTCTAAAATCTGGGCGGAAATGATGGATTGGGAGCTTCCAGCCTGTATGCGCACGTCTAGGAAATTCCAGTAAAGCGTGGACCGGACCAGAGCTTTCAAGTAAGAAGGATTCGTGAGTACACTAGGCCAGTTCTGGATGACTGTTTTGACTTGACTTTTTTGACTGTTGACTGTTTTTGATTGGGGAAATTATTTATATATATTTTTTCCCTTATTGACTGGTGGATTATTGAACTATATGAACTGAACTGTTGGAATTACTGAACATCTTGGGACTTGAGCTCATTTTGTTTGTTTTTTTGTAACCTGTGGTGGAACAACTTTTTGAACTGGGTTTTTTTTTTTTTTTTTTCTACTCAAACTAAAAAAAGAGGGAAAAAAGGGGCCATTGGAGACACTGTGTTGTGATTTGCTAAAATACATAATTCAATGAATTTGAGTTGTCTGTCATATTGAATGCAGAAGGGGTCTATTTAAGAGTGTTGTGTGAATATTATTTTATGGCAATTGTTTTCTCAAATAAGTGAAGGGTTTTGTGAAAGACAAACTAGACTGCACAAGACCTTTGAACGTTTTTGCAAACTGAACTAAAATATTGACAGAAACCCTCCCAGATAGCAAACTACCATTGAATCAACGTGGAAATATGACATCGAAACAACGTTGATCTGACATTGTTTTACTCATCGAATTAACGTTGAACCAACGTCAGACGCGTCATTCTTTCAAAACTAACGGAAAATCAACTAGAAATCAACGCGTTGTTTCAACGTTATGAAAGCAAACCAATTTTCGATTTTCATTTAGCTTTGAAGAATGCCGCGTCCGACGTTGGTTCAACGTTAATTCGATGAGCAAAATCAACGTTGTTTCAATGTCATGAGAGACGTCGTTTCCACGTTGATTCAATGTCAGTTTGCTGTCTGGGCTGTCTGGCACCCCAGCATTAAAGAACCAAACCAAACTAAAAATCAGAGAGTGTGAAAACGTTACAGTGTGTAATTGGCATGTCGACAGCAGGGATGTCCAGCAGAGCAGTCACCTGTGAAATTAATGTTAATTTCTCTACCACAAGCCGTCTCCAAAGGCATTTCAGAGAATTAGGTAGTACATCCAACCAGCCTCACAACCACGGACCATGTGTAACCAGCCTAGGACCTCAAGCATCTTCACCTCCAAGATCATCTGAGACCAGCCACCCAGAAAGCTGCTGCATCAATCGGTTTACATAACCAAAGAATTTCTGCACAAACTGTCAGAAACCGTCTCAGGAAAGCTCATCTGCATGGTCGTTGTCCTCATCAGGGTTCCAACCTGACTGCAGTCTTGGTTGTCAGTTAGGATCCTGGTTGTGCTCTTTGATACCAATCTTTCATTTGAAATTCACATATATTGTATCTGTAAAACCACATTTTCCATCTTAAAAATATATATCTACACCACCAGTACAAAAAACAAAGATACAAATTATTAGTAGTTCTCTTATTTTTATTAATACAATTAAACAATAAAAAATACAGTTACTATTACTGTACATAACTTCATGAAAAATCCCATTACAACATACATACAAACATGTCTTTAATTATTAATTCTGTTTACCAAAGCATGAATCTTATTTCTTGTTTTATTTTTTTCAGCTTTATGAATTACATAATCTTTTTACTTCATTATATTTACACAACTTGAAATTGAAGTAATTATATATAAGACATGTTAAGCACATTATGTTCAGAAATTGTCAGTTTTATCCAGGTTAATGTGTTCAAATACTGGACGTTTTTTGTTTCTTGTGTTAGCATCAGGACTGTCCAACAGCTCTTCACCAGGAGGTGGTGCAGGATTAGTATCTGTAACCCAGAAGCGACTCAGTTATTTATAGACAGACAAGCAGTCAGAGAGATAGAAGACATATAGATTTATTGTACCTTAAGGTTCAAGGATCTGACATTGATGGGGACTTTCTCCTGGGCTAATGAAGCCATTGCATTGAACTATTTTAGCATAGCTAAAGACAGATTCCTTAGGAATACGTGGTAAACTGGGATCTGATCGATTTACATAGAAAAAGCCAAATCTTTCTTCAAAACCTGCCCCCCATTCCACATTGTCCATTAGTGACCAGGCAGTGTAGCCACGGACGTCCACACCATCCAGCAAACGCGCTGAAAGCAAACAATAATATTAATAATGCATGGAAACGCATCACGGAAATCTATTGTTTAATGTTGTCCTTTTCGATCTTATTACCTTTCAGGGCCTGATTGATATAGGTATTATAGTAGTGGATACGGGGGACATCATTCAGATCTATTGGTCCTCGTTCTGATACGCCATTCTCTGTTATGTAAACAGCAGGGTCTCCATATTCATCTTTGATGAACTTCAGAACTTTTCGGAATCCCGCAGGATTTACTTTCAACCAGAAGGATCCAGATTCCAGCCATGTGCGATCTGATACAACTCCAACACCCCTGGAGTAGATGGCAACATAATTTAACATTTTATTGCAAAATGTTACAATATTATTAGCCATCTCTTTAAAAAAAAAGTTGGAAATATAAGTATGTCAGTACTTTATCTGCATACATACAGTACGCTCACTTAGGGTGATACATATTACATAGGAAATCTCAACTGCATTATAGTATCTTTACAAAATGTAAGCTATATAATCACACAGCAATAATCTTCTAAATGTGACTAAGGCATAAACACTATGATTTTCTTTAAAGCTACTTTGTAACAATGTGTGTTGTAAAAAGTGCTATACACATAAATCTGACTTGACATAATAAACATTGATGCAGGTTTTAAACAAACTGGACCTGACACAGAATGAATTTGCCGAATAAAACTAAAAGGCTACCTGTCTGCATCATAGTCCTCGAAGTCTTTGTAGTCCAAGTAATGGGTTAAGACAGAGGTGTAGTGATTGAATCCAAAATAATCATGAGTACCATTAATCCTCGCTATTTCAGCAGGGGTAAATTCTGGAAGCCTGATAGATGTGAAATGCAAACGTGAAAGCATTTATAAGCACTGAAACTTTTTAATACAAAGCTTTAAATTCCAATCAAACAAGATAACGTGAATTACCTTGATTGAGGTCGGCCAGCCGCCAAACTTCTCTCTCGAATTCTGTCTTTCATTATAGCACTGTAATCTCCTCTGAACACAGGATGAGCAAACCAACCCAGCATGAACTGTTTCAAGAAGAAGAGTGGCTCATTGTTTATTTATGCACATGGTTACACACTGTTCGTATGGTTGAATCACAAATCCATACCTGAAGATAACGCACGGCAGAATCCACGTCTTCCTGTTTGTATGGGTTTCTTGGTTCTGCCCAGTCAGAGTTTAGAGTGATGCTGATAAGGCCACCATATTTTGCACGATACTTGTCATTATACAGATGCCAGGCCTCAGCATGAGCCTTGATGAGGTTGTGTGCCGCAACATATGGTGCAGTGGCCGGTCTGGAATTTATACCTGTACACAGATAGACCATCATCAATAACTGCATTTTGTATTATTAGATGTGAACACAGAAACTGGAGGCTTAATCACATTTTACCAAAATTAAAGGTATAATTTGAATGGCGAATGATACCTGGTGCTGCAGTTCCATAGCCATATCCTGCCAAAGCAACATTCAGGGGTTCATTTAAAGTGATCCAGAACTTCACTCTGTCCCCCAGACTGTTGAACACAACATCAGCATACTCTCTGAACCTATCGACAACCGTTTCATTCTCCCAGCCACCAACATCCTGGAGTGCTTGTGGGAGATCCCAGTGATACAAGGTCACCTGCCAGATAAAAATGATTAATAGACTGTCAAATTATTTTAAGCTACCAGAGAGCATTTTTACCATGCAAAAAAATTAGTCTACCTGTGGCTGGATGTTAGCTGCCAAAAGTGCATCTACAAGCCTATTATAGTAGTTGAGTCCAGCTTCATTAATTTTCCTGTTTGTTCCATCTGGCATAATTCTGGCCCATGCAACAGACATCCGGTAGTGGCCGACCCTCAGTTTTTTGACATTATCGACATCATCAGCGATTCTGTTGTAGCTGTCACAGGCAATGTCACCATTGTCGTCTTTAGCTATTTTTGAAGGAGTGTGCGCATATTTGTCCCAAATACTGAGACCTTTTCCATCTGTTCTCCAGGCTCCCTCTATCTGTGGTTTTAAAGCATAACATGAAATATTTTTACATAACCATAATTTTAAGCAAATATATGATTAATATATATATATGTGTGATTAAAATTAAATTAATTCTTTTTTAATGAATTTTTTTATGAATTGTACCTGATATGCAGCTGTTGCTGTGCTCCACATAAATTCCTCTGGAAAATGTCCATATAACATTTCTTCCTCCTCTGGCAGTGGAAAGCCATTATTTCTTATTATATCATAAAGGAGGTGAGCTGAGCGCTTTGGAGTTCTTGCCCGATTTGAAAGGAAAAAGTTCACATGGTGAAGTCCATAGCTAGGATAGTAACCATTTAGCCACTCAAATGAGTCCATCAGAGAGCTAACAATATAACCCTTAAGACGAACTCCATCCAGGTTGTGTGCTAAAAAGACAGAACATTTAAATGTGTCAAATGTACAATTGAACATCATTACAAACATTAAGCCATTTTCACTAATACTTTTTGCATTAAAAACCCTTTATAAGCAGACAAATACGTGTGTATGCACTGAGAACCATTGTTTACATACCTTTAAGAGCCTCATCAACATAAGTCTTAAGAAAGAATACTCGATCGGTGTCATCAACCGTCATGGCAGGGACTGTAGCCACACCATTTTCTGTTATGTAAATCTCAGGGTCTCCATACTCTTCCTTTAACCAGTTAAGAAGTCTTCTGAGTCCCCAAGAAACAGTCTTCTGGTGACTAACAGCGGTATTTTCAGAGCCCTCAGGAAAGTCCTTCTCAACATCCTGGTCAGTCTGATAAGACTCAACGTCAAGTGTGCTGGTCACATGGCGCGCGACTTTGGTTGTGTATGTGTTAATGCAGAATACATCAGCCGTTCCTTGGATAAAGGCTTTGTCTTCGTCAGTAAAAGAAGGCAGGCGGGATTCTGTCAAGCCTTGAAGTTCACTCTTGTTGCCAACCTGCCACTTCATGGCATCAGGGTAGTCACCATTTTTAAATATGGGATGTGCAAACCAGCCTAGTTGGAACTGAAGGGCTCGATCAGCTGCCACCACCTCTCGAGGGATGTTGACGTTCAGGGGTTCTGCCCATTCGGCATTTAGACTAATGGATACCAGACCTCCTTGAGATGCCCTGTAATTCACATCATAGGTGTGATAAGCTTGTGCATGAGCTTTCAGGAGGTTGTGTGCAACCCTGTATGGAGCATCTCCAGGTTGGTTTACGTTAGGTGGAATCTGACCTAGTCCATATCCGGACCATGCAATTGTCTGGGGCTCATTAAATGTGATCCAAAACTTCACCCTGTCTCCAAATGTTGCATAACAGAAGTCACAATATTCATTAAATATGCCAATTAATTCGGGGTTGTCCCAACCGTTGATGTTCTGTAAAGCCTGTGGCAGGTCCCAATGGTAGAGAGTCACCATGGGTGTGATATTGTTTGCCAAGAGACCATCAATGAGCCTGTTGTAATAGTCCACACCCTTCTGGTTAAGAGAAGATTTTTTCCCACTGGGAAAAATTCGAGACCATGACAAGGAGAATCTATAAGTCTGCAATTTTAGGGCTCTCAACATGTACAGATCCTCATCTATTTTATTGTAGCTGTCACATGCAATATTACCATTGTCATTGTTTGGGATCATACCAGGTGTTTGAGTGAAAGTATCCCAAACACTTGGTCCTTTTCCATCTGCATTCCAGCCACCTTCTACCTGATATGCTGAAGAAGAGACACCCCATTGGAATCCCTCTGGAAATGTCCCATAGTGATAAAGCTGTCTCTCAAACTTGGTCTGAGGGGAGAACTTTTCAAAAACAACCTTGGATTTTGAAGGAACTTCAGATGGTGGCAGACTAGGAAGTTTTGTGCTCTCAATTTTATTTCCAGAGATTTGCATTTTAGAGCTTGCTGGAGTCTCAGCAAATCCATTATGCTCTATCACCTTTGAATAGTAATATCCCGATGCTTTGGGGATTCTTGGCCTGTCAGGATCATCAAAGTTTACATAGTGCAATCCAAATCGTTGACTGTAGCCTTGAGGACCCTCAAAACCATCCATCAGAGACTGGGCTGTAAACCTTTGGATGACAATACCATCCAAATGCACAGCTGTAGTAGAAAGAAGTAGTTAGTAGATAGTGATTTTGTATTACTGTATATAGTCTGATGTTAAGGTTTGGCAAGGGCTTTGTTACATTAGTAGAAGATTGTTTTAAGGTCAGTCTGTGTAAAATCTGATGTTGTTGGTGACCTAAAACTAAGGTCTGTAAATTTATTGCAGAATCTAACATATATTTCATATATCTTCAGCTCCATGAAGGATTCATTATTCCCAAGCCAATAAACACCATGTTTAGTGTATATTATATTCTGTAATTATGATTTTTGGATAGACAAACCTGATTCCTTCAAGTATACACAGTTAAAAGTCATCTCAGGGTGCAAATATTTTCATATGTGGCCCATTAAGTTGTAAAAAATGAAACAGTTGCAGATGTGGGTGACATTGAAGCCTTAATTACATCCATGAAAAACACAAGGAGACGTTTTAAGCGTAAAAGCTCAAATGTGATGTGAGTAAAATGATGTGTGATGTGAGAAAAATATTTGATCATTTATCAGTGTTGACTAACTAGGTGAATCTTGAAAGTGGCTTAAAAGTAGGTCTACATGAGCCCTGTTTCCATGCAAAAAGATATTTGTCCCAGGCTATCCTGATAAGCAAGTATGACCAACAAACTTTTTGAGATATCAGATACTCTATACATGGCTTCCCTATAAGGCATTTTATCAAAATAATGAATACTTCAAATCTAAAAATGTTAGAATCTCCAAGAAATACCTTATCGACAGAATTAGGTCACAAATTCACTGATTTCACACAGAATGACCTGTTATCACTAAAAATATTAATATAATAATAGTTTTAAAAAATTGACCAGTTGCCATTTAATACTGACCTTTCATTGCTTCATTAATGTAAGCTTTGAGATAGTCGACACGCTCATTGTCATTGAGCAGATCACCATAGTTCTCAGTTGGCATTCCGTTTCCTGTGATATAGATGGGCACGTTTGTGATGGATGTGTACTCTAAATAGATAAAGTTCAATAACCGCCGAAGCCCCCATGGAACAGACTGGATCTGGTCACTAGCTGTGGTTGGCCATGTGGGGTCCAAATAAGCCTCGAAGTCCCCAACATTGTTGGGTCCAGCGTCACATCTACCCAAGCTCTCGCCAATGAGTCGGGAAGTGTAGTGATTCAGTCCGAAGAAATCAGCTGTGCCTCGGATTCTTTGTTTCTCTGCCTCAGTGAAGACGGGGAGTCTTGCCAGCTCTACACCACACTCAGCTTTCTTTAGCTCTATTTGATTCTTCAGCACGGCTGGATAGTCACCATCTACAAATATAGGGTGAGCAAACCAGCCCAGCTTGAAGTTCAAATAACGCTCTGCTGCTGCAACGTCCTGATCACTTGCGGGATTCCTTGGCTCTGCCCAATCGGAGTTAAGAGCAATGCCCACTTTTCCACTGTACAGCGTCCTGTAATTGTCATTATAAATATGCCAGGCTTCAGCATGAGATTTCAGAACATTGTGCGTCACCTGTGAAAACAAGCAAAGCATTGCCAATATATACTTTATAAAATCATATAAAAGATGGTACTTTTTCTGATTGACAAACGCACCTTGTAAGAGGCTATTATTGGGTCATTCATACGTGGGGGATGTTCCCCTGTTCCATACCCCAAGTTGCTCACTACCCAGGGGCTGCCGAAAGTGATCCATGTTTTGACTCTGTCTCCATAACGAGAGAAGCAAAAGTCAGAAAATTCTTTGAAAGCTTCCACAATAGAGTCATTAACCCAGCCTCCTGAGTCCTGCAGAGCTTGGGGAAGGTCCCAATGATGCAGGGTAACAGTAGGCTCGATGCCGGATTGTAGAAGTGTGTTAATCATCTTGTCATAATAAGCAGCCCCCTCTTCAACCAAACTTTCTCTGCGACCAGTGGGGAAAATGCGAGCCCAGGAAATTGAGAACTGATAATTAGGTGCCATCATTCCCCTAAGCAGATACGCATCATAATCTACCTTATGATAACTATCACAGGCCAAATCAGTGGTCTGGTTTTCAAAGACATGGCCCTCGTGGCTAAAACGATCCCATATGGTCTCACCCTTCCCGTGCTCAGCCCATCCACCCTCCACTTTGAAACTCTCACTGGAGACAGACCATTCAAAATCAACTGGGAACGAGCCACTCAGAAACTCATCACGCTCAGCTTCGCTTTGACCTTTGAATTTCTCCCAGACCTTCAGGTATGAGATTGCAGAAGCTGATTTCTGATGGACAGGAATCCTGAACTTCTGTGGCTTTGCATTACTGGAGCTCAAAAAAACAGCCAACAAACCGAGAGAAAGAAATCCCTCTAGGACCTTCATCGTGTCAGTTGTAAGTGTGGAAGAGTGGGGAAAGCTCTTTATAACCACCATGGCTGTTATGTCAGTTATACAATCGGTTATACAACAGTGTCAGATATACAATCAGTTATAGAGTTATACAAGAGTCACTTATGCAATCATATGACTTTAATCCAATTAGTGATAGAGTTTATGGCAGTCACGGTGTGTTCACATGTGTAGTTTGGTTGGCTTGGTTCGTTTGGTCCGGACCAAAAAAAAAAGGGTAGTCTTGGTGCTCTTAGTGGAAAACAGTCGTGTTTGTGAAATATGAAATAATTTTTTGATTTTCTGTCTGAGTTAGTACTAGCTGCAGATAAAGTCTTTATTATTGATGAACAAAGGAAGAAAATGAAAAAGATGCATTGATGTTGGCATTTATAGATATTTTAAACTATTGGGAGTTAAACAACACCTGTCAGAACGTAATCATGCTTTAGGTTTTGATGTGGACACATGGAAAGTATGTTATAAATTTATGTAATGCTTTGCATAATAATAAAAAGTATATTAGTTGTACATTTCTCTCCAAAAATAATTCTCAGATAATGGATAAGGTTTGTATGAAATGAAACGGTGGCATTACATGACCACCTAGTGTACAACACACAGTAGCAACCAGGTTTATTACAATTATTTAACACATACAAACATTAAAATTATTGCAAATTTGATTAATTCAATTACAAAATATGTGACTATTTCAATTATATTTTTTGTTATTGCACTGTGAAAATCTATTACAATGTATAATCATCTTAAAAATGTTTTTGGTAAAGTGTTAACATAAAACAAATGAGAGGGACAGAGATTTAATACAGATTATATAGATTATACAGATTATGTTGTTTTGAAACCAAAATAAAACATTCCACAAGCATCCACAAGATCAGTGATACAGCATTTTAATTGGTGAGAACTAGCAAAGGTTTTAAATCACACATCTTGATGTTAGTCGATTACCTTTCCTTGGTCTGTATACAAGATTAAAGAATGAGGACACAAGCTACGTTAGAATTTAATGCTAAAAGATTCACTTACTCACGATTCAAGATTCACACATATGCATAAAGTTGCTGGGATCTGTAGGTCACTAAGAAATAGTTTGAATTAAAATTTCTGTATTTCTTTAGTGTTATTTTTCTGGACTCCAGCTTAATGTTTAAATGCAATGCCGCTAATCAAAAAGCATGTGTAATATTCAAAACTATGTCATTTACCGTGTTTTGTGTTTTAATTTTTGATTTAAAAATGCATGATTTAATATAAATTGCGGTGGTAATCAAATGAATGCATAAAACACTTGATTCTACGATTCTGCAATAGGGCCCTATGATTTTTAGTAAATTCAAATGTCTAACAAGCATTAACAAGATAATTATTTTCAATGTGTAAAGATGTAGCGCTCTAATAAATATGAGAGTACAATATTGAACTTACTAATACAAACATCATATATAAAAATGTACAGTTTAAGTTAAGTTGGTTATTAAAAATATAAGGCATTAAATAGAGCAATCATTTTCAGCCTAGGTGTTTTCAAGCTGCAAACATTCATAACATGTGCTAATTTATTGTACATATCTGAAAAATAATGCACGTGGCGGTAACCTTTTTTTCCCAAACACGAACACAATTAAACAGTATATAACTTTTAAGTCAAAGTTCAGCAAATTAGCATTGCATAAGTGCGTTTAAGTGCGTCATTGATTTTATGGATCACGTCATTCATTTATTACTGGTCATTCACATGTTAAGGTTTCCTTGATGAAGTTTCCAGTTACTGACATAACCTCGGCTCCCAAAAATGAGGGAACTATCCTCCTAGAATAATGAAGCCTTATGTTTTTTTAACTTTAAAAGTTAACAACAATACTTGCTTACCTTTAGTTTTTGACTTGGATAAATATTCACATTCTTCATGGTATCGTTTGCTGGGAAAATAAGCTTTTATCATATTGCACAATCATTTGTTTTCACTGAAGTTCTGTTCACAATGTTGATCTAGTTGCCGTGAAAATTGTGTCATGTGCTCTTGCTTCACCCATCATGAGGGGCGTCACTCGGATTTTCATTTTATGAGAATGAGGGTATTCAATGAGGGTATTATTTGAAATAATAATAAATAAGGTACACTTTAGTTTAGGATCTAATGCTCACTATTAACCAATTTCATTACCATGCAAATGCAGGGATTTATTGTGGTCCGGAATGTGAGGTAGGTTATTTAGGGGGGTTCAGGGTTTCCCCGAGAAAATTTAGTTTTCTCTGATTTCTCTGATATGTGCATTTTAGGATGTTTTGAAGACCAAAAAAAAAAATAGATGGTGGGCAGCTGATTATTTCTCTCTCCTCATCAGCATCACCTTCTTTTGCTCTTAGTTTTCTCCTAAAGCTAAGCTTTGACAGATACAGGCTTTTCATTTTTGTCTGTCAGTGAAGAAAGTAAACATAGGGTCAACTGATTTTGTCTATGAATAATTTTTCTCAGATGTGTTTATTTAATGAAAGCTACTAAAGCTAGGTAATTAAGTTTATTAAATGCCTTCACAATATGTAGGAAATATTCATTATTGATCTTATGCCTAATACAGGGCCGTAGACGGCTTTATAATCGGGTCCTAAATTTGAGGTTGGTAGGGGCTTCAATTTTTTATTTCGCTGATATGTGCATTACATTTCAAGACGTCTGAAGACCATAAAAAGGATAAGAAATAGCTTTAAAACCATGTCAGTGATAGATTATTTGTCAAAACCTGCTTTCTCCTCATCTCCATCACTTTCTTTTTTCAGTCTCTTCATCCCTTTCTCCTCCCCTCCAAAGGCTGAGCTTTTTAATGTACTAAAGACTACAATTTGTAAATATTCTCAATATGTATTCATTATTACTCTTGTGCCTAAAATGATGAAAACGGCTTTGTTAATGTTTCTTGTCCCCTCACAATGACAGTAAAGTAATTATTACATTACATGAGTCACATCACATAAGCCTATTTTCAGTTCAAAATGGCAAAATCAGAGAAAACTATATTAATTTGCCTGATTATTTTTTTGTCATTCGTTTAACATTTCTGACCTAAAAAATGTAAAATATGAAATGTTAAGTTTAGCTACTTGCATAGGCTACATGATATCTTATCTCGCACTTGACCGCAGTCAGAGGAGACTTGCGCTCGAGTCCAGACGCGTCGAGTATAAACAAGGCTTTAAAATTCGCACTCAGCAGCGTCTGTGAACATAAAGCCCGCCTACTTTGATTTGATTTGCCATCTCAAATATTCTGACATTGACGAGCAGTGACAGACCAATGAGGCTCAGATGAACACACACACACTGTTCTCTGTTTCTGACGTGCACTCTGCTCGGCACCGCTGCGGATTGAAGATGAAGATCGCGCTGAATCTGATTATAACAAGACTGAAGCGAACACGAATTTGTGTAGCCTAGGCCGCTATTAATCACACATTTTTGGCCTCACCTTGCTTAATCTTCCCGCTTCCCGCTGTTCACACTGCACGATTTTCAAAGTAGTCAGGTCACTGTTCTTTTCACACAATACGACTATCTGGGGTTACGTTCAGTTGCGGACACGATGGATCAGCGACAGGAGGTTTCACACTGCATGACTTTACAATGGAAAGAATCGCCAACAACTTCTGCTTGGTCCACAATCTACATTTCACAACCAAACACAAGTGAGAAGTGATAAGGAAATAACGCAAGATTACGCATATGAGACCGGAGTTCTCGCGCAAGACTGAAATTGTTATTAAAAATTATAGCCTGCAAGAAGATTGCAATCAAACACACCTGAATATTCTTCCTCCTATGTCTCGGTTTCCTCAATATGTTTTCGATTAGCTAAGTGATCTGAAGGTACGGGCACTTCGGTCTGCGGAAGTGATCTCTCTCGCGTGTGTGTACCTACCCAGATAGCAAACTGACATTGAATCAACGTGGAAATAACGTTTCTCAATGCACCCACCATCACTACTCCTAGGCTCCACCTACCAGCATCAACTCCTCCACCTACCAGCACCCAGCCATCATCACTACTCCTCCACCTAACAGCACCCAGTCTCCATCAGTACTCCTCCACCTAACAGCACCCAGCCACCATCACTACTCCTCCACCTAACAGCACCCAGTCTCCATCACTACTCCTCCACCTAACAGCACCCAGCCATCATCACTACTCCTCCACCTAACAGCACCCAGTCTCCATCAGTACTCCTCCACCTAACAGCACCCAGCCATCATCACTACTCCTCCACCTAACAGCACCCAGCCATCATCACTACTCCTCCACCTAACAGCACCCAGCCATCATCACTACTCCTCCACCTAACAGCACCCAGTCTCCATCAGTACTCCTCCACCTAACAGCACCCAGCCATCATCACTACTCCTCCACCTAACAGCACCCAGCCATCATCACTACTCCTCCACCTAACAGCACCCAGCCATCATCACTACTCCTCCACCTACCAGCACCCAGCCACCATCACTACTCCTCCACCTAACAGCACCCAGTCTCCATCACTACTCCTCCACCTAACAGCACCCAGTCTCCATCAGTACTCCTCCACCTAACAGCACCAGCCATCATCACTACTCCTCCACCTAACAGCACCCAGCCATCATCACTACTCCTCCACCTAACAGCACCCAGCCTTCATCACTACTCCTCCACCTAACAGCACCCAGCCACCATCACTACTCCTCCACCTAACAGCACCCAGTCTCCATCACTACTCCTCCACCTAACAGCACCCAGCCTTCATCACTACTCCTCCACCTAACAGCACCCAGTCTCCATCAGTACTCCTCCACCTAACAGCACCCAGCCATCATCACTACTCCTCCACCTAACAGCACCCAGCCATCATCACTACTCCTCCACCTAACAGCACCCAGCCATCATCACTACTCCTCCACCTAACAGCACCCAGTCTCCATCAGTACTCCTCCACCTAACAGCACCCAGCCATCATCACTACTCTCCACCTAACAGCACCCAGCCATCATCACTACTCCTCCACCTAACAGCACCCAGCCATCATCACTACTCCTCCACCTAACAGCACCCAGCCTTC
This sequence comes from Pimephales promelas, assembly GCF_016745375.1. The sequence goes on from NW_024121240.1 coordinate 341,463, forward strand.
ATCACTACTCCTCCACCTAACAGCACCCAGCCATCATCACTACTCCTCCACCTAACAGCACCCAGCCATCATCACTACTCCTCCACCTAACAGCACCCAGCCATCATCACTACTCCTCCACCTAACAGCACCCAGCCATCATCACTACTCCTCCACCTAACAGCACCCAGCCACCATCACTACTCCTCCACCTAACAGCACCCAGCCACCATCACTACTCCTCCACCTAACAGCACCCAGTCTCCATCACTACTCCTCCACCTAACAGCACCCAGCCACCATCACTACTCCTCCACCTAACAGCACCCAGCCACCATCACTACTCCTCCACCTAACAGCACCCAGCCATCATCACTACTCCTCCACCTAACAGCACCCAGCCATCATCACTACTCCTCTAGTCTCAGCCTCAGACGTCACGCCCACGGAACGTTGGCTAAACGTCTGATGCATATGGTACACTTAACTGGAAACACTTCAGGAATGTCGAAGTCGTCATCTGATTGGTTGAATTTTATCGGATTTCCGGGGGGCGTCAGTGTCGCGTTTATTTTCGGTCCGCCGCAGATGTGTGATTGCGGAAGAAAAACTGTTGTGTTTATATGAGTGGCCTATGTGAGTGACAATGAGCATTTCTCAAGATCAGCTAAACGTAGTTGTATGTCCCCTCCAATCTATTATGGAAGATCAAGTGAAGTACTTAATTGCGAAGGGTATATCAGCTGCGTTTGTGGACAAACATGAAACAGACGCTGACATCGCAGTTGGCCGATTCAGTATTCATATATAGGTCGCGCACACTGGATTATAAGGCACATAAGATACTGCAGAGTCAAACGTTTGACTAGGTTTGCGTTATGCATCCACTAGATGTGCTAAAGGCTAAAGGGAATGTAGCGAGTGCGCGGCGCCGGAGGTGAGGCGTTTATTTAGTAGGCATGAGTGCACTGGGGCGGGGACGTAACTTACATTCGTGTGACAAAGCGGACATAAGATGGACATGAGCGAGTTCGTGGGTGAATTTAATAACACGGAGCGTTGTTAGCGCCTCCGGTGACTGCTGACTGTTGCACACCGGTCTGTTGTTGTGGGGACATTTCCACGCCCCGAAACATGACGCTGAACGAAACGAACTGTAATTGGTTGTTTGACATGTCGGTCTAACGGCCTTATGGGCGGGCCTTGACCAAAGAAAGCTGCTATGAATTCCAGACCTTCAGCCGTCAGTCTGAAGGTCTGGCTACGTGAGACTACTACTCCTCCACCTAACAGCACCCAGTCTCCATCACTACTCCTCCACCTAACAGCACCCAGCCATCATCACTACTCCTCCACCTAACAGCACCCAGCCATCATCACTACTCCTCCACCTAACAGCACCCAGCCATCATCACTACTCCTCCACCTAACAGCACCCAGTCTCTATCACTACTCCTCCACCTAACAGCACCCAGCCATCATCACTACTCCTCCACCTAACAGCACCCAGCCACCATCACTACTCCTCCACCTAACAGCACCCAGCCATCATCACTACTCCTCCACCTAACAGCACCCAGCCACCATCACTACTCCTCCACCTAACAGCACCCAGCCACCATCACTACTCCTCCACCTAACAGCACCCAGCCATCATCACTACTCCTCCACCTAACAGCACCCAGCCATCATCACTACTCCTCCACCTAACAGCACCCAGCCACCATCACTACTCCTCCACCTAACAGCACCCAGCCATCATCACTATTCCTCCTCCTACCAGCACCCAGCCATCATCACTACTCCTCCACCTAACAGCACCCAGTCTCTATCACTACTCCTCCACCTAACAGCACCCAGCCATCATCACTACTCCACCTACCAGCACCCAGCCACCATCACTACTCCTCCACCTAACAGCACCCAGCCATCATCACTACTCCTCCACCTACCAGCACCCAGCCATCATCACTACTCCTCCACCTACCAGCACCCAGCCACCATCACTACTCCTCCACCTAACAGCACCCAGCCATCATCACTACTCCTCCACCTAACAGCACCCAGCCATCATCACTACTCCTCCACCTAACAGCACCCAGCCATCATCACTACTCCTCCACCTAACAGCACCCAGCCATCATCACTACTCCTCCACTTACCAGCACCCAGCATCATCACTACTCCTCCACCTAACAGCACCCAGCCATCATCACTACTCCTCCACCTACCAGCACCCAGTCTCCATCAGTACTCCTCCACCTACCAGCACCCAGTCTCCATCAGTACTCCTCCACCTAACAGCACCCAGCCATCATCACTACTCCTCCACCTAACAGCACCCAGCCATCATCACTACTCCTCCACCTAAAACAGCACCAGTCTCCATCACTACTCCTCCACCTAACAGCACCCAGCCACCATCACTACTCCTCCACCTAACAGCACCCAGCCATCATCACTACTCCTCCACCTAACAGCACCCAGCCACCATCACTACTCCTCCACCTAACAGCACCCAGCCATCATCACTACTCCTCCACCTAACAGCACCCAGTCTCTATCACTACTCTCCACCTAACAGCACCCAGCCATCATCACTACTCCTCCACCTACCAGCACCCAGCCACCATCACTACTCCTCCACCTAACAGCACACCCAGCCATCATCATACTCCTCCACCTACCAGCACCCAGCCATCATCACTACTCCTCCACCTACCAGCACCCAGCCACCATCACTACTCCTCCACAACAGCACCCAGCCATCATCACTACTCCTCCACCTAACAGCACCCAGCCATCATCACTACTCCTCCACCTAACAGCACCCAGTCTCCATCACTACTCCTCACCTACAGCACCCCAGCCATCATCACTACTCCTCCACCTAACAGCACCCAGCCATCATCACTACTCCTCCACCTAACAGCACCCAGCCATCATCACTACTCCTCCACCTAACAGCACCCAGCCATCATCACTACTCCTCCACCTAACAGCACCCAGCCATCATCACTACTCCTCCACCTAACAGCACCCAGCCATCATCACTACTCCTCCACCTAACAGCACCCAGCCATCATCACTACTCCTCCACCTAACAGCACCCAGCCACCATCACTACTCCTCCACCTAACAGCACCCAGCATCATCACTACTCCTCCACCTAACAGCACCCAGTCTCTATCACTACTCCTCCACCTAACAGCACCCAGCCATCATCACTACTCCTCCACTACCAGCACCCAGCCACCATCACTACTCCTCCACCTAACAGCACCCAGCCATCATCACTACTCCTCCACCTACCAGCACCCAGCCATCATCACTACTCCTCCACCCCACCAGCACCCAGCCACCATCACTACTCCTCCACCTAACAGCACCAGCCATCATCACTACTCCTCCACCTAACAGCACCCAGCCATCATCACTACTCCTCCACCTAACAGCACCCAGTCTCCATCACTACTCCTCCACCTAACAGCACCCAGCCATCATCACTACTCCTCCACCTAACAGCACCCAGCCATCATCACTACTCCTCCACCTAACCAGCACCCAGCCATCATCACTACTCCTCCACCTAACAGCACCCAGCCATCATCACTACTCCTCCACTTACCAGCACCCAGCCATCATCACTACTCCTCCACCTAACAGCACCCAGCCATCATCACTACTCCTCCACCTAACAGCACCCAGTCTCCATCACTACTCCTCCACCTAACAGCACCCAGCCACCATCACTACTCCTCCACCTAACAGCACCCAGCCATCATCACTACTCCTCCACCTAACAGCACCCAGCCATCATCACTACTCCTCCACCTAACAGCACCCAGCCATCATCACTACTCTCCACCTAACAGCACCCACCCAGCCATCATCACTACTCCTCCACCTAACAGCACCCAGCCATCATCACTACTCCTCCACCTAACAGCACCCAGCCATCATCACTACTCCTCCACTTACCAGCACCCAGCCATCATTCACTACTCCTCCACCTAACAGCACCCAGCCATCATCACTACTCCTCCACCTAACAGCACCCAGTCTTCCATCACTACTCCTCACCTAACAGCACCCAGCCACCATCACTACTCCTCCACCTAAACAGCACCCAGCCATCATCACTACTCCTCCACCTAAAGCACCAGCCATCATCACTACTCCTCCACCTAACAGCACCCAGCCATCATCACTACTCCTCCACCTAACAGCACCCAGCCATCATCACTACTCCTCCACCTAACAGCACCCAGCCATCATCACTACTCCTCCACCTAACCAGCACCCAGCCATCATCACTACTCCTCCACCTAACAGCACCCAGCCATCATCCACTACTCCTCTACTTACCAGCACCCAGCATCATCACTACTCCTCCACCTAACAGCACCCAGCCATCATCACTACTCCTCCACCTAACAGCACCCAGTCTCCATCACTACTCCTCCACCTAACAGCACCCAGCCACCATCACTATCCTCCCCACCTAACAGCACCCAGCCATCATCACTACTCCTCCATCTAACAGCACCCAGCCATCATCACTACTCCTCCACCACCAGCACCCAGCCATCATCACTACTCCTCCACCTAACAGCACCCAGCCATCATCACTACTCCCTCCACCTAACAGCACCCAGCCACCATCACTACTCCCTCACCTAACAGCACCCAGCCATCATCACTACTCCTCCACCTAACAGCACCCAGCCACCATCACTACTCCTCCACCTAACAGCACCAGCCATCATCACTACTCCTCCACCTAACAGCACCCAGTCTCTATCACTACTCCTCCACCTAACAGCACCCGCCATCATCACTACTCTCCACCTACCAGCACCCAGCCACCATCACTACTCCTCCACCTAACAGCACCCAGCCATCATCACTACTCCTCCTCCTAACAGCACCCAGCCATCATCACTACTCCTCCACCTAACAGCACCCAGTCTCCATCACTACTCCTCCACCTAACAGCACCCAGCCATCATCACTACTCCTCCACCTAACAGCACCCAGCCATCATCACTACTTCCTCCACCTAACAGCACCCAGCCATCATCACTACTCCTCCACCCTAACAGCACCCAGCCATCATTACTACTCCTCCACCTAACAGCACCCAGCCATCATCACTACTCCTCCACCTAACAGCACCCAGCCATCATCACTACTCCTCCACTTACAGCACCCAGCCATCATCACTACTCCTCCACCTAACAGCACCCAGTCTCCATCAGTACTC
>NW_024121240.1:347207-375085 GCF_016745375.1 Pimephales promelas
GCTGGAAAACAATTTTTTTTTTTTACTATTTAAATTTTCTTAAGTGTGGCAAAAAGTTAGTTTTAGGCCCTGCTTATAATATGAATACCAAATAGTACTCAATATTAAGTATGAAGACAATCTGGTTAAAAAGAATCACACAAATTACTGTAAACAAAATACAAATCAACAAAAAAGTGCAATTAACGACTTGTAAACTGAAATGATTTCAATCTATGAGGTACCTTTTAAACTTTTGATTTAGGAATGCTTTAGACTACAGTCCTAGCCATGGTTTCTTATAAAAGAAGACACTTAGGAAGTTTTGGTCAAGTATACCAAGTAGTAATATAACTGAAATATATATTACTATATATATATATATAACTATAATATATATAACTATATATATATGAAGAGTTCAGATGCAAAAGTCTCTAAGTGCCTGTTATGAACTGCTCCGAGACGTAGGGTTGCCACCTTCAGTAAGGCAAAATAAGGGACACCCATACACGAGATAAATAAATAATTAAATGAAATAAAAAAAAAAATGTGTCAAGGGTTTGGAACTAGTTATTTCAACATGACAACTTGACAGCTCAACAATAAACCACGAGAAAACATGAGATCAAGTGTGTGAGCTTGCAACGGAAAACATTTTATATTATTATTTTACATTTAATTTTTTTACTTATATATATATATATATATATATATATATATATCTTCTGTATATGTTAAGGATTACTGAACCGGATTACTTAAGTTTTTGACAATTCTGCCTGGATGGGATATTTTTATTGTTTTTATTTACTAAAATTGATTTTGAAACTTTCAAAATTGCCATAAAGTGTGTATTACAAATAGGATCATAATTTAGTATGCATATATGATTAAAATGTAATAATACAAATTATAATCTATTTATTAATCTGTTTAAGACAGATTACATTAGAAATATACATTAACAAATATAATAGTTACCTGTCTACCAAGCTCTGACAAATGTATGGAATACTATATTAATGTTATATATTTATTTTCCAAAGAAATAAACAACAACAAAAAACAATAGGCCTATAACTTTAAAAGCACAGGTTTGTCTGTCACGGCATGCTGCTTTGAGTCGCATGTTCTCTAGACTCATGGAAACAAAGACACTAAAATACAATCACGGGCAAATTAACTACTCTACTTCTTCTTGTGAAATTGATTTCATTATAATTACTATTAGTATTATCCATAGGCTACTGTAAAATCCTTTTTTGTTTATTCAACTGTGTGGGTCTATGTAAAATTATGTCCGTTGATATGACTATTTGTATTATTGGTAAGAAAATCTATTTATTATTTATGTATTCAGACATATTATTCTATAGTAGCCTATTAAAGGATGATATTGTCTAGGTTTGTTAAGCATAAGTTATTTTCTCCACAACATGCACATTTTTATTATTAAATATGTATTAAATACATTTCTCTCTTATTTCTTATTATAACTTATTTAGGCTACTCATTGCCACTGACACTTTCCAGCGAAGTATTTGTTTCCTCCCACTCTCGTCGTTACTTTTTCATACGCTTTCGTTTCAGAGGTGGACGCAACTCTCTGCCAAAAGACCCGCCCTCTTCTGACTCTGATTGGCCCTGAACCTGATGTTATTAAACAAACCAATCAAACCAACAATGGCCGCGCGTATTACCCAATCAAGGGTAGAATAGGACGAGTTTTCACAGAATGCGGCTGGCATGATTTGCATGGGATCATGCGTTCGGAAATACGGGAAATACGCTTTTTATTTCACAAATACGGGACGATTCCGTATTGTAAGGGACGGGTGGCAACCCTATCGAGACATGTAGATGAAGATCCAAACGCAGCTTTAATTTAAGAATAGTCGTACAGGCAGGGTCAAGAATCAGCAGACAGGACAAAGGAGAATACACAGTGTGAATCCAAGAAACAGGCAGAGGTCAGGGCAGGCAGCAATAATCAGAGTCCAAGAACAATCCAAAGTCAAAAACAGAAAAACACACACGGGAAAATGCTCGGAAATGCAGACACACAATACAACAAGACTTCGCCCACAGTGAATGTGAACACAAGGTATTTATAGACAGACTAACAGGATGAGACACAGGTGAACATAATCAATGAATGAGGTACAGGTGAATGTGATCAGTGATGATGAGTCCGGGCAGTGAGTTCTGGGAAATGTAGTTTGTGAGTGATAATAGTCTTATCTGGAGTGCCCTCTGGTGGCTCAAAAGGGCACTCCAACTGGTAACCGTTACAGTGCCATTTGAAATTTTCTTCTAGAATGATCATTTTTATCAAGCTTGTATATTTAAGTTCTTTCTTAAGTAATTTCACTAAAATGACAATTAATAGATAATCTTCATTGCCATTTAAGTGAAATTACTGAACTTAAATATACAAGCTTGATAAAAATGATCATTCTAGAAGAAAATTTCAAATGACACTTAGAGGCTTTTGCATCTGAACTCTTATTCATATTTTCATATTACTCAAATTTTACTTGCAGTTTAAAACAAGTTTTGCCAGTAAAGAGGTTCTAAAAAAGCTATTTCAGAATTGTACACAAACATGTGTGCCATGAAGAGCCGTTAACTTATGATTTCACTAATCTTTTTCCCAAAGCATATACAATGCTAAAGGCAAAAATAATACCTTTAACTGCATAAACTGGTCTAATATAAATAACATATGGTGATGTATAATAATCAAGTCACGATGATGGCAGGTTTAAACATAGAATTGACAACTTTATCATAAACTTTGTTGTAATCTAGAGTAGGCTAAAACGAAGTTAAAGGCCATTTAACAAACTGTGCTCTATTTGAAATCACTAAAAAGCTGTCACCTATCTTAGACTCACTTCATTACAATCTCACAAAGTTACGTTCTATCAATGAAGCTGTCCACACTGCATTATTAATCTTTTATTTACATCGTCACTTTGTTATAATGAGAGGATTCGCACAGCACTGGACAAAAACTGTTTAGAGCGGCGAGTGGATTCTGACTAACTTACACCTTTGTTTGGCCAACGTGTTCAGGAAAACAACAGACATGTCTGTGATTGGCTTCAACGCACATCGCTGAATAAAACCCTTCAATGCTCTCCAGAGCGCAAACACAAATAGAGTTTGTAAATCAGTTTCTCCAATAGGATATTATCATAGTATTAACCTGAAGTGTTTCATTGTGGAACCTGCCTCGTGTGCGGCACTGTCACTTTGCACCTTATACCCAGATAGCAAACTGACATTGAATCAACGTGGAAATATGACATCGAAACAACGTTGATCTGACATTGTTTTGCTCATCGAATTAACGTTGAACCAACGTCAGACGCGTCATTCTTTCAAAACTAACGGAAAATCAACTTGAAATCAACGCGTTGTTTCAACGTTATGAAAGCAAACCAATTTTCGATTGTCATTTAGCTTTGAAGAATGCCGCGTCTGACGTTGGTTCAACGTTAATTCGATGAGCAAAATCAACGTTGTTTCAATGTCATGAGAGACGTCGTTTCCACGTTGATTCAATGTCAGTTTGCTGTCTGGGTAGGCATGTCTCCTATGCCATGTGTCGGCCATGGTATTGTCAAACAGTTTATTGCTGCTGAAATTTCAAGGTTTCTGCAGTAAGTAGAAGTAATTAGATATTTCTGATTATTTTCAGATCAACAGAGACTGCTGAGAGCTTTCAACTTTATTTTCTTTATGTGTTAGTACCTCCATGCCTCTGGTTTTAATAAAATTAACTAAATGTTAATGTGAACATTTTTTTTTCCCCCGACTGGGTTGTGTGTGTAAAGTGGTTTCATGCAGCTTTGCTCCCTGTACAGACACTATCAGAAACTCTTGTCTTCCCGTGATCTGCTTTTTATTACAGATTGCACTTCGTTATCACTGGATACAGTCTTTTATTATTAAATTATGGAAACGTGTTTTTAATCAGCCGCAATGAATTGTAAATGAGTTGTGATTGTGAAGGTAACAATGTGGCCTTGATGAATACCCCGTCTGGATTATTTAACTGCATACGTCTATTACTTTTACTGGATGTTTATGTAAATTCACAGTCTTTTTAGATGTTGTGATAGGTTTGTCATAGAAATGTTTATAAAAATTAAGACATAGGATAAGAGCTCTCCACAACTTTGCACATTAATGACTTCTACAAACCTGACCTTTCAACTCCGTCTCGATTACGTCTAAGCCCCTCTCAGTTTGGGCTTCTTCATTTATGGATTACACATAGCTTCCTCCCGGTCAAAAAGCCTTAAAATTTAACCTTTTCTCCCCAGAAAAACCGATAAAATATATTCTTGTTCATGTTTTTTTATGATTTATGATACTTTGCATTAATAATATTATTTGTTTGAGCTATTTTTTTTCATTTGAATTAATATATTTAAAAAAATGAATTATTATTGTTAAAAAAAATTCAAGTGAGAAGAGCGCCAGTGGCTTTAAAAATATATAAATGTGTGAAATGTCCTGTAACCGCCTGTAGATTCCTATCTAAATACATAAAAAGGCTTTGATTCCTATTGTTGTTTTAGACAGGATTTTCTTATTCATTTTTTTATTTAGATATATGTTTAGATAATATAAAAGACTACTTTATTTATTTATTTATTTATTTTTAATTTATTTTATTCATGTATAGAAGTATCAGGTTTTGCATTATGAAATAATGACATATGTTTACAAAGGGAACACAATGCAAACAGTATATCTCTCACTCTCTCTCTGTGTGTGTATGTGTGTGTGTTTGTGTGCGTTGGGGGTGTGTGTGGGGGGGAGGTGTCTTATTTGCACTCTTGGTATTGGAGTATCACCCCTTCATTGCTGTACACTTTTTTTCTGCACAGTGGCTGATCTGTAGTTTGTACCACCAAAGGTTTCTCTGAGTTTTCCTATTTTTTTCGTATTTCCCATTCATTTCCTAAGGTCGGTCATTTTTGACCGGGAGGAAGCTAAGTGTGACAATTTTTTTTTACGACGAATCATCTCCTTGATTTTTTTATGCGTTCACATAGGTAATATAACAAAAGTCACCAAGTTTCATCCTCCTCTGATGAAGCGATTCAACATTTCAAAACAATTTTTGACCGAAGATCCGAGAGGTTTAATAATGAGACGTCTTTTCGAAAACATGAAGTGCGAAAACAGTACCGCAGAGAGCATGGATGCTAACAGCATGGTGGAGAAAGCCAAGGTGCTAACCGAGCTAAAAGCACTTCGCTCAGCATTCCTATCAAAGTTAGATAGAATAACCAACCGTCTGCGTAAGCTCCATCTCAGAGGACAACTCATTTTATAGTCCAGTCATTTTAAGCCAAAATGGGGGTCAACCTTGAACAAATAGCAACAGAAGCAAACTCAACTGATTTTGTATCCTCAATATGTCCTGAGTAAGGAAAAAAAAGCCCCGAAGAATCCCATTAGGGGAAAGTTTAGAAAAAGACCCAAATATATCCCATTCATACACATTATTCATTCTTTTTCTCACGTGAATAGGGTACAAATTTTGATTGATTTGATTACTTACATCAAGACAAACAAAAAATGTATCACAAGTTTTTGCAATTGTTTGTTAACATGGACAAATGGTGCATAATCTAATTACATAAGTGCTAATTTGCATAATTATTCAAACAGATCTAAACATTGGGTATAGCAGGTGAAAATGTTTTTTTTTTAATCCTGTTGACATATAACAGTAAAAGACTTAATGTTAAGGTCTGAATGGAACCCATTTAGGCTACCCATGAACATTAATACAGGAAGAAGTACTTTAGAAACCAGCCTTTATTTATTTATTATTGTAGAGATGGGGTTTTTAAATTAATAAATAATTTATTTATTATTGTAGAGACAAAAATGAAAAGCCTATATCTTTCAAAGCTTAGCTTTAGGAGAAAACTAAGAGCAAAAGAAGGTGATGCTGATGAGGAGAGAGAAATAATCAGCTGCCCACCATCTATTTTTTTTGGCCTTCAAAACATCCTAAAATGCACATATCAGAGAAATCAGAGAAAACTAAATTTTCTCTGGGAAATCCTGAACCCCCCTAAATAACCTAGCTCACATTCCGGACCACAATAAATCCCTGCATTTGCATGGTAATGAAATTGGTTAATAGTGAGCATTAGATCCTAAACTAAAGTGTACCTTATTTATTATTATTTCAAATAATACCCTCATTGAATACCCTCATTCTCATAAAATGAAAATCCGAGTGACGCCCCTCATGATGGGTGAAGCAACAGCACATGACACAATTTTCACAGCAACTAGATCAACATTGTGAACAGAACTTCAGTGAAAACAAATGATTGTGCAATATGATAAAAGCTTATTTTCCCAGCAAACGATACCATGAAGAATGTGAATATTTATCCAAGTCAAAAACTAAAGGTAAGCAGGTATCACTGTTAACTTCAGTATTGTTGTTAACTTTTAAAGTTAAAAAACCATAAGGCTTCATTATTCTAGGAGGATAGTTCCCTCATTTTTGGGAGCCGAGGTTATGTCAGTAACTGGAAACTTCATCAAGGAAACCTTAACATGTGAATGACCAGTAATAAATGAATGACGTGATCCATAAAATCAATGACGCACTTAAACGCACTTATGCAATGCTAATTTGCTGAACTTTGACTTAAAAGTTATATACTGTTTAATTGTGTTCATGTTTGGGAAAAAAAGGTTACCGCCACGTGCACTATTTTTCAGATATGTACAATAAATTAGCACATGTTATGAATGTTTGCAGCTTGAGAACACCTAGGCTGAAAATGATTGCTCTATTTAATGCCTTATATTTTTAATAACCAACTTAACTTAAACTGTACATTTTTATATATGATGTTTGTATTAGTAAGTTCAATATTGTACTCTCATATTTATTAGAGCGCTACATCTTTACACATTGGAAATAATTATCTTGTTAATGCTTGTTAGACATTTGAATTTACTAAAAATCATAGGGCCCTATTGCAGAATCGTAGAATCAAGTGTTTTATGCATTCATTTGATTACCACCGCAATTTATATTAAATCATGCATTTTTAAATCAAAAATTAAAACACAAAACACGGTAAATGACATAGTTTTGAATATTACACATGCTTTTTGATTAGCGGCATTGCATTTAAACATTAAGCTGGAGTCCAGAAAAATAACACTAAAGAAATACAGAAATTTTAATTCAAACTATTTCTTAGTGACCTACAGATCCCAGCAACTTTATGCATATGTGTGAATCTTGAATCGTGAGTAAGTGAATCTTTTAGCATTAAATTCTAACGTACCTTGTGTCCTCATTCTTTAATCTTGTATACAGACCAAGGAAAGGTAATCGACTAACATCAAGATGTGTGATTTAAAACCTTTGCTAGTTCTCACCAATTAAAATGCTGTATCACTGATCTTGTGGATGCTTGTGGAATGTTTTATTTTGGTTTCAAAACAACATAATCTGTATAATCTATATAATCTGTATTAAATCTCTGTCCCTCTCATTTGTTTTATGTTAACACTTTACCAAAAACATTTTTAAGATGATTATACATTGTAATAGATTTTCACAGTGCAATAACAAAAAATATAATTGAAATAGTCACATATTTTGTAATTGAATTAATCAAATTTGCAATAATTTTAATGTTTGTATGTGTTAAATAATTGTAATAAACCTGGTTGCTACTGTGTGTTGTACACTAGGTGGTCATGTAATGCCACCGTTTCATTTCATACAAACCTTATCCATTATCTGAGAATTATTTTTGGAGAGAAATGTACAACTAATATACTTTTTATTATTATGCAAAGCATTACATAAATTTATAACATACTTTCCATGTGTCCACATCAAAACCTAAAGCATGATTACGTTCTGACAGGTGTTGTTTAACTCCCAATAGTTTAAAATATCTATAAATGCCAACATCAATGCATCTTTTTCATTTTCTTCCTTTGTTCATCAATAATAAAGACTTTATCTGCAGCTAGTACTAACTCAGACAGAAAATCAAAAAATTATTTCATATTTCACAAACACGACTGTTTTCCACTAAGAGCACCAAGACTACCCTTTTTTTTTGGTCCGGACCAAACGAACCAAGCCAACCAAACTACACATGTGAACACACCGTGACTGCCATAAACTCTATCACTAATTGGATTAAAGTCATATGATTGCATAAGTGACTCTTGTATAACTCTATAACTGATTGTATATCTGACACTGTTGTATAACCGATTGTATAACTGACATAACAGCCATGGTGGTTATAAAGAGCTTTCCCCACTCTTCCACACTCACAACTGACACGATGAAGGTCCTAGAGGGATTTCTTTCTCTCGGTTTGTTGGCTGTTTTTTTGAGCTCCAGTAATGCAAAGCCACAGAAGTTCAGGATTCCTGTCCATCAGAAATCAGCTTCTGCAATCTCATACCTGAAGGTCTGGGAGAAATTCAAAGGTCAAAGCGAAGCTGAGCGTGATGAGTTTCTGAGTGGCTCGTTCCCAGTTGATTTTGAATGGTCTGTCTCCAGTGAGAGTTTCAAAGTGGAGGGTGGATGGGCTGAGCACGGGAAGGGTGAGACCATATGGGATCGTTTTAGCCACGAGGGCCATGTCTTTGAAAACCAGACCACTGATTTGGCCTGTGATAGTTATCATAAGGTAGATTATGATGCGTATCTGCTTAGGGGAATGATGGCACCTAATTATCAGTTCTCAATTTCCTGGGCTCGCATTTTCCCCACTGGTCGCAGAGAAAGTTTGGTTGAAGAGGGGGCTGCTTATTATGACAAGATGATTAACACACTTCTACAATCCGGCATCGAGCCTACTGTTACCCTGCATCATTGGGACCTTCCCCAAGCTCTGCAGGACTCAGGAGGCTGGGTTAATGACTCTATTGTGGAAGCTTTCAAAGAATTTTCTGACTTTTGCTTCTCTCGTTATGGAGACAGAGTCAAAACATGGATCACTTTCGGCAGCCCCTGGGTAGTGAGCAACTTGGGGTATGGAACAGGGGAACATCCCCCACGTATGAATGACCCAATAATAGCCTCTTACAAGGTGCGTTTGTCAATCAGAAAAAGTACCATCTTTTATATGATTTTATAAAGTATATATTGGCAATGCTTTGCTTGTTTTCACAGGTGACGCACAATGTTCTGAAATCTCATGCTGAAGCCTGGCATATTTATAATGACAATTACAGGACGCTGTACAGTGGAAAAGTGGGCATTGCTCTTAACTCCGATTGGGCAGAGCCAAGGAATCCCACAAGTGATCAGGACGTTGCAGCAGCAGAGCGTTATTTGAACTTCAAGCTGGGCTGGTTTGCTCACCCTATATTTGTAGATGGTGACTATCCAGCCGTGCTGAAGAATCAAATAGAGCTAAAGAAAGCTGAGTGTGGTATAGAGCTGGCAAGACTCCCCGTCTTCACTGAGACAGAGAAACAAAGAATCCGAGGCACAGCTGATTTCTTCGGACTGAATCACTACACTTCCCGACTCATTGGCGAGAGCTTGGGTAGATGTGACGCTGGACCCAACAATGTTGGGGACTTCGAGGCTTATTTGGACCCCACATGGCCAACCACCGCTAGTGACCAGATCCAGTCTGTTCCATGGGGGCTTCGGCGGTTATTGAACTTTATCTATTTAGAGTACACATCCATCACAAACGTGCCCATCTATATCACAGGAAACGGAATGCCAACTGAGAACTATGGTGATCTGCTCAATGACAATGAGCGTGTTGACTATCTCAAAGCTTACATTAATGAAGCAATGAAAGGTGAGTATTAAATGGCAACTGGTCAATTTTTTAAAACTATTATTAGGGGTTCAAGCACGAAGTGCTGAAACCCTATTGTAATTGTATTGATTTTTATTAGGGGTTCAAGCACGAAGTGCTGAAACCCTATTGTAATTGTATTGATTTTTATTATTAGGGGTTCAAGCACGAAGTGCTGAAACCCTATTGTAATTGTATTGATTTTTAGGGGTTCAAGCACGAAGTGCTGAAACCCTATTGTAATTGTATTGATTAGGGGTTCAAGCACGAAGTGCTGAAACCCTATTGTAATTGTATTGATTTTTATTATTATTATTATTATTCTCCCCTAAAACGCATCGTGCAGCCCAAACCGTAAGGGCTAGAGCTCTGAAACTTTGTCAGATGGTAGTACAAAAATCGAGGAGAGGTTATCAAATTATGAGCCCGATTGGCCCATAGGTGGCGCTATAGCGACCAATTGCGCGAAACGGCTCATAACTCCTAGACCGTAAGTCGTACACTCAAGTGTCTTATATCATTGGAAAGCTGGTCACCTGACGAAAAAAACGTTTATCTCCGATTTCATTTCCGGTATGGAAATTTTTCCGCCATTTTGAATTTTGTCGAAAAACTACTTTTGCGAACTAGTCCCTGGTTTTTTGCCCGATCGGAACCAAACCAGTGCAGGAATGTTCTCTGGAGTCTGAAGATCAATAATTATCAAAAAAATGTTGAAAAAGTCTCTTTGCGGTCGCTAGGGGGCGCAAAATAAATGTTGTGGGAGGAGCCTATTTTACTAAAATGGCTATAACTCGAGAAGTAAATGAGATATCCTCAACAAACTCGGTACACATATGTATAAGCTCAATTTGAGGTCACAGTAAAAAAATCCCCACGATGGAACACTAGGTGGCGCTATAAAACGAATAAAACTAAAAAAGGGCTCTGACCAGCTGACCGTTAGTCCGATTGACTTGAAAATTGGTATGCAGTGTCTTTGTCCAAGGCCCCATGTATGTGTATGAGGACATTGGTGTATCTCAAAAAACATGGCCGCCATCGGCCAATGAAGTTTGAGCACCTATAAAACAAGGTTAACGAAGGCCGATCGGAACGAAACTCGTTGGGCATGTTTGACTCATGGCCCTAGAGGTCTGTAAGAATTTTGAAAGAAATCGGCCACTAGTTGGCGCTAACGAGTTTTATGGCTCTGTTATCACGTGGTGTTGCACACACCCCCACAATATGTATATCAATTGATAGATCTCCTCATGCTGAACAACTTTGCCTCAAGAACCATTGCTGTCAATCAAATCGTTCGTTAAATATTCACAAATATGTTAAAAACCTACTTTTGCGAACTAGTCCCTGGTTTTTTGCCCGATCGGAACCAGACCAGTCTGGGACAATTCTTTGGACTCTCTAGATCAATAATTATCAAAAAAAGTTGAACTTTGTCATTTGTTTTGCTATAACAGGGTCATTTAAAAAAGGGGGCATGACAAAATGCACCCAAAAGCCTATAAATCCTAAAGGAAAAGTCAGAACTTCACAAAAATTGATGAGCACATGTGTCATAACGTATTCAACAAGCATGCAAAGTTTCATGGAGATCGGACTATAGGTGGCGCTATAATTGTTAAAAATATTAAAAACAATGTATACCCTATAATAAATTGCCATTATTGAAACTTAAAACTTAATGTCTTTTGATGCTTTTGTGCTTAAAGGCCTTAAAGGCCTAAACTGCTTGAACCCCGCTAAATGCTGCTTGCAGCTTTAATTAGGGGTTCAAGCACGAAGTGCTGAAACCCTATTGTAATTGTATTGATTTTTATTATTATTATTATTCTCCCCTAAAACGCATCGTGCAGCCCAAACCGTAAAGGCTAGAGCTCTGAAACTTTGTCAGATGGTAGTACAAAAATCGAGGAGAGGTTATCAAATTATGAGCCCGATTGGCCCATAGGTGGCGCTATAGCGACCAATTGCGCGAAACGGCTCATAACTCCTAGACCGTAAGTCGTACACTCAAGTGTCTTATATCATTGGAAAGCTGGTCACCTGACGAAAAAAACGTATATCTCCGATTTCATTTCCGGTATGGAAATTTTTCCGCCATTTTGAATTTTGTCGAAAAACTACTTTTGCGAACTAGTCCCTGGTTTTTTGCCCGATCGGAACCAAACCAGTGCAGAAATGTTCTCTGGAGTCTGAAGATCAATAATTATCAAAAAAATGTTGAAATTTCTATTTCCGGTCGCTAGGGGAAGCAAAATAAACGTTGTGGGAGGAGCCTATTTTACTAAATTGGCTATAACTCAAGAAGTAAATGAGATATCTTCACCAAACTCGGTACACATGTGTACGAGTTCAATTTGAGGTCACAGTAAAAAAATAGCGACGATTGAACACTAGGTGGCGCTATAACATGAAAAAAACATAAAAAGGGCTATGACCACATGACCGTTAGTCCGATTGACTTGAAAATTGGTATGCAGTGTCTTGGACCAAGGCCCCATGTATATCTATGAGGACATTGGCGTATGTAAAAAAACATGGCCGCCATCGGCCAATGAAGTTTGAGCACCTGTGAGACAAGGTTAACGGAGGCCCATCGGAACGAAACTCGATGGGCATGTTCGACTCATGGCCCTAGAGGTCTGTAAGAATTTTGAAAAAAATCGGCCACTAGTTGGCGCTAACGAGTTTTATGGCTCTGTAATCACGTGGTGTTGCGCATATCCCCACAAAATGCATATCTTTTGATAGATCTCCTCATGATGAACAACTTTGCCTCAAGAACCATTGCTGTCAATCAAATCGTTCATTAAATATTCACAAATATGTTAAAAACCTACTTTTGCGAACTAGTCCCTGGTTTTTTGCTCGATCGGAACCAGACCAGTCTAGGACAATTCTCTGGACTCTCTAGATCAATAATTATCAAAAAAAAGTTGAACTTTGACATTTGTTTTGCTATAACAGGGTCATTTACAAAAGGGGGCGTGACAAAATGCACCCAAAAGCCTATAAATCCTAAAGGAAAACTCAGAACATCCCAAAAATTGATGAGCATATGTGTCATCACATCATTAACAAGCATGCAAAGTTTCATGGAGATCGGACTATAGGTGGCGCTATAACTGTTAAAAATGTTAAAAACAATGTAATCCCTATGGTAAATTGCCATTATTGACTGTAAATGGTGTTTTCCATCTCTGATCATATCATAATGTTAAAACCAGTGCAGTACAATTCTTTGGACTCTCTAGATCAATAATTATAAGAAAAAGTTAAACTACGTCATGTGGATGACTATAATAGGATGGCTTCAACATTTAGTGTGTTGAAGCCATCTATTACTACACTTTCAGTGTCCCTGAAAGCATTGATCTCTTCAATAAACAAGTCAGAACACGTGACATTAAATAATCATGAACATTTACAGACAGATCTGACAAAATATGCCTAAATAACAGTTAAAAAAGTGAAATGATATCAACATGATGGTCTATTAAGCCAATAAGTGGTGTTTTACTGCCCTCTGCTGTTCAAAATAGTAATTGTCTCACCACTCAACTATAATTAATTTTATGACTTTATTAATTATCTATTTTAACATTTGCAATCACATTTGGTCAAATATTGAACACAATCATTTTTTTGTCAAAGTTTATCACTTCAGTTGTTCTGAATCTTCACATAATTGCTATTAACGTGGTAAATAGCTATACTGTATTCCTAGAATCACATTAAAATCCAATCATCCAAGCCCCAATCACTGTAAATAATGATAAATCATGCTAGAACGTGGTAAATTAATGTACACTATGGTCAGAGGTGTAGTGGTAAAAAAAGAGGTGGGTAAACTATAAATTCTGGTGTATTATTTCGAATAATAAGACACTATGGGCTGTTACTCTAGGGGCTGATCAAATTAAATCATTTACACTGAAAAAACACAATTGCATAAAATAATGTTATGACATTTATTTAAATTTACATAAGAAACTGGGAAAGAATGATACTACTTTTAAACATTTAACACTAAACCGCCAGTAGGTGGTGGCAGGCGACCGTCTTAATGAGTGAGTCATTCAATTCATTCATTCAAACGATTCGTTCAAACGGCTGATCATTCAAGAATGAGACCGATGTTTTTGAATGTGTCTTTGAATCTTTGACTCAATCGATTCGTTCAAAATGCTGAATGATTCAGTAATGAAAACACGTCGAGTGTTCCTGTGACATGTGCCGTGGTTCTGCTGTGATTATTGTTTGGAACTATTTTCGCTGCTGAAACACAACAAAAACAGCCAATATAGCATCTAAAATGTAAGTGATTTAATTTTTTACTGTTTATTGAACTGTTGTAGGAAATCAATGTCACATTTTCAATCGTGATGGTGTTCAGGAAAAATAAGAGACCCCATTTACACCTGGTATTAAAATGCGATCTGTATCCAGACAAGTTATCTGGATAATACCGATTCCATTTACACCTGGCCACATACATGTGTTTTTGCAAAACGGATATAAATCCGATCTTAAACTCCTGCGTATGCAGATTTAATGGATTGAACGACACCAAAAGCAACAGATATGAGCTGCATTTCGTTGATCATCAGCTAATTTCCAAATCAAAGACATCAATAAAAGAGTGGCAACACCGCTGGTAAGATAATTTCGTTTCTTTACTTGAAGATGATTGTGTGTTAAGCGTCTGTGACTTACTTTCACTTTTATTTGCGATGTTTGCACGTTGGCTCGATGAATAGACGCTCATGAGCGGTGATGGGTGATCCGTGTCGCAGTAGCGCCGTCATATCTGACTATAACATGACATAAAGCCTATATAACAAGCTTACTCGTTTATTTTTTTGCCTTTTTGGGAGGAGTAAAATATACATATGTGGTTTCAACAACCAGATTGCGTTTACACCTAGTAAAGATCCGGACACAATGCGAGCCAGACTACCTGCAGATGTGGTCAGGCAGATCCAATCGCGATCACAACGCATTTACACCTTGCATTAACATGCGTTTTTTTATTATCCGGATAACTTATCTGGATACAGATCGCATTTTAATACCAGGTGTAAATGGGGTCTGAGTGTGTTCTGCGCTCATTTGTGTAGATTTCTGCTCGAGAGGCTGCGCGAGGATCAACAGTACAACCTTACGTCAGTAATAGTCAACAACACAGTAATGCAGCGCAATATAAGAGTTCGTCTTAGGTGCCTGTTGACTTTGGATCAATGCATTGTTTGTGTGTTGTTGCATAAGGAGATAAAGAAATAATACAATTGGTGACAGTGATCAATCAACACAAAAGGAACAATGATATAAATGAACAAAGATATGAGTACTAATCACAATAAAACAGGCTGTAAAAAAATCATTGAAACAAACAATCTTTCAACATGGCTCAGGGCACATGTCTGGCAAAACAAATTAATCAATTAGCAGCGCACAGGCTGACAGTGACAAAATCATAAAAAGGCATAAACAATGTAAACACAATCAAATTAATAGATGGACTCACGATTAGACATACACACACAGTTATGCATCAAAATGCCAGGAAAGAGTGCAAAGAATGAGCCAAAGGGTTCACAATCAATTTATAGGCAACGGGTGAGTCGTGCATGGTGAAGTGGCAGAGTCTCATTGAAAAAGCGAAATGGAGTTGAAAGAGATTAGAAAGGAAATCTTTTCAATTACTATTATGAATTATTTAATTATATCCATTATGCAATATTGGTTGGTGTTTTTCTATAAATCCAGCAATGAACATGTAACAAGAAAAGTCATTGAGAAGAAAATAACAGTCAGCCATTACCTCATGAACCATGGTTAAACCAACAACTAATAAAATACAATTGTGAACATTATATGAACCCCAACACCACGGTGAAGGACGCTTAACAGACAGAATAAGTTAGGGATTACGCAAAGCCTGCGGGTTTATATTCGCTATAACAACCGCCTCGCTCTACATTACCCTGCTTATTACATTGCTACCTACCAAGTAAATCAATAATTTGACTCAAAATATAGATATAAACAGGAGTTTATTGATTTAAAAAACGATTGCCGATAAAAAAGAAATAGTCCGTTCTGTCTCTACGTTTAGAATCCATGGCAACGCTCTGTTTTTCATGGCAACGGTGTGTTATACTTATAAGCAGCGGCCTGTTATAATAACAGACCGCACTCTACATTAGAATTCAACCAAGCCATATAAGAAACAAATAATTACCGTTACCAAGCTAACAGAGCTACGTAAACAGAGCGAACAGGAGAGCACTCGTCTGCAGACGTCAATAATGGAATAATACTCCCGATCAAACTCCGCTTCCCGAAAGTTATAAACTGCCTCTGGAACCTAGTTAAGGTACAAACATCTATTCAACAAAAATAGTGATGCAGTTAAGTGTTTTTTCGCTCAGCCGAGCCCTCTCTGTTGCTGTGTGGAGCAGCCTGTGTCAGTCACCTCTTCCTGAACGTCGCTCACTCAACTCGCGCACTGCGGTCTCGTGAGGAACGCAGCTTTTTGACATACAGTATTTCTTGTTCCCGAACACAAATATTTTTTAAGTATTTGTTCGGAATAAGTATTCGTAAAAAACACATTATTTGTGCCTTTCCGAATACCGTATTCGGCTCCACCCCTAGTACACACTATATTTTGCATAGTTAATTTATTTAACAAATTTCTTTTTGTTAATGTTTTGCAGTCAAACTATACATATACTGTACACACTATAAATGTGTGTGTGTTGTGTGTGTTGTGTGTGTTGTGTGTGCGTGCGTTTGTGTGTAAGCATGCTTTATGAAGTTAACATGAAAAAAATGGTTTGCTTTAGTGCAGAATAGTGGAGAAACAAAGCATTTCAAAATGGAAGTGTGCCAATAAGTTCTACTGCCCTCTGCTGGCCACTTTTCTTATTAATAGTCTTTTCACTTGCTATATTGTGGTAAACCATCCTATAACATGGTATATCAAGGTAAACTATGGAAAATCATGTTAGATTCATGGTAAATCATACTAGAACATGGTAAATCATGAAAAAAACATTGAAATATGGTTTATCATGGTAAATAATGCTTGCTACATAAAACTTAATGTCTTTTGATGCTTTTGTGCTTAAAGGCCTTAAAGGCCTAAACTGCTTGAACCCCGCAAATGCTGCTGCATTAATTAGGGGTTCAAGCACGAAGTGCTGAAACCCTATTGTAATTGTATTGTTATTATTATTATTATTATTATTATTATTATTATTCTGCCGTAAAACGCATCGTGCAGACCAAACCGTAAGTGCTGCAGCTCTGAAACTTTGTCAGATGGTAGTACAAAAATCGAGGAGAGGTTATCAAATTATGAGCCCGATTGGCCCATAGGTGGCGCTATAGCGACCAATTGCGCGAAACTGCTCATAACTCCTAGACCGTAAGTCGTACACTCAAGTGTCTTATATCGTTGGAAAGCTGGTCACCTGACGAAAAAAACGTATATCTCCGATTTCATTTCCGTCATGATAGATTTTCCGCCATTTTGAATTTTGTCGAAAAACTACTTTTGCGAACTAGTCCCTGGATTTTTGCCCGATCGGAACCAAACCAGTGCAGAAATGTTCTCTGGAGTCTGAAGATCAATAATTATCAAAAAAATGTTGAAATTTCTCGTTCCGGTCGCTAGGGGAAGCAAAATAAACGTTGTGGGAGGAGCCTATTTTACTAAAATGGCTATAGCTCGAGAAGTAAATGAGATATCTTCACCAAACTCGGTACACATGTGTAAGAGTTCAATTTGAGGTGACAGTAAAAAAATCGCGACGATTGAACACTAGGTGGCGCTATAAAATGAAAAAAAACAGATAAACACCTGACCGTCAGTCCGATTGACTTGAAAATTGGTATGCAGTGTCTTGGTCCAAGGCCTCATGTAAGTCTATAAGGACATTGGTGTATCTCAAAAAACATGGCCGCCATCGGCCAATGAAGTTTGAGCATCTATGAAACAAGGTTAACGAAGGCCGATCGGAACGAAACTCGTTGGGAATGTTCGACTCATGGCCCTAGAGGTCTGTAAAAATTTTGAAAGAAATCGGCCACTAGTTGGCGCTAACGAGTTTTATTGCTCTGTAATCACGTGGTGTTGCACACACCCCCACAAAATGTATATCAATTGATAGATCTCCTCATGATGAACAACTTTGCCTCAAGAACCATTGCTGTCAATCAATTCGTTCGTTAAATATTCACGAATATGTTAAAAACCTACTTTTGCGAACTAGTCCCTGGTTTTTTGCCCGATCGGAACCAGACTAGTCTAGGATAATTCTTTGGACTCTCTTGATCAATAATTATCCAAAAAAAGTTCAACTTTGTCATTTGTCTTGCTATAACAGGGTCATTTACAAAAGGGGGCGTGACAAAAAGCCCCCAAAAGCCTGTAAATCCTAAAGGAAAACTCAGAACTTTACAAAAATTGATGAGCATATGTGTCATAACATGCTGAAGAAGCATGCACAGTTTCATGGAGATCGGACCATAGGTGGCGCTATAACTGTTAAAAAGCTTTAAAACCATGTATTTCCAATGGTAAATTGCCAGTATTGGCTGTAAATGGTGTTTTCCATCTCTGATCATATCATAATGTTAAAACCAGTGCAGTACAATTCTCTGGACTCTCTAGATCAATAATTATAAGAAAAGGTTGAACTACTTCATGTGGATGGCTTCAACATGTACTGTGTTGAAGCCATCTATTACTACACTTTCAGTGTCCCTGAAAGCGTTGATCTCTTCAATAAACAAGTCAGAACACGTGACATTAAATAATCATGAACATTTTCAGACAGATCGGACAAAAATATGCCTAGAACAGTTAAAAAGGTGAAAATGATGGTCTGTTAAGCCAATAAGTGGAGTTTTACTGCCACCTGCTGTTCAAAATAGTAAGTTGTCATGTATAATTCATATTATGACTTTATCAATTCACTAACTTAACATTTACAATCACATTTAGTCAAAAAGTACTATGACAACTGTCATATTGAATTAAAATCTACACACACTCATTCAGTTGTAGATAAATGATATGAATACCTACCACTGTTGTCACTGTTTTTAACATAGTTTTATAACATTAGATTACAAAGAAATATCCCAAAGTTGTGTGTGTGTGTGTGTGTGGTTGTTGTTGCGTGTTGTGTGTACATCTCTGATCATATCATAATGTTAAAACTAGTGCAGTACAATTCTCTGGACTCTCTAGATAAATAATTAAAAGAAAAGGTTGAACTACGTCATGTGGATGACTATAATAGGATGGCTTCAACATTTAGTGTGTTGAAGCCATCTATTTCTACACTTTCAGTGTCCCTGAAAGCGTTGATCTCTTCAATAAACAAGTCAGAACATGTGACATTAAATAATCATTAACATTTTCAGACAGATCTGACAGAATATGCCTAAATAACAGTAAAAAAGGTGAAATGATATCAATATGATGGTCTATTAAGCCAATAAGTGGTGTTTTACTGCCCTCTGCTGTTCAAAATAGTAATTGTCTCACTACTCAACTATAATTAATATTATGACTTTATTAATTAACTATTTTAACATTTGCAATCACATTTAGTCAAATATTGAACACAATCATTTTTTTTTGTCAAAGTTTATCACTTCAGTTGTTCTGAATCTTCACATAATTGCTATTAACGTGGTAAATAGCTATACTATATTCCTAGAATCACATTAAAATCCAATCATCCAAGCCCCAATCACTGTAAATAATGATAAATCATGCTAGAACGTGGTAAATTAATGTACACTATGGTCAGAGGTGTAGTGGTAAAAAAAGAGGTGGGTAAACTATAAATTCTGGTGTATTATTTCGAATAATAAGACACTATGGGCTGTTACTCTAGGGGCTGATCAAATTAAATCATTTACACTGAAAAATCACAATTGCATAAAATAATGTTATGACATTTATTTAAATTTACATAAGAAACTGGGAAAGAATGATACTACTTTTAAACATTTAACACTAAACCGCCAGTAGGTGGTGGCAGGCGACCGTCTTAATGAGTGAGTCATTCAATTCATTCATTCAAACGATTCGTTCAAACGGCTGATCATTCAAGAATGAGACCGATGTTTTTGAATGTGTCTTTGAATCTTTGACTCAATCGATTCGTTCAAAATGCTGAATGATTCAGTAATGAAAACACGTCGAGTGTTCCTGTGACATGTGCCGTGGTTCTGCTGTGATTATTGTTTGGAACTATTTTCGCTGCTGAAACACAACAAAAACAGCCAATATAGCATCTAAAATGTAAGTGATTTAATTTTTTACTGTTTATTGAACTGTTGTAGGAAATCAATGTCACATTTTCAATCGTGATGGTGTTCAGGAAAAATAAGAGACCCCATTTACACCTGGTATTAAAATGCGATCTGTATCCAGACAAGTTATCCGGATAATAAGTACCGATTCCATTTACACCTGGCCACATAAATGTGTTTTTGCAAAACGGATATAAATCCGATCTTAAACTCCCGCGTATGCAGATTTAATGGATTGAACGACACCAAAAGCAACAGATATGAGCTGCATTTCGTTGATCATCAGCTAATTTCCAAATCAAAGACATCAATAAAAGAGTGGCAACAGCGCTGGTAAGATAATTTCGTTTCTTTACTTGAAGATGATTGTGTGTTAAGCGTCTGTGACTTACTTTCACTTTTATTTGCGATGTTTGCACGTTGGCTCGATGAATAGACGCTCATGAGCGGTGATGATCGTGTGCAGTGGTTGGGTGATTTGATATCTAGCGCCGTCATATCTGACTATAACATGACTATAGCCTATATAACAAGCTTACTCGTTTATTTTTTTGCCTTTTTGGGAGGAGTAAAATATACATATGTGGTTTCAACAACCAGATTGCGTTTACACCTAGTAAAGATCCGGACACAATGCGAGCCAGACTACCTGCAGATGTGGTCAGGCAGATCCAATCGCGATCACAACGCATTTACACCTTGCATTAACATGCGTTTTTTTATTATCCGGATAACTTATCTGGATACAGATCGCATTTTAATACCAGGTGTAAATGGGGTCTGAGTGTGTTCTGCGCTCATTTGTGTAGATTTCTGCTCGAGAGGCTGCGCGAGGGTCAACAGTGCAACCTTACCGTCAGTAATAGTCAACAACACAGTAATGCAGCGCAATATAAGAGTTCGTCTTAGGTGCCTGTTGACTTTGGATCAATGCATTGTTTGTGTGTTGTTGCATAAGGAGATAAAGAAATAATACAATTGGTGACAGTGATCAATCAACACAAAAGGAACAATGATATAAATGAACAAAGATATGAGTACTAATCACAATAAAACAGGCTGTAAAAAAATCATTGAAACAAACAATCTTTCAACATGGCTCAGGGCACATGTCTGGCAAACAAATTAATCAATTAGCAGCGCACAGGCTGACAGTGACATTAAATCATAAAAAGGCAATGTAAACACAATCAAATTAATAGATGGACTCACGTAATTCATGAAGACACACACAGTTATGCATCAAAATGCCAGGAAAGAGTGCAAAGAATGAGCCAAAGGGTTCACAATCAATTTATAGGCAACAGGTGAGTCGTGCATGGTGAAGTGGCAGAGTCTCATTGAAAAAGCGAAATGGAGTTGAAAGAGATTAGAAAGGAAATCTTTTCAATTACTATTATGAATTATTTAATTATATCCATTATGCAATATTGGTTGGTGTTTTTCTATAAATCCAGCAATGAACATGTAACAAGAAAAGTCATTGAGAAGAAAATAACAGTCAGCCATTACCTCATGAACCATGGTTAAACCAACAACTAATAAAATACAATTGTGAACATTATGAACCCCAACACCACGGTGAAGGACGCTTAACAGACAGAATAAGTTAGGGATTACGCAAAGCCTGCGGGTTTATATTTGCTATAACAACCGCCTCGCTCTACATTACCCTGCTTATTACATTGCTACCTACCAAGTAAATCAATAATTTGACTCAAAATATAGATATAAACAGGAGTTTATTGATTTAAAAAACGATTGCCGATAAAAAAGAAAAATAGTCCGTTCTGTCTCTACGTTTAGAATCCATGGCAACGCTCTGTTTTTCATGGCAACTGGTGTGTTATACTTATAAGCAGCGGCCTGTTATAACAACAGACCGCACTCTACATTAGAATTCAACCAAGCCATATAAGAAACAAATAATTACCGTTACCAAGCTAACAGAGCTACGTAAACAGAGCGAACAGGAGAGCACTCGTCTGCAGACGTCAATAATGGAATATACTCCCGATCAAACTCCGCTTCCCGAAAGTTATAAACTGCCTCTGGAACCTAGTTAAGGTACAAACATCTATTCAACAAAAATAGTGATGCAGTTAAGTGTTTTTTCGCTCAGCCGAGCCCTCTCTGTTGCTGTGTGGAGCAGCCTGTGTCAGTCACCTCTTCCTGAACGTCGCTCACTCAACTCGCGCACTGCGGTCTCGTGAGGAACGCAGCTTTTTGACATACAGTATTTCTTGTTCCCGAACACAAATATTTTTTAAGTATTTGTTCGGAATAAGTATTCGTAAAAAACACATTATTTGTGCCTTTCCGAATACCGTATTCGGCTCCACCCCTAGTACACACTATATTTTGCATAGTTAATTTATTTAACAAATTTCTTTTTGTTAATGTTTTGCAGTCAAACTATACATATACTGTACACACTATAAATGTGTGTGTGTTTGTGTGTGTGTGTGTGTGCGTGTGCGTGCGTTTGTGTGTAAGCATGCTTTATGAAGTTAACATGAAAAAAATGGTTTGCTTTAGTGCAGAATAGTTGAGAAACAAAGCATTTCAAAATGGAAGTGTGCCAATAAGTGGTCTTCTACTGCCCTCTGCTGGCCACTTTTCTTATTAATAGTCTTTTCACTTGCTATATTGTGGTAAACCATCCTATAACATGGTATATCAAGGTAAACTATGGAAAATCATGTTAGATTCATGGTAAATCATACTAGAACATGGTAAATCATGAAAAATAACATTGAAATATGGTTTATCATGGTAAATAATGCTTGCTACATAAAACTTAATGTCTTTTGATGCTTTTGTGCTTAAAGGCCTTAAAGGCCTAAACTGCTTGAACCCCGCTAAATGCTGCTTGCAGCTTTAATTAGGGGTTCAAGCACGAAGTGCTGAAACCCTATTGTAATTGTATTGATTTTTATTATTATTATTATTCTCCCCTAAAACGCATCGTGCAGCCCAAACCGTAAAGGCTAGAGCTCTGAAACTTTGTCAGATGGTAGTACAAAAATCGAGGAGAGGTTATCAAATTATGAGCCCGATTGGCCCATAGGTGGCGCTATAGCGACCAATTGCGCGAAACTGCTCATAACTCCTAGACCGTAAGTCGTACACTCAAGTGTCTTATATCATTGGAAAGCTGGTCACCTGACGAAAAAAACGTTTATCTCCGATTTCATTTCCGGTATGGAAATTTTTCCGCCATTTTGAATTTTGTCGAAAAACTACTTTTGCGAACTAGTCCCTGGATTTTTGCCCGATCGGAACCAAACCAGTGCAGAAATGTTCTCTGGAGTCTGAAGATCAATAATTATCAAAAAAATGTTGAAAAAGTCTCTTTGCGGTCGCTAGGGGGCGCAAAATAAATGTTGTGGGAGGAGCCTATTTTACTAAAATGGCTATAACTCGAGAAGTAAATGAGATATCCTCAACAAACTCGGTACACATATGTATAAGCTCAATTTGAGGTCACAGTAAAAAAATCCCCACGATGGAACACTAGGTGGCGCTATAAAACGAATAAAACTAAAAAAGGGCTCTGACCAGCTGACCGTTAGTCCGATTGACTTGAAAATTGGTATGCAGTGTCTTTGTCCAAGGCCCCATGTATGTGTATGAGGACATTGGTGTATCTCAAAAAACATGGCCGCCATCGGCCAATGAAGTTTGAGCACCTATAAAACAAGGTTAACGAAGGCCGATCGGAACGAAACTCGTTGGGCATGTTTGACTCATGGCCCTAGAGGTCTGTAAGAATTTTGAAAGAAATCGGCCACTAGTTGGCGCTAACGAGTTTTATGGCTCTGTTATCACGTGGTGTTGCACACACCCCCACAATATGTATATCAATTGATAGATCTCCTCATGCTGAACAACTTTGCCTCAAGAACCATTGCTGTCAATCAAATCGTTCGTTAAATATTCACAAATATGTTAAAAACCTACTTTTGCGAACTAGTCCCTGGTTTTTTGCTCGATCGGAACCAGACCAGTCTAGGACAATTCTCTGGACTCTCTAGATCAATAATTATCAAAAAAAAGTTGAACTTTGACATTTGTTTTGCTATAACAGGGTCATTTACAAAAGGGGGCGTGACAAAATGCACCCAAAAGCCTATAAATCCTAAAGGAAAACTCAGAACATCCCAAAAATTGATGAGCATATGTGTCATCACATCATTAACAAGCATGCAAAGTTTCATGGAGATCGGACTATAGGTGGCGCTATAATTGTTAAAAATATTAAAAACAATGTATACCCTATAATAAATTGCCATTATTGAAACTTAAAACTTAATGTCTTTTGATGCTTTTGTGCTTAAAGGCCTTAAAGGCCTAAACTGCTTGAACCCCGCTAAATGCTGCTTGCAGCTTTAATTAGGGGTTCAAGCACGAAGTGCTGAAACCCTATTGTAATTGTATTGATTTTTATTATTATTATTATTCTCCCCTAAAACGCATCGTGCAGCCCAAACCGTAAAGGCTAGAGCTCTGAAACTTTGTCAGATGGTAGTACAAAAATCGAGGAGAGGTTATCAAATTATGAGCCCGATTGGCCCATAGGTGGCGCTATAGCGACCAATTGCGCGAAACTGCTCATAACTCCTAGACCGTAAGTCGTACACTCAAGTGTCTTATATCATTGGAAAGCTGGTCACCTGACGAAAAAAACGTATATCTCCGATTTCATTTCCGTCATGATAGATTTTCCGCCATTTTGAATTTTGTCGAAAAACTACTTTTGCGAACTAGTCCCTGGTTTTTTGCCCGATCGGAACCAAACCAGTGCAGAAATGTTCTCTGGAGTCTGAAGATCAATAATTATCAAAAAAATGTTGAAATTTCTATTTCCGGTCGCTAGGGGAAGCAAAATAAACGTTGTGGGAGGAGCCTATTTTACTAAATTGGCTATAACTCAAGAAGTAAATGAGATATCTTCACCAAACTCGGTACACATGTGTACGAGTTCAATTTGAGGTCACAGTAAAAAAATAGCGACGATTGAACACTAGGTGGCGCTATAACATGAAAAAAACATAAAAAGGGCTATGACCACATGACCGTTAGTCCGATTGACTTGAAAATTGGTATGCAGTGTCTTGGACCAAGGCCCCATGTATATCTATGAGGACATTGGCGTATCTAAAAAAACATGGCCGCCATCGGCCAATGAAGTTTGAGCACCTATGAAACAAGGTTAACGAAGGCCGATCGGAACGAAACTCGTTGGGCATGTTCGACTCATGGCCCTAGAGGTCTGTAAGAATTTTGA
Organism: Pimephales promelas; assembly: GCF_016745375.1. Next base: position 372,678 of record NW_024121240.1, read on the forward strand.
AAAAAATCGGCCACTAGTTGGCGCTAACGAGTTTTATGGCTCTGTTATCACGTGGTGTTGCACACACCCACACAAATGTATATCAATTGATAGATCTCCTCATGCTGAACAACTTTGCCTCAAGAACCATTGCTGTCAATCAAATCGTTCGTTAAATATTCACAAATATGTTAAAAACCTACTTTTGCGAACTAGTCCCTGGTTTTTTGCTCGATCGGAACCAGACCAGTCTAGGACAATTCTCTGGACTCTCTAGATCAATAATTATCAAAAAAAAGTTGAACTTTGTCATTTGTTTTGCTATAACAGGGTCATTTATAAAAGTAGGCATGACAAAATGCACCCAAAAGCCTATAAATCCTAAAGGAAAAGTCAGAACTTCACAAAAATTGTTGAGCACATGTGTCATAACTTATTCAACAAGCATGCAAAGTTTCATGGAGATCGGACTATAGGTGGCGCTATAATTGTTAAAAATGTTAAAAACAATGTATACCCTATGGTAAATTGCCATTATTGAAACTTAAACTTAATGTCTTTTGATGCTTTTGTGCTTAAGGCCTTAAAGGCCTAAACTGCTTGAACCCCGCTAAATGCTGCTTGCAGCTTTAATAATTATTATTATTATTATATCTCCCCTAAAACGCATCGTGCAGCCCAAACCGTAAGTGCTGGAGCTCTGAAACTTTGTCAGATGGTAGTACAAAAATCGAGGAGAGGTTATCAAATTATGAGCCCGATTGGCCCATAGGTGGCGCTATAGCGACCAATTGCGCGAAACGGCTCATAACTCCTAGACCGTAAGTCGTACACTCAAGTGTCTTATATCATTGGAAAGCTGGTCACCTGACGAAAAAACGTATATCTCCGATTTCATTTCCCGTATGAAATTTTTCCGCCATTTTGAATTTTGTCGAAAAACTACTTTTGCGAACTAGTCCCTGGTTTTTTTGCCCGATCGGAACCAAACCAGTGCAGAAATGTTCTCTGGAGTCTGAAGATCAATAATTATCAAAAAAATGTTGAAATTTCTATTTCCGGTCGCTAGGGGAAGCAAAATAAACGTTGTGGGAGGAGCCTATTTTACTAAAATGGCTATAACTCGAGAAGTAAATGAGATATCTTCACCAAACTCGGTACACATGTGTACGAGTTCAATTTGAGGTGACAGTAAAAAAATAGCGACGATTGAACACTAGGTGGCGCTATAACATGAAAAAAACATAAAAAGGGCTATGACCACATGACCGTTAGTCCGATTGACTTGAAAATTGGTATGCAGTGTCTTGGACCAAGGCCCCATGTATATCTATGAGGACATTGGCGTATCTAAAAAAACATGGCCGCCATCGGCCAATGAAGTTTGAGCACTCTGTGAGACAAGGTTAACGGAGGCCATCGGAACGAAACTCGATGGGCATGTTCGACTCATGGCCCTAGAGGTCTGTAAGAATTTTGAAAAAAATCGGCCACTAGTTGGCGCTAACGAGTTTTATGGCTCTGTTATCACGTGGTGTTGCACACACCCCCACAATATGTATATCAATTGATAGATCTCCTCATGCTGAACAACTTTGCCTCAAGAACCATTGCTGTCAATCAAATCGTTCGTTAAAAATTCACGAATATGTTAAAAACGTACTTTTGCGAACTAGTCCCTGGTTTTTTGCCGATCGGAACCAGACCAGTCTGGGACAATTCTTTGGACTCTCTAGATCAATAATTATCAAAAAAAGTTGAACTTTGTCATTTTTTGCTATAACAGGGTCATTTAAAAAAGGGGGCATGACAAAATGCACCCAAAAGCCTATAAATCCTAAAGGAAAAGTCAGAACTTCACAAAAATTGATGAGCATATGTGTCATAACGTATTCAACAAGCATGCAAAGTTTCATGGAGATCGGACTATAGGTGGCGCTATAATTGTTAAAATATTAAAAACAATGTATACCTATAGTAAAATTGCCATTATTAAAACTTAAAACTTAATGTCTTTTGATGCGCTTAAAGGCCTTAAGGCCTAAACTGCTTGAACCCCGCTAAATGCTGCTTGCAGCTTTAATTATTATATTATTCTCCCCTAAAACGCATCGTGCAGCCCAAACCGTAAGTGCTGGAGCTCTAAACTTTTGTGCAGAGTAGTACAAAAAATCGAGGAGAGGTTATCAAATTATGAGCCCGATGGCCATAAGGTGGCGCTATAGCGACCAATTGCGCGAAACGGCTTCATAACTCTAGACGTAAGTCGTTACACTCAAGTGTCTTATATCATTGGAAAGCTGGGTCACCTGACGAAAAAAACGTATATCTCCGATTCATTTCCGGTATGGGAAATTTTTCCGCCATTTTGAATTTTGTCGAAAAACTACTTTTGCGAACTAGTCCCTGTTTTTTGCCCGATCGGAACC
>NW_024121241.1:0-42489 GCF_016745375.1 Pimephales promelas
CCATTAAAGAGATAATAGTTTCCTGAGGCTGACACAACGGTAAAACTTCTCCATAAAGTGGACATTTCTTTAGTGAGTCATTGAAAATAAGTAAGTGCGATTCTCTGTTCTTTATTAGTTGACTTTGTGTTAGTCAAGTGATGACTTGTTAGTTTATCATCGTCAGACTCACTTGCACGAGCAGTATAGTGATTCTCGTGTTCTGTATTGCTGCTTAATGTTAATTCTTCCTTTAGTATTTAATGGATGTTTGTAGGTAATACATTTATAGTATTTAGTATTGTACATTTGGATTATTGATTTCTTGCCAGTCGTCAGATTTACCGTGCCATTTGATAACGCAACTACTATATAATGACCTTTCACTTACTTTATTCTGTGCGTTTCATGCGCCACTTTGTGGCACTACATGGTATTGCAATAATATTTGTTTAGTATATGTTATACTTTAAAGGAACACTCCGACTTTTTGGGACTTTAGCCTATTCACCTTACCCCCCAGAGTTAGATAAGTCCATACATACCTTTTTCATCTCCGTGCGTGCTATAAGTCTGTTTGACGCACCCACCGCTAGCCTAGCTTAGCACAAAGACTGGATGTGAATGGTTGCAGCTTTCATACTAATCCAAATGAGTGACAAAATAACGCAAACGTTTTCCTATTTACATGTTGTGGTTTGTATAGTCACAGAGTGTGCAAATATCAAGGCCATATGAGACACAGACATCTTTTGACCGTATAAATACTATATTTTCTGAAGGGGAAGCACTGCTACTTGGGCAGAGTGATAACAATCACCTGAGACGCACCGTGACGAGGAGCAGAGAGTTCGCATCGCTCAGCGTTGGAATAAAGAGTCAGCAATTACTAACGTTAGATAGAAAAGCATAGTTTATCATGGGTGTTTGCTTTATTGTATGAGCTGTGACAATAAACAGGGGAGACCAGGTAATACAGTACCATGTTTCATTGATTTCCAACCAAAAACGCACCCAGATTTATAAATATCACATGAATAAATAATTATTATTACAGGAATCAATATATTTTAAATGCAATTTATTAGCTGAACCAAATGTAGGCTATTCAACAGTAGCCTATATAATATACAGTATTGCATTACTATAGGATAGAATAAGGGGAAAGTAATAGCACAAATTGTTTTTGAACAATGAACTCACAGCCTATCGTACCCTTTTGCACGCTCAAGTTCGTTATTTCCATGGTTATTTCAAATTTAGGCTACTAGGCGCGCCGCGCGCAGGGTGCAAGTTCAACGCGGTGAACGCGCTCGTTTTTTTTTTCCCAAGCGCGTCCGCACCGCATCAAGATAAAAACATATTCATACCCTAATCATATAATAGTGTCACTAACGTTACATTAGATCTGGCTAAAGGCACTGTTACAGTAGGTCATCTAAAAACATAACGGAACACTTACCTCAGCCGCAGGTGATCCACTTGTCCTGTCTGTGCTATCGATGGGATGGCCGTATCCTTCAGCACATTATGGTCCGTGTGGCAAATTCCATTTTTTTCAAAATAGTCGTCCTCATTGAAATGTACCTAGCAAACATAATGTCCCTTGATAATCTTAGGTGTGTTTGGATAAATATCCAGAGTAAGTTAGCCATTTCTTCATCCAGTCAGCGTTTTTAGTTGGAATTCTGTGAAACATGGTTACCTCCCCTGTTTACAGTCGCAGCTATTTACAATAGAGCGAAAACCCATGACCCTAAACTACGCTTTTACTATTTATAAATTGCTGACTCTATTATCCAAACACCGAGCGAACTCTCCGCTCCTCACCACGGCGTGTCTCCGGTGATGCGGTTATTACGCCGTCAAAGTAGCAGTGCTTCGCCTTCAGAGAATAGTTCCCAGGTTTTATACGGTTAAAAGATGTCTGTGTCTCATTTGACTTTGTTATTTGTACATTATGTGACTATACAAATCACAACATGTAAATAGGAAAACGTTTGCGTTATTTTGCCACTCATTTGGATCAGTATGAAAGCTGCAACCAGTCACATCAAGTCTTTGTGCTAAGCTAGGCTACCGGTGGGTGCGTCAAACAGACTTATAGCACGCACAGAGATGAAAAAGGTATGTATGGACTTATCTAACTCTGGGGGGTAAGGTGAATAGGCTAAAGTCCCAAAAAGTCGGAGTGTTCCTTTAAGGATATTATTTTATCTTGCAAATTGTTGAAAGTTATTGTGATTATTGTCTATTCATTGTTCTTTTTGTCATTCACAGACCACATTTCTACGTAAATGTCCACTAAATGAGACTGTTGAACAATAAATGCCCTGTGGTCTGACTGTGCTGTCATGTTAAAATAATTTCATTCAATCTTTGAACTGAATCCTGACTCAGATGTCTTGACCGACATACCAGTGCGAACACGCACCCACCTGAACTAGTGCACACAATAGAATAAATCCCTCAGATTTTACATTGGTCCTTCGAGCCGGATCGTGTGTTTACACTGGACTAAGTATGTCAGAACGCCAGAACCCAGAATATCAGATCCAAGGTGCACGACCAAGACGTTCAGTTCGTCCGCCAGCATACCTCCAAGACTTTGAGGTCCAGTATCCAACGAACGCTCAAGTTACCATACCTTTCATACAGATAGCACAGCAGACACATGGGCGAGAAGATAAACAGTGGGAAGATACCTCAAATGCTCGCCTGCAAACCACCAGAGATTACAGCTCAGATGAGGGAGCTGAACGTGGAACACCTGATTCTTTAGAGGGAACAGGACCACAACGAGAGCCATGGTTTCTCATTAGAGACCAGTGGAGTGCACAAGATGACTATACTCACTCCTTACCTCCAGATATTCATAAGACAGTGCATGACATTGAAAAAGAAAACAGAGAGCTTCGTCAATCTCAATTATCAATGAAGGAGGAGATCAGACGACTGACAGAAATCATGCAAGACATGTTAACGAGGAGCCAGTCAAGTCAGAGGTCATCACCTACAGCTAAACAGCAGTATCCATCCCAACCAACTCCAGTGCCCTCACCTAGAACTATTTACAGGGAGTCAGAAACACCTGTCCCTAACCAAGCACCCCGTGCTCATCCAGTACCGACACCACGCATAATGCCAACTCCAAAGAGTACAAACCTTTATAGTACAGACAGGAATGCCCATCATACTCCTCCTCCAGTTCAACATCAGTACGCTGACACCCTTGCTACTGGTAGAGTTGCAGCCCAGGTTCCCTCCAGTACATATGACCCCTACAGACATTACCTGGGTCGACAGCAGCCAGAGATGGATGGATCAGTCCCTACTCCCTCCATGCCCCCAGCGCATTATTCTATCCAGCCTAATTGGTTACCCGCAGACCCACCCAGGTGGCAGATGAATGTGAATAGACAGGAGACAATCTACAGAGGTCCTCAGCCAACTATACCGTATTTCTCCCATCGAGATCCAGGTGAATTCACCCGCCTTAAGTTAGCCTTGAGTAATCTGTTGCCAGAGGATGCAACTGAACTCTTTAAGTACCAGGTTCTAGTTGACCACTTAAAGCTAACTGAAGCTCGCTTGATAGCAGACTCATTCTTGAACTCCCTTACTCCATACTCAGACACTATGGCAGCACTTACTGAGAGGTATGGGCGACCGCACCAACTTGCTCTAAATCGAATAGCTGCTGTAATGGACTCTCCGGACATCCATTCTGGAGATGCTGCAGGCTTCGAACGCTTTGCTCTACAAATCCAGGCACTGGTAGGTCTCTTGAATACACTGGGCACAGAAGGAGAAGTTGAATTACGGTGTGGATCACATGTGGCTCGACTCCTGACTAAAGTACCTCCAGAGTTGCGGTCATCCTTTAGAAGGCATATGAGTTTTGAACCAGGAATTGTGTACACACTCCTTGACTTCGCTAAGTGGCTCAAGTTTGAATCATGGTGTCAGGACCATGAAAGCATTGGTGGAGACAAAGTTCACAGAGTCAAACAAAGAACAGACATCCACAGGGATTCCAAGTTGAAATATCAACCAACCACAATACTCCATGGCGCAGATCAACCATCATTCTCAGTGCTGCCACAGCCAGCTAAAAGCATAAATAAAAGCAATGCCTTCTGCCCTTACTGTGATGGCAAAGACCACTACCTGAGCCAGTGTACGTCCTTCCAAGCACTTTCCAAAGATCAAGTGACTGACTGGATAAAGACAAATCATAGATGTTGGAAGTGTGGACGCTCCCACCGAGCTGCGCAGTGTACTTTGAAGAAGCCATGTCGTCTGTGCAATGGAATACATTTGCAAATCCTCCATGATGTGAATGTTAAGCCAATGAAGGAGGGCACCTGCCTTGTCAGCTCTACCAATACACCGCTGTACTTGGACAGACCTGAAGGGTTCAATCGAGTCCTTCTTAAAGTCATTAGAGTTACCTTGCAACACAAAGGTCAGAGCTTTGACACATATGCTGTGCTCGATGACGGTTCAGAGCGCACCATCCTTCTGTCATCAGCAGCTCAAAGACTAGGTCTCACAGGAAAGTCAGAGGACTTAGCCTTGAGGACTATAAGGCAGGACATAACAACACTCCATGGCACAGCAGTTTCCTTCAGGATCTCAACACCCTCTCAACCTAATAAGAGCTATCTCATCGAGAGAGCCTTTACAGCAGAACCCTTGAGCCTAGCGGAACATTCCTATCTGATTGCATCCCTTCAACAAAATTACAGTCATTTGAGAGGTCTACCACTTCAGCCAATTCATAAAGCCAGCTTAATGCTGTTGATAGGAGCAGACCATTCTCACCTAATCACCCCGATAGAACCAGTCCGCCTTGGTCCACCAGGTGGTCCAGCAGCCATTAAGACACGTCTGGGTTGGACTCTGCAAGGTCCAGCACGAGTTCTTGAAGATAAATTGAAGTCACAGCAGTGTCTGCATATTACCATTAAACCTTCAATGGTGGAACTTTTTCAGAACGTCGAAAGACTCTGGCAGGCCGATATCTTACCCATAAGGTCCGAAGGGTTGCTCACAAGGTCAAAACAAGATCAAGAAGCTCTTACCCTTCTACAGAACCAGACCAGGAGAGTACTGGTTGATGGAGTTAGCCGATATGCTACTCCACTCCTTCGCAAGAAAGACATGCCTCTTCTTCAAGCTTCTAAAGAGGCTGTACTACCAAACCTAAGGAGTATAGAGAAGCGTCTGGAAAGGGACCCCATCAAAGCTGCTGCATATAAGGAGGAGATAGGTAAGCTAGAGGTCTCTGGGTATGCACGCAAACTCCTCCCTGAAGAAGTCAACACTGATGGTGAGTCATGGTTCATTCCTCACCATATGGTTCATCATAATGGAAAGAATCGTGTGGTTTTCAACTGTTCCTTCCAGTTTGGAGGCCACAGTTTGAATGACTACTTACTGCCTGGACCAGCGTTAGGGCCCTCCTTATTAGGCGTCCTGTTGCGCTTTCGTGAGCACAGAGTGGCAATAAGTGGTGACATCAAGGGGATGTTTCATCAGGTCTGCCTTCTGCCTGAAGATAAACACCTCCTCCGTTTTGTGTGGCGGGACCTTGACAGAACTAAACTTCCTGATGTCTACGAGTGGCAGGTGTTACCCTTTGGCACCACTTGCAGCCCGTGCTGTGCCATTTACGCCCTTTAACAGCACATCATAGATCACAGCAAGCCCGATGATGATGTCAGAGTCACAGTAGAAAAGAACTTCTATGTGGACAACTGCTTGCGGAGCCTTCAGTCACCTGAGGAAGCAAGACAACTGGTGGATAAACTCCGTCAAATCCTGGCCAGTGGTGGGTTTGACCTTCGGCAGTGGGCAAGTAATGTTCCAAGTGTGGTTGAGCAGCTGCCAACAGACGCACGATCCAACAGTACAGAACTGTGGTTGTCGCAAGATCGGACTGAAATACAGGAATCCACACTGGGTTTAAAGTGGTACTGCCAATTAGACACCCTTGGGTATAAAACCCGACCAGTGAAGCCTGGACCACGTACCCTTCGTCACATCTACAGGGTGCTCGCAACTCAGTATGACCCACTCGGTTTCATCATCCCATTTACCACACAAGCTAAAGTCTTGGTACAAAGGTTGTGGGATAAACAGAGGGAATGGGATGATCCCAACCTGCCTGATGACCTTTTGAAGTCCTGGAATGACTGGGAAGAAGAGCTCCCTACCTTAGCCAGCATCTCCTTGCCTCGTTGTTTCGTATCCTCAGACACTGACCAGTTCCAGGTTACCCGAGCAGGCTTATGGGTCTGTCTCATATCTGCGCACAGAGAACGATAGTGGTCAAGTACAGGTTGCCTTCATCATGGCCAGATCTAAAGTCGCTCCTAAGCGAAGACATACCATACCTCGATTGGAGTTATGCGCAGCCCTGAATGGTGCCCAGCTAGCCAAACTGCTTAAGACTGAACTTACTGTAGAAATCAGCCAAGTGTTCATGTGGACAGATTCCACCACAGTACTCGCCTGGATCAACTCAGAATCATACCGATTCAAGGTATTTGTCGGTACAAGGATAGCGGAAATCCAAGAGCTCACAGCAGGGTGTACCTGGCGGTACGTTGACTCTGATAAGAACCCAGCCGATGATCTGACCCGGGGTAAAACACTTAAAGATCTGTCAGTGACAAATAGATGGAGTCAAGGGCCATCATTCCTCCTTGAACCTGAGTCATCATGGCCAATAACTCCTAATCTACAACCTCCGGAGGATAAAGCAGAGCATCGTAAGGGAATATTCTGTGGCATTTCAACAGAGATTAATCTCCCAAGCATTCCTGATCCTGCTACTCACAGTTCCTGGAAGGAGCTAGTAGAGGCAACAGCCCAGAACCTTAAAGGAACAGAACAGCTCTCAGCAGCAGATTATCTAGCTGCGGAATTGCTCATCCTCCAAAAATCCCAGAGGGACAGTTTCCCTGATGAGTACAGATTACTTAAAGATGGGAAACCTGTACAGTCAACCAGTCGGTTACTTACCCTTGCACCAGAATTTGACACGTCCAGTCAGCTTGTCAGAGTTGGTGGCCGTCTGCGACGGGCTGAAGGACTGGAATCATCAGTAATCCACCCTATAGTTCTACATCCTCATCATTTCAGCACTAAATTACTAATCCAGGATTACGACAGCAAGCTCTGCCACCCAGGACCCGATAGGGTTTTTGCAGAAATGAGGAGAAACTTTTGGGTATTGAGAGGACGTGAAGCCATACGCAAGCAGCAGCATCAATGTAAAGAGTGTCAAAAGTGGAAGAGCAAGCCAGTTGTTCCCAAAATGGCAGATCTACCTCCAGCCCGCTTGAGACTACATAAACCACCATTCTACAGTACTGGCATGGACTGTTTCGGACCATTTCAAATTAAAATCGGCAGACGCTGTGAGAAGAGGTGGGGAGTAATCTTTAAGTGCCTAACAACGAGAAGTATACATCTGGATCTTCTCACTTCTATGGATACAGATTCATTCCTAATGGCCTTAAGGAGGTTTGTAGCCCGGCGTGGCACACCATTTGAGTTAATCTCTGACCAGGGCACCAATTTCCGTGGAGGAGAAAGAGAGCTGCAAGAAGCATTTTCTTCCCTCAGCCCTCAACTACAACAACAGCTGGCCAAAAGGAAAATATCCTTCCGCTTCAACCCACCAAATGCTCCACACTTTGGCGGAACCTGGGAAAGAGAGATTCGGTCTGTGAAAAATGCCCTACGCACCACCCTTGGCTCACAGGTTGTGACTGAAGAAGTGCTCCTGACAGTCCTAATTGAAGTTGAAGGCATTTTAAACAGTAAGCCACTAGGTTACACCTCAAGTAACATAGCTGATGTTGATCCTGTTACGCCTAACTACCTGCTCATGGGGCGGCCAGATAGTTCTTTACCACCAGTGGTCTATCCAGCTACTGAACTCATGGGGCGGCGGAGATGGAAGCAAAGCCAGGTATTGGCTGACCAGTTCTGGTCAAGTTTCATCCGTCACTACTTACAGTCTCGTGGCAAGTGGCATTCCGAGGTTAAAAACATTTCCGCTGGAGATGTAGTTATGGTTGTAGACCCACAGGTCCCACGTGCTTTGTGGTTATTGGGCAAGGTTATAAAAACCTTCCCTGGTTCAGATGGATGTATTAGAGCAGCTGAGATCCAAATCAATGATAAGATCTACATGCGACCTGTTGCTCGTTTGATTCCCCTTCCTGCTTTCTCAGACGAAGATGTGTCCAGGACTTATCTCCTACAAATTGACTAAGCCTATAAAGAACAAATATGCTCTGCATATTTGGGGGCGGCAGTGTTAAGAAGACACAGCCAATGAACGTGCTCTACAGTCAACAAGCGCAATCTCCAGCCAATAAGCGCACGCTCCACTGTGTGTCGTCAGTCAGTGTGCACCCGTTGAAGAGATAATAGTTTCCTGAGGCTGACACAACGGTAAAACTTCTCCATAAAGTGGACATTCCTTTAGTGAGTCATTGAAAATAAGTCAGTGCGATTCTCTGTTCTTTATTAGTTGACTTTGTGTTAGTCAAGTGATGACTTGTTAGTTTATCATCGTCAGATTCACTTGCACGAGCAATATAGTGATTCTCGTGTTCATCTTCTGTATTGCTGCTTAATGTTAATTCTTCCTTTAGTATTTAATGGATGTTTGTAGGTAATACATTTATAGTATTTAGTATTGTACATTTGGATTATTGATTTCTTGCCAGTCGTCAGATTTACCGTGCCATTTGATAACGCAACTACTATATAATGACCTTTCACTTACTTTATTCTGTGCGTTTCATGCGCCACTTTGTGGCACTACATGGTATTGCAATAATATTTGTTTAGTATTTGTTATACTTTAAGGATATTATTTTATCTTGCAAATTGTTGAAAGTTATTGTGATTATTGTCTATTCATTGTTCTTTTTGTCATTCACAGACCACATTTCTACGTAAATGTCCACTAAATGAGACTGTTGAACAATAAATGCCCTGTGGTCTGACTGTGCTGTCATGTTAAAATAATTTCATTCAATCTTTGAACTGAATCCTGACTCAGATGTCTTGACCGACATACCAGTGCGAACACGCACCCACCTGAACTAGTGCACACAATAGAATAAATCCCTCAGATTTTACAAAATGAATCTACTAGAGTTACCTGGAGATGTTTTATTTGTTTGTATTGGTACATCCGTGCTGCGAGATATTTCAATGGGGACATATCACACGCACATTACGGCTATGCTCGCGTCTGACTCCTCAGTCTGCTCTTTCCTCTTTCTCTGTTCCTCCGACAATGCTTTCCTAGCTTTCTATATCTTATATGCCGGCTCCGCCATAACGATATTGCGACAAACTCCATCCTTCTCGACCTTGTTCCTGGATATGTGCAGTGCTGCCGCAAAGAAATATTTTACATCGCGAGAGCTGATATCATGTGATACTTCCTGATGCTGAGGCCGGCGAGCCTGAAATTGCAAGTGAGATTTTTCCGCTCACAGGCACCAGGGGGGGTCGAGACGCCCCCCATTCAACCCAAAAGAAGTCATATAACCATTTCAATAACTCTGAAGCTGTTAAATTAAGCTAAAATAACTGCATAGTGTCCCTTTAAAAGGAGCGAGCAAAGATTAGCATAACCAATGTCCCTCACATGTGCAGATTGATATTTAAACGTTTTATATTTTTTCTTCTTCACAGTAACGTTTAGATATTTAAATGGAATAAAACGCCAATAATAAAGTGAACTAGGTAGGTTAGCTGATTACCTTAAAAATCCATAGATATCGTAGTCAGGTCTTACGGCCGTTAACACTTTCTCTGTCAAGCGGATGCGATGAGACCTGTTTTCCGGTTTGGTCGTGTGACGCTCGACATAAAGCCTATTCCCTTTGTCTCCATGATGTGCGTACACACAGCTCAAAGTTTGCTTAAAGGTGCGCACATTCTCCCGAAGTTTGTTTATTATAGATCACAACCTTTGCATAGAAACTGGCGTATGTACATTTCCAGCCCCGTTTTGTGCATATGCACTTTTTTATAAATGAGACCCCAGGTGTCTGGGGAGTCGGGGAAGGAATGCAAGAGTGGCTCACTTGCCGTGCTCTTCCGGGGGAGTTGTTGTTCCAACAGCGGCCTTGGTCAAGGCCAGTGCTGGTTGAGGGCGGCCGAAAACAGAAAAGATCGGGATTGTTTGGTCTTGGGTAGAGGTCGACCGATTCATCGGATTTGCCGATTAATCGGCACCGATAGTTGATTGGTGGAACTATCGTTATCGGCAAAAATCCGCACCGATAGTTATTTCCTGGTTCGTCCGTTGCTGGGGCGGCTGAGAAGTGCTCGCTGTCATTCATTACACAGTACGAGAGAGCTGAGAAGGGTCTGCTGGCATCATGCAGTACAAGAGCGGCCTCTAGAGGTGTCATAAAAACTATCAACTGATGCGTCATGTTGTTTATTTCGACACGTGACACTGTGCACTGCACTGAGCGCGCGCTGTGTGGAGAGTGGAGATCGCCGAAATCTGATGCGCGTGCTAAAGCACGGACAGCGAAAAGGTATGTACACAGGAAATGTTGTCATACCATTAATTATAAACTGATGAATTTGTTGACTAAATGCTGCATTAGTAGAGAAAGAACCGCACAACAGTATGTTTGTTTGCCTTCGAGAGTGGCTGAGAGGACTCACATTAGTAGTACCTCAAGCGGTTAAAACACTGACACAAAAATACACCTAAGTCCGACCCGAATGTGTAATGTCCCAAATTGTTACCATCTATTTGCATTAGTTTATATCCAGCTAGTCACTTTAAGGCATTCATTATGCAGCGACGTTGCATATAAGCTAGAGACGTATGATAGCAAACTGATATGTTCATACAGCCGACAAAAACAAACGAATCAGAGAAGCATTCGATTTCGGTTCTTTTTTCACCATCACTTTAATACATATTTATTTTTATTAAATATTTATTAAGTTCTATAAAATACAGGGCTCCAGACTGCGACCAAATAGTCGCATTTTGCGACCAAAATTTGAGAGTGTGCGACTGAATTTTACATCCAGTCATGTGCGACCAGTAAATTTGCCACACGTTAAATGCATGGTAAGCGTGGAAGGGACGCGTCAATGAATCCGTGACAAGAATAGCGCGATTAAACGTCTGTGGGAACATGAGAGACAGAGTGAGACGGAGACAAATATCACAACCTGAGCAATAAGCGATCTATCGACACGTTACCTAGCAGCGAATACAAACAAAATGAAAGTGGAACTAAAATACGCAACTCATATAGGCTATGCTTCACGGACCGTTGGCGTTGTTTTAGGTTGGACAAATAATAGACAGAGCAGCGCATAGTGGAGCCCCCCGAACCACCGACAGTAATAAAGCCCCGAACTTGCCAGTTGCTGGTTAACACATTAATTAACATTAACTAAGGTTAATAACTGCTGTTCATTGTTTGTTAATTAACATACTACATTTTTAAATTAAGGTTTTTATTTATTTTTTAAAACTCTATGAACTAACATGAATGATCAAGGTGAAATTGTATTGCTCAAATATTCATGCTGTAAACATTTATATTGCATAATGCACATAGTTCATGTAAACTAGCTAATAAATCATTGTTAACAAATTGGACTTGCAACATGTTATAGCTAAAGAAACACACATTTGACATATTTTATTGTTTAAATTATTTTCAGATGGCAAATTTTAAGTATTATTTTTTGTTTGTTTGAAAGAATGCCTTTTATTGACATGTTTTCATGGTTCATACAGTTTTTTGTATTTTTATAATAAAGTTCAGCACTGTTTTACTTGGAGTGTTATGCTTGTTTTTATCCAGTATCAATTTTAAAAACTATCGGTTGATTAATCGGTTATCGGCAAGTACAGCCCAACCTAACTATCGTTATCGGTAAAATCCAATATCGGTCGACCTCTAGTCTTGGGGCGAGTAGCTACAGTCAATTTACAGTACAAGACTATTCTCATGGTCCATTTTGGTCTCTGAAACGATCCATTTGCCTTTGCAAAGCTGTGAGCTTCTCCATGATGTTATCCATGTTCTGGTTCATAGACACAGTCTCAGTGCTTGATAAACCAGGGCAAAGCCTAATCCAATCAGCAGAAGACCTGTTATCAGGGTTCCGAATAGGTAGATATCTTCAACGTCCTCCACGGAAAGAGCCGCCAGACACACGACCCCACGCGTTAGTGTAGCCATCTGTAAACATTCCGGCATGACAGTCAGGTTCCCCCGAACCCAAGCTTCTCATGGAGAAGATGATGATCAATTGCGTTGAGAGACCAGTTGATCAAATCCATTATTTCTTAGTTTGGAGAGCAGTGCTGAGAGAGTCTCTCAAAGTACAAGACAGTAGACTAGACGTGACGAGAGAAGCAAAGCAAGGGAGGTAAGGGGAGGGAGAGAAAATGCGACCACCTTCGTTGACTGCCAAAGAAGAATCAGTTCAGTAATCAGTACTACAAAATTTATTTATGCAAGAGCAGTGAGTGATTTTATGTTTGAAATTTGAATTAACATTAATGACACAGACTAAAGCAGTATTATTGGGCTGCTGTCACTTTAAGTCTGAATGCATGGATCCAATATACTGATACACACACATTTTCTTTCTCAACTGTTTACATTCACTTAAGACATAACTAAGACATAATAATCATTTTAACTCAATTATCTCATATGCCAAAATCAAAATCGAAAATCAATTACGATTAATTGCACAACCCAACTGGGATGTGAAGGCCCACTTACTTGGACACTTGTATAATTTTCTTGCTTGAGCGATGTCCCCTTTGCTCAGTCTCGTCCGCTGTCCGATGGGAGGTCGGACTCCATCAACCTCATACCTTGGCAGCATGGTATCAAGATAGGTGCCCCTATTTTTCAGACATAAAAATAACTCCCCAATTATTCACAAGTGGATTCTCAGAAACCTTTGAGAGTATCTAAAATATATAAGTGTTTGCGCTGCCTTAATTTTAAATTTAGTCAACTTGAAACATTAAGCCAGCACAAACACGTACGTCGAACCAATTTTTTTTAATATATATTGAAACATTACATGTTATGAATTTGACAAAGGACCCAAAGATTTCATACAAAGTTGATTCATGATGAGACCACAGTGACCCAAAAGTGTTTGAACATTTACAATTCACAATTTAAGGTGGAGTAAGCAATTTCTTAGAAAGGCTGTTGCAAATTTAACACCCAAACAAACAATTTTGTGAATATTTAAAAAATGTCTGTTCTGTGTGTGCCAAAAAATATTGTGTTTGTACATAGTCCTGACTGTGTAAAAAGGTGAAAAACAATAATGCTTTGCCAACTAGATGAAATAAAGTATAACATTATATTTTATTTCAGTTAACGTTTATTTTGTTTTGGATCACGGATTTTTTTATGGTTTTAGTTCCCTTTCGTAGTCACTTCGAGTTACGTCAGAAGTGACGGAGATTGGGGGATTTCGCATAGAAAGCCAATCCTCTTCGAGTATTTAAACACGAGCCAATGGCATGCAATGCCTTGGGGCTGCGGGAATTTGCATAGCGTACTCCGCCCTACTCCGTGAGTATAAAAGGAGGAAGTGAACGCAACCGCAGTATGTTTTCGCTTCGGAGCCAAGAGAACCTCTTCACTCCTCAAAGCTGATTCAAGACTCTTCGAGACGAGCGTCCTCTTCAGTGTTGGTGTGACGGCGGTACCCAGCGAGATTCTGCATTGCCTGCGATCTGTGCAGTGGTTTGCCAGACTTTGCGCTTCTCCCTGGTAGCCTCAGCGCTGAAAGAGTGAATTTCTCTCCTCTCTGTAAAAGAGCTGCACGCGGCACGTCTTTTTAAAGATGGCTCGCCCGTGCCCTTCTGGATGTAGTAGATTTCTATCGTCATCTGATGGTCACGAACGCTGCTTTGTTTGCTTGGGCATTCAGCATGCAGCAGCAGCGTTCGTGGATGACTCATGTTCCTTCTGTGGGACCATGACCATCTCCACACTGAGGTCGCGGCTCAATGATCTCACTAGAGTGAGAGCCCCGGTCCCCCCTACTCGATCGGCTTCCTTCACGAAAGGGGGCCCGTCGACCCGGGGACCGGGCGATCTAACGGTGACGGTGTGGGATAAAGCCCCGACGATTCCTCGGGCCACACCTCCCGCCTCAGTGCGTGAGCCAGCGGGCGCTAGTTCGACTCGGTCGGTTGTCTCTTCGGCGGCACCGGCTGCTTCGAGCAGCGCCCCAGATGATGATGCGATGTCTATTACAGCATCACTAGGCGGGCTTGATTCCTCGGGAGAGGAAGATCCGGCTGCGTTGCCTCCTTCGGGAGTCCCAGCGTTGTCCGCGTCAGATCCCGAGATGACGGCCATGCTGTCTCGAGCCGCTGGGAGTATCGGGCTAGAATGGAAACCTCCATCCTGCCCCGACCTCTCACGGATGGATAATTGGTTTTTGGACAAGGCTGCCGCTGCAAAGCCACGGCCGACTCCAATACCTTTTTTCCCCGAGCTGCATGCGGAGTTATCGCGCTCTTGGGGGGCTCCTTTGTCCACTCGAGAGCGCGATCTCTCCCCCGCCTTTCCCCCCTCGACGGCGGGGCCGCCCGTGGGTACACTGGGATGCCCCCGGTGGAGCGCTCTGTTGCGATGCAGCTGTGTCCACAGAGCGCTTCCACCCGTGGTCCTCCTAAGCACCCATCCAAAGCCTGTGGGTTCTCGTCTGCTATGGCGGCGCGATCCTACAGAGCGGCGGGACAGGCGGCCTCCGCTCTGCATGCTATGACCACTTTGCAGGTCTTCCAAGCGAAGTTGCTCAGAGACATGCACGAGGGCGGGACTGATCCGACGGCATTCAAAGAACTGCGGTCCGCCACTGACCTTGCTCTCCGGGCAACGAAAGTGGCTGCTCGCGCCGTTGGTCAGGTGATGGCCACTAGCGTGGTTCAGGAGCGTCATCTGTGGCTCAACCTGGCGGATACGCGGAGCGCTGAGCGGACTCGTCTGCTCGACGCTCCGCTATCCCAGGTTGGCCTTTTCGGCGGTGCGGTCGAGGACTTCGCCCAACAGTTCTCCACCGCCCAGAAGCAGACGGAGGCCATCAAACACATCCTGCCCCGACGACCAGCTGCTGCCTCCACCCAGTCGTCGGCACAGGTGCCTCCCCCTGCTCGCCGCCGAGGACGCCCCCCTGCGGCTCCCCTCCCTCCCGCCCGGCCCCAGCAGCAGCCTTCACCCGGGCCCCGGCGTCGAGGAGGCCGCAGGCCGGCGTCACAGCCCCCTCAGGCCGCTCGCCCCGCTAAACGCCAGGCCAAGCGAAGATCCTGACACGGGCGGCTCAGTGTCGATCTCGAGTCTTTCCCAGGAGGCGGTAGCAGGCCCCCTCCTTCCCCCGGTGGAGGGCCGGGGGAGAATCTTTTGTTCTCAGCTCCCCGCTGCTCACCCACGGGTGGGCAGCACCCTGAACTGGTTAAAGAAAGACTTGACATCCTCACTGAGCTCACAGACTGGAGTGAGTGCCCCCGATGCCCCAGTGTGTCGGCCCACTCACTCCTCTCTGTCTCGGAGGGCGCGGAAGGGTGCGTGTGTCGTCCCCGGGCTACACCAATCCCTTCCCCCTCTCTCGCCAGACCCCCGGCAGAACGGACCCCCGTGGAACGCTCCGCTTTCCCTGGTCCCTTCTGTCGGGGAGCGGGCTTCGACGCATCCGAGCGGGGTAACTCCTGCACGCGTGCCAGTCGACCCGCCACGCTGCCCCTCCGGGGGGACGTCTGTGGTTCACATGACCCCGTTGGCTCACTTCCTGGAAGCCTGGCTAGCGCTTCCCGGGGTATCCCGCTGGGTCATCAGAACGATCAGATTCGGCTACGCGATTCAGTTCGCACGGTCTCCTCCCCGCTTCAGGGGAGTTCGCTCCACGATAGTCGGTGGCAATGCCCCAGTCCTGAGAGCGGAGATTGCGACCCTGCTGGCGAAGGGTGCAATCGAGACGGTCCCTCCAGCCGAGGTGAGGTCCGGGTTTTACAGCCCCTACTTCATTGTCCCCAAGAAGACCGGTGGGTTACGACCGATCCTGGACCTGCGCATTTTGAACCGTTCTCTCCATCGACTACCGTTCAAAATGCTCACGGCCAAACGCATTTTCGAATGTGTTCGGTATCAGGATTGGTTTGCAGCGATCGACCTGAAGGACGCGTACTTCCATGTGTCCATCTTACCTCGACACAGACCGTTTCTTCGGTTTGCCTTCGAGGGCCAGGCATATCAGTACGCCGTTCTCCCATTCGGGTTAGCTCTGTCCCCTCGCGTCTTCACGAAGATCGTCGAGGCAGCCCTTGTTCCCCTTCGCGAACACGGGGTTCGCATCCTGAATTATCTCGACGACTGGCTGATACTAGCACACTCTCGAGCTCAGCTTTGCGAACACAGAGACTTGGTGCTCCGGCACCTAGCCCGTCTGGGCCTTCGGGTCAACCGAGAGAAGAGCAAACTTTGCCCCGTGCAGAGGATCTCTTTTCTCGGCGTGGAGATAGACTCGGTCGCCATGTCCGCGCAGCTCACGAACGAGCGCGCGCACTCACTGCTGACTTGTCTTCGTCAGTTCGAGGGCAAGAGTGCGGTTCCACTGAAACTTTTTCAGAGGCTCCTGGGGCATATGGCATCCGCGGCCGCGGCAACGCCGCTCGGTTTGCTTCATATGAGACCGCTTCAGCTGTGGCTTCGCGATCGAGTCCCGAGGTGGGCATGGCATCGCGGCTCGCTCCGAGTCCCAGTGACTCCGGCATGCCGGCGAACCTTCTTCCCGTGGTCGAACCTCAGCTTTTTACGGACGGGCGTCCCTATTCAGCGAGTTTCCAGGCATCTCATCGTCTCCACGGATGCATCTACCACGGGTTGGGGTGCCATGTGCAATGGGCATGCAGCCGCCGGCTCCTGGACGGGGGCCCAGCGCCTCATGCACATCAATTGCCTCGAGCTGCTGGCAGTACGGCTCGCCCTGCACCGCTTCAGAGCGTTGCTCAAGGGCCAGCATGTGCTTGTCCGCTCAGACAACACTACGGCTGTAGCGTACATCAACCACCAGGGGGGTCTACGCTCGCGCCGGTTGTCGCAGCTCGCCCGCCACCTCTTGATATGGAGTCAGAAGCACCTGAGGTCCCTTCGTGCAGTTCACATTCCTGGAGACCGGAACTGGGCAGCCGACGAGCTGTCTCGGGTCCGCCCTATCTCCGGCGAGTGGCGACTCCATCCCCAGTCGGTCCAGCTGATCTGGAAAGAGTTCGGGGAGGCACAGATAGATCTGTTCGCCTCCCGGGACTCAGCCCACTGCGCCCAGTTTTATTCTCTGACCTGGGGCACTCTCGGTTCGGATGCGCTGGCGCACAGCTGGCCACGGGGCCCACGCAAGTATGCGTTTCCCCCAGTGAGCCTCCTTGCACGGGTGTTGTGCAAGATCAAGGAGGACGAGGAGCAGGTCTTGCTGGTAGCCCCCTACTGGCCCACCAAGACGTGGTTCTCCGATCTCATGCTCCTCGCGACAGCACCTCCTTGGCCTATTCCTCTGAGACAAGACCTACTCTCTCAGAGACGGGGCACTCTGTGGCACCCTCGTCCCGATCTTTGGAGGCTGCACGTGTGGCTCCTGGACGGGACGAGGCAGGTTTGAGTTCGCTGCCACCTGCGGTGGCGGCAACCATCACTTCCGCAAGAGCGTCGTCCACGAGACACCTTTATGCGTTGAAGTGGAACCTCTTCGTCAATTGGTGCTCTTCTCGCGGAGAAGACCCCCGGAGATGTTCGATCAGTGTCGTGCTTTCCTTCCTGCAAGAAGGGTTGGAGCGCAGGCTGTCGCCCTCCACCCTTAAGGTTTACGTCGCGGCCATTGCCGCTTCTCATGAAGCAGTGGAAGGTAAGTCCTTAGGGAAGCACGACCTGGTCATCAGGTTCCTGAGGGGAGCGAGGAGGCTGCATCCGCCTCGTCCTCCCCTCGTACCCTCTTGGGACCTCTCGGTAGTTTTAAGTGCTCTGCAGAGGCATCCCTTTGAGCCTTTGCAATCGGTAGAGTTAAAGTTTCTGTCCATGAAGACAGCACTCCTGGTTGCATTGGCCTCCATCAAGAGGGTGGGGGACCTGCACGCATTCTCCGTTGACGAAGCGTGCCTGGAGTTCGGGCCGGCTTACTCTCACGTGATCCTGAGACCCCGGCCTGGATATGTGCCCAAGGTTCCCACCACTCCCTTCCGGGACCAGGTGGTGAACCTGCAAGCGCTGCCCCCGGAGGAGGCAGACCCAGCCTTGGCACTGCTCTGTCCGGTACGTGCTCTCCGCACCTATGTCGACAGAACGCAGTGTTTCAGGACCTCAGACCAGCTCTTTGTCTGTCATGGAGGGAGCCAGAAGGGAAGGGCTCTCTCAAAGCAACGGCTGTCCCACTGGATAGTGGATGCCATTGCTTTGTCTTACCAGCAGCAAGGCCTTCCGTGCCCCCTTGGTGTGACGGCCCATTCCACTCGGAGTGTAGCCTCCTCTTGGGCTTTAGCGCACGGCGCCTCGCTAACAGACATCTGCAGAGCTGCAGGCTGGGCGACACCCAACACCTTCGCCAGATTCTATAATCTGCGAATTGAGCCGGTATCCTCTCACGTACTCGTTTCGGCCAGTTCTGGATCCGCTCAGGTGTCTTCGCTTGCTCGCCACTCCACTCCCCGGACTGGATAAGTGCGATATTTCCTCAGTTCTTCCATTGAAGTCTTGAGTCCTCCAGCACCGACGATGCGGGCACCACTGCGTTGCTCTGGATGCTAGCTAGGTGCCTCCATGCGCACGGTTCCCCATGGTAACCGTCTCATGTGTATTATCCACTGTAAGCCTCTCTGAGCATGTGTCTTCCCTTGGCAAGCCATCTGCCACCCCTGGAGTTTAAATCTGTAGCCACCTGCGGTTGGTACTCCAGTGTTCCATATGCGTCCCTATGTGGCCATATGTGTATTCATAAGTCCTCCCTTCGGTAGGCAGCTGGTAGCATGTCCCCTTCGGGATATGTTTCCCAGTGTACCTTGGTAATCCTGTGTCAAAGTCGGATCCCCAAAAAAAAAAAAAAAAAAAAAAAAAGAGGTTAGGCTCGGGGGTTCAGTCTTTCGCAGGGCACTGGAAGACAGCTTGAAGATGGCGTGATGGCACAGACCCCCAATCTCCGTCACTTCTGACGTAACTCGAAGTGACTACGAAAGGGAACGTCTCGGTTACGTATGTAACCCTCGTTCCCTGAGTAGGGAACGGAGACGTTACGTCTCCCTGCCACTTCTGCTGTATCGCTGGGTAGATGCCGAGTTCAGTCTTGGCTCCTCAGCGAAGACATACTGCGGTTGCGTTCACTTCCTCCTTTTATACTCACGGAGTAGGGCGGAGTACGCTATGCAAATTCCCGCAGCCCCAAGGCATTGCATGCCATTGGCTCGTGTTTAAATACTCGAAGAGGATTGGCTTTCTATGCGAAATCCCCCAATCTCCGTCACTTCTGACGTAACGTCTCCGTTCCCTACTCAGGGAACGAGGGTTACATACGTAACCGAGACGTTTTATTTGATGATAATTACATTGCTTCAATATCACATAATAATCCTTCAAATCCATAAATCATTCTAATATATGGATTTGGTGCTCAAGAAATATTTGTAATTATATTTAAGTGTCTTAGGTGTCCGTTTTGGGGCCACGATACACGTTTATGACATCAGAGATCCAGCAAACACTCCAACCAATGCCAATATTCCTAAATTAAAATATCTGCCTATGGAATATATTTGATTGACATTTGCCCAGTATATATAGGTTTTGGCTTGTGCTTTCTTCACTCTCTCCAGTTCCCATGACAGCAACCGTGAAAAGCCAGCATGCGAACGCTGAGCGGTCAGAGCAGAGTTTAATGCATTGTCTCCCTAGAGTCTGACTCCCTGAAGCCCACCCTGCATGCCAGAGCACAACAGCACTCCAGCCTGGAAGGGCTTTATTTATTTTGGCCTAGTTCCAGGATCCCCTGACCGCAAAATGCTGGAGGTAGAACAGCACAATGTGAATATTCCTAGTTGAGAGGCCACAGGACAGGGGCCACTTTTCAAAACACAAAAAATAACAATCAGAGAGAAACCATGCCAGATTCCTAGATTCAGACCAATTTGCTAGCAAATCACCAAACCAGTTTGTAAATAGTTAAAACGGATTCATTAAAAAGAACCAACTAAAAAGAAAAATCACAAGCACAACTTTTGTACTCCACGCAAAGAGCAATAACTAGGTCAGCATTCAGCAAACTACAAAACAGAACAGTACCAATTCATTAAAAAAATACAAATAAAAGAATTGAAAAATTCCTTGATATTTATAGTTTTTTTCATGACTGTAGGAACCCTGATTGAGTTTTACAGAAGCTGACCACACCTTGAATATGAATTCTTTCTGTTTAAGACTACACCAAAATTATCCTCACTGTTTCCAAACTGTTTGCAGGTTTAAACATGGTTAATTTTTAAACATGGTCAAGTTTTGTAAGACCCAAAAGAACTGACCAAAGGACACTCAACCAAAAATTGAACTGCACTTCAGCCTTGGCTCCCTCTCTGTATTCCTTCCTCTTGTCCTAAACAACTGAGCAGCTGGCTGAATCTCCATCCTCAAGCCACTAACAACAGGTTAGTCAGCAGTCGCTGAGAGCGCCAAGACTTTAACACACCAACACATGCAATGACCTCCCTGTCATTTATAATTAGTGTAGAAATTAATATTTGACAATTTTTATTTTTTTAAATAGTAACACTTTACAATAAGGTCTCATTTTGTTAACATTCATTTACATATTAGAATGAACTAAAAATGACCAAAATAGTTTTAAAGCATTTATTAGTCTTTGTTAACATTAGTTAGTCAAAATCTAATTGTTCATTGTTTGTTCATGTTAGTTCACAGAGCATTAAAAGTCCCCTGACATGAAATTTTTAACATTAATATGAGTTCCCCTAGGCCCTAGCCTGTAAACGGTCCCCCATGGCTAGAAATTTCAATTTCTAAAAAAGATAGCTTTGGCTATCTTTCTCTGCCTTTGAGAAAATGAAAGGTGATCTTGAATCTCCTCCATTTGACATTTAACCTCTCCTTTCTATGCTTTGCCCACCCAGAGAATTTGGCACGCTCATGAGAAAATGAGCTAGGAACTACGAACGCGTGAGCGTGATTTGAGTTTTTTCTTTGAGAGATATCATGGCTTCCAAAAGAGCGAAGCATGGCAGTTGATCAGTGTTCGGATGTACAAATGAACACAAAAGTATTCTTTAGTTCCTTCATTCGATCCTCCGAAGAAACAATGGGTTAATTTGATTTTCTCTGGAAATGCGCCGACACAACTTCCCAAAGTTTTGTATGGTCCAAAAATTTCACCGACGACTGTTTCCTCAACTTGGACCAATACAGAGCAGGCCTCGATGAACGTCTGAAAATAAATCGATCGAGCTTCCAAGCAACAGTTTCTGATAGCCTAATTGTTCAAGTTCAGACAGGTAAACTTTCTCTCAAAGTCGTTCAATACTGTTTGTGCATTTTTGTGCTAAAATATCAATTAGTATTATATCAAATATCAATTAGTATAATATTCTTTTAGTAGGATAAAAATAATCGTATTTAAATTGTGAACAAATTATACAGAAAGCGATCAAAGAACAATCTTTCCAAACAGCGCAATTTTATCTGGATAACTCGTTATGAAATCAATGACGCACGTTACACTGCACAACAAAGCTCTTACTGTATGTACATCATCATGTTTGCATTGGTCAAAGCATTAGAGAGAGTGCAGAAACTGCATTGCAATGATGAGATCTTCATTCTCGAGATCAACGGACTGTCATCTGCTTGTTCAATGTGATGGGAATAGATCTAAATAGGGGAGCGCGGGGCACAACCTAACGCGGGGTTAAATGTAACACAGACTTTTTACATAGTTCGTCAGGATCAAGCCAGCCATCTTTCCGTTCTTTTTCTCTTGCTGCCAGAAGACGGTCTCCCGCGAATTTGCGGAAAGTTTTGATTGTATTTCGTGAAGATACTGGACAAAGAGTGTTTTGACACCATGAAAGTAAATTTTTATATCATAGATTTTTTTTTCGGTTTCTGGGTTGGATACGCTTCCAAATCTAACTTTATATTGCCTTAATCACTGTCTTGTTGGCTCAAACATAGCACCGTTTTGAAACATGTCAGCAATTCCTAGTGACTATTAGCTAGGTTTAAAATATGTAATACACAGCGGGGTTGGTTGTAACACAGTGTTAAACTAAGCCGCCAAGTGTACAATGATAATCAAATGAAAACGGAGCCACACAACTCTCACGTTTGAGTATACATTTAACTTTGTTGGACTTTCACAAACAATGTTGGAATTTAAAATGTTTAAAATTTAGTGTACTATGAATGATAATTATTTATTATCTAGTGTACTATGAATGATTAATTATTTAGTTTATTTATTAAAAATATTATATATAAAATATATATAAAAATATGGTTTTTAATGTAATAAACCCTTTACATTTTTATTTTAAGCTCATTTGTATTATTATTATTGTTATTATTTTTACTAATAATAATTGTACATGCAGCTGCCACACACAAATCTAATTTAATTGCAATTACAATATTTATAATTTTATTTATTATTATTTATTGCAAAACTGTGCAGCCCTTTTCTATGTCTCTATCCATGATATTGATCCATAACAAAAGGATGATTGGATGAGGGATGTATGTATGGATATCTGTCTATACAGATGCACAAACAATATCAAACTATACTAATAAAAAAGTACTGAATTATGTGTGTTACACACAAGTGGTACAACTAACCCCTCTCTCTGTTACAATTAACCCCGCATATGGGGTAAGTTGTAACATTTGCACTTCTGTCACTTTCAGTACAACTGTACGAAAATGGTAGGTCCTAGAAAAAAACTTTAAGTGTTCATTTGTAGCAGAGATGTGCATGTTCCTTGTGTAAAAAAAAATATTAATCTAACCTAATTATTTTTTAATTAATTGAGCCAAAACCAAAATGCGTTAGGTTGTGCCCTGCTCTCCCCTACTTTAAAAACTTCTCACGATTCATTAATCTCGATAGCTGTAATATTTAAAAACGTATAATAGCTGTAGTAAACGTATTCGAGAGAGTTTCACATGTAATACGTAGCTATTTAATTTGCAAGCATGTCAGCCAATCACAGCAGTGGGTGGTTACACTAAATCCCACAAGAGACACGCCCCTTCAAACAGAGCGTTCAAATCAGAGGCTAAAATCAGGCTAGAAAAAATGCCTTTTATTTCTAAGTTATGCCTAACATTATAAGGACAACCCAGGAAAGATTATAAAATAATAAAATAACCCCATGTCAAATGCAAATACAACTTTGTATTAGTAAATGTAGACAGGGCCGGCGCTAACCATATGGGTGCCCTAAGCACAAATGCTTGGTGGTGCCCCCTTAACAACCCCACCCCCCCCCCCAACCCCAACCACCCACTCACCCAAGGAATAACAACCATTCAGAACTTCTTAGTTAGGTTCTCTTTACTTCCAAAATAACTGCTGCAAATAAATAGATTTACAGTAATAATGGCACCAAATATGAAAAGAAAGAAATAATAAAAAGGTTAAAATTATAAATACCAAAAACCACCACAATTACTAAAAACACATATTTGGAACTGGCTACAACTGCTGGTTGATGGTTCTGTCACGGTTGGTAAATCCTATGTCTACTTCTCGTCTCGTGTTTCTGTTATTGTTGTGTGTGTGTGTGCTGATAGGGGGGCGTGCCGCTCTATCAGCACTCATCAGCAATCATCATCACCAGCTGCAGTCAATCATCATGTGTATATATTCTCATCGACTTCTCATCCCCTTTGTCAGATCGTTGTTTGTGGTTTCCGGTGTGTTGTCTCCTGTCTCGCTCTGTCGTGTTCATCTCTGGTTCTTGTTTGCTGTCATCTGGATACTGTTCGTCGCTGGATTCACCACCTTCACCACTGCACGCTGCACCTGACCATCGGATCCCCTGCGTCACTAACTCGTTGCCTGTTCACTGACTGTTCTTGTGCTGACTTCATTATTACATTAAAAAGAGTTTAACTGCTATTGCTTCCTCGATCATTTCATGACAGAATGATCTGACCAAAGCATGGAAGCAGCGGAAGACTCACAGCGATCTATGAACGAGTTTGTGGGAAGCTGTCTTCAACGAATGGACACGCAGGAGAAGAACCTCAACGATACAGCTCGCGCTGTACAGGCGTTAGTGGCGCAGGTGTCTGGGCTCACCCAACAGATTCAACACCTTCGTATTCCCACTGCGCCACCCGCACCGCCGATTCCCCCACCACCACCAGCGGACCCATCCCAGTCAGAGCCTCGCCTTCCTACTCCAGAGCCATACGCAGGTGAAGAAAATTTTTGTCGAGCATTTTTGACCAGATGTACCATGCATTTCTCCCTGCAACCCAGGACGTTCCGCGAGGAGGCGACCAAAGTGGCGTTTGTCTTGACGCTTCTGACTGGGAGAGCGGCGCTATGGGGGGCAGCGGTGTGGGAGAGCCAAGACGACTGCTGTTCCTCGTTCCAGAAACTCTCCGATGAGATGCGGCGAGTGTTCGATCGGGCCGTATCAGGAAGAGAGGCTGCCAGGGTGTTGACGGAACTACGTCAGGGTGAGAGATCAGTATCAGACTTTTCCATCGAATTCCGAACCCTGGCAGCCGAGAGCAAATGGAACGAGGAGGCGCAGTGGGACATGTTCCTGCATGGGTTGGCTGACCGCATCCAGAAGGAGATCTACGCCCAGGACCTGCCCACCAAGCTTAATGATCTCATCGCACTGGCGTTAAGAGTGGATGCACGCCTTTCTCGGGTCAAGAGCCGAGGTCAACACGATCGTTTCTCTGGAGGCATCGAGGGGCAGCGTTCAGGAGGCGAGGGAGCGGTCAGCCTTACCCACGATCACGAGCCCATGCAGGTGGGTCAAGCCCGGCTTTCCCGGGAGGAGAAGGAGAGGCGGAGATCCCTGGGCCTTTGTCTGTACTGTGGTGGAGCGGGACATTTGGCGTTTAATTGTCCGTTAAAAGGCCCAGCCCGACAGTAAGAATGAGGCTACTGTCAGGTGGGATCTCTGCCGAGAAGACCTCATCGACATCTACCTTCCTCCCGGTAAGGCTCCGATGGTCAACTCACCTCCACGATTGTCGAGCACTACTGGACTCAGGGGCGGAAGGTAATTTCATGGACCATTCATTCGCTAAAAGACTTCATATTCCCCTCAAACCCCTCTCACACCAGATTCATGTACACGCTCTCAATGGCCAAAGACTCCCCAACATTTCATTGATCACCGAAGATATCACCCTCATCACTTCAGGCAACCATTCAGAGACTATTTTCTTTTACATTCTGGACACTCCATTAGCCCCCGTCACCCATGGCTCACCCGTCACAACCCCAAAATAGACTGGCAACTCAAATCAGTAGCATCATGGAGCAGTTTTTGTCATAAGTCTTGTCTTGTGTCTGCTTGTCCGTCTGTCTCTTCTCGTGTGTTACAGGAGGAAACAGTGGATTTATCAAACGTGCCCACGGAGTATCGGGATCTGAAGGAAGTGTTCAGTAAGTCTCGGGCTGATTCTCTTTCTCCGCATCGTCCCTATGACTGTGCTATAGACTTATTGCCAGGTACGTCTCCGCCTAAGGGCAAATTATATTCACTCTCGGTCCCTGAGAGAGAGGTCATGGAGAAATACATTTCTGATTCTCTAGCAACGGGATTCATCCGCCCTTCCTCTTCTTCAGTGGGGGCGGGGTTCTTTTTTGTGGGGAAAAAGGATGGATCTTTGCGACCTTGTATTGATTACCGGGGGCTGAACAACATCACGGTGAAGAATACTTATTCTTTGCCGTTGATGTCTTCAGCTTTCGAGAGGTTGCAAGGAGCATCTATTTTCACAAAACTGGATTTAAGGAATGCTTATCATTTGGTCCGCATCAGGGAGGGGGATGAATGGAAGACTGCATTTAACACCCCTAGGGGGCACTTTGAATATTTGGTCATGCCTTTCGGCTTGTCCAATAGCCCAGCGGTCTTCCAGGCACTTGTCAATGACGTGTTGCGAGACATGGTCGATCAATTCATATATGTCTACCTGGATGACATATTGATTTTTTCTTCGTCTCTCCAGGAACATGTGCAACACGTTCGACAAGTGCTTCAGAGGTTGTTAGAGAATGGGCTTTTTGTCAAGGCGGAGAAATGCGTTTTTCATGCACAGTCTGTTCCCTTTCTAGGTCACATCATCTCGGTTGAGGGAGTGCGCATGGATCCCGACAAGGTTAAGGCTGTGGTGAATTGGCCAAGTCCAGATTCCCGTAAGGCCCTACTGAGGTTTCTGGGGTTCGCCAATTTTTACCGGCGTTTTATTCGCAACTTCAGCCGCCTAGCCGCGCCTCTGACTGCCTTGACCTCCCCCAGAACGACGTTCAGGTGGTCAGACGCAGCGGAAGCTGCGTTTGCCAAACTGAAGGGTCGCTTTGTTTCAGCCCCCATCCTGATAACCCCTGATCCATCACGTCAGTTCGTGGTGGAGGTCGACGCGTCAGAGGTGGGGGTAGGTGCGGTGTTATCTCAGCGCTCTCCTTCAGACGACAAGATGCATCCTTGCGCGTTTTTTTCATATCGTTTATCCCCCGCTGAAAGCAATTATGACATTGGCAACAGAGAATTGTTGGCGGTCAAGTTAGCATTGGAGGAGTGGCGCCACTGGTTAGAAGGGTCGGGGGTACCTTTTATCGTCTGGACCGACCACAAGAATCTGGAATACATTCGCACTGCTAAAAGACTTAATTCCAGGCAGGCTCGGTGGGCTCTTTTTTTCGGACGTTTTGACTTTACTCTCTCGTACCGCCCGGGTTCCAAAAACATCAAACCCGATTCTTTATCGCGCATTTTTGACCGCTCCGATCACCCGTCTACTCCCGAGTGCATTTTACCAGAGAATCTATTCATCTCTACACTCACATGGGAGGTCGAATCGAAGGTCAAGAAGGCCTTAGAAGGGGTAACGCCTCCGACTCGTTGCCCACCGAATCGTTTGTTCGTGCCGGAGAGTTTACGGTCCAGCGTCATTCAGTGGGGTCATTGTTCCAATGTGGCTTGTCACCCAGAAGTCAGTCGTACCATGTTTTTGGTTAAGCAACGATTCTGGTGGCCTCTCATGTCTCGTGACGTTCGAAATTTTGTATTGGCTTGTTCAGTTTGTGCCACAGGTAAGACTTCCAATCGACCCCCAGATGGGTTGCTTCAACCGCTGCCGGTGCCTTCGAGACCCTGGTCCCACATCGCGCTAGATTTTATCACCGCCCTCCCACCCTCCCAGGGTCACACGGTAGTTTTGACCGTGGTGGACCGGTTCTCGAAGGCGGCCCATTTTATTCCCTTGCCCAAATTACCTTCAGCCAAGGAGACAGCGGTGAGTGTCATTGACCACGTCTTTCGGCTTCATGGCCTCCCGACAGACGTGGTCTCTGACAGAGGACCCCAATTTGTGTCCAAATTTTGGCGAGAGTTTTGTAGACTGCTGGGGGCGACTGTCAGTCTCTCGTCTGGGTTCCATCCCCAGAGCAATGGTCAAACTGAACGAGCCACCCAGGATTTGGAGAGAACGTTGTGATGTTTACTGTCCAAGAATCCTTCCTCCTGGAGCCAGCAGTTGTCTATGGTGGAGTACGCCCACAACACGTTGCCAGTGTCATCCACGGGCCTATCACCATTTGAGTGTAGTGCAGGTTACCAGCCACCTATGTTTTCTAGTCTGGAATCCGAAGTCGCGGTCCCCTCCGCCCACGCCTTCGTCCAGCGGTGTCGCCGCACTTGGACTAGAGCCCGTGAGACTCTACTCCAAGTGGGGGCGCGCACCAAGGTCAAAGCTGATCGCCACCGGCGGAGACCTCCCGTATACGTCGTCGGTTCTAAAGTGTGGCTTTCTACTAAGGACATTCCACTCCGTTCCATTTCGAATAAACTTGCACCCAAATTCATTGGCCCGTTTGCTGTCACCAAAATCATTAGTCCGGTGACAGTCCGCCTGAATCTTCCTCCAGTGTACAGGAAGATTCATCCCGTCTTTCACGTTTCCAAAATTAAGCCCGTCTTTTATGCTCGCATTAATCCGCCAGTCCCGGTCCCCCCCCCCCCCCCCCCCCCCCGCGTCTCGTAGATGGGGAACCCTCTTATTCGGTCAATCGTGTGCTGGACTCGAGACGGAGGGGGCGCGGATTCCAGTACCTGGTGGACTGGGAAGGTTACGGTCCGGAGGAGAGAAGTTGGGTGCCGGCTAGAGACATCCTGGATCACTCCCTTATCGATGATTACAATCGGCAGGTAAGGGAGTCTGGGAACGCCAGGAGGCGTTCCTAGGGAAGGGGGTACTGTCACGGTTGGTAAATCCTATGTCTACTTCTCGTCTCGTGTTTCTGTTATTGTTGTGTGTGTGTGTGCTGATAGGGGGCGTGCCGCTCTATCAGCACTCATCAGCAATCATCAGCAATCATCATCACCAGCTGCAGTCAATCATCATGTGTATATATTCTCATCGACTTCTCATCCCCTTTGTCAGATCGTTGTTTGTGGTTCCCGGTGTGTTGTCTCCTGTCTCGCTCTGTCGTGTTCATCTCTGGTTCTTGTTTGCTGTCATCTGGATACTGTTCGTCGCTGGATTCACCACCTTCACCACTGCACGCTGCACCTGACCATCGGATCCCCTGCGTCACTAATTCGTTGCCTGTTCACTGACTGTTCTTGTGCTGACTTCATTATTACATTAAAAAGAGTTTAACTGCTATTGCTTCCTCGATCATTTCATGACAGGTTCTTCCTCCTGGCCTTGAGTTGCTCCTTGCATGTATTTTAGCATTGACCCTGCATTCAGAAATACAAGACAAAATATTCAGGGATTCTACTGAATCAATAACCATCATACAAAAATATTGCACACATTAGTCTTTTATATAATATAGTCATATGTGTCACTGGAACATTTAAAATTCAAAACTCTATTCTACATTTAAAAGAGGTCTGATGAGGCACAATATAATAATTCTGTACAGAATTTGTAGGGCTGGGAAAAGATGAATCGTGATTAATCGCATCCAAAATAATATATAAACAGTATATACATGCAAATATATACAGTATATACATGCAAATATTTCTTAAATATATATGTGCATATGTGTGTATATTATATATACACAATAATTATACACAGTACACTCACATATCATGTAGACACTTTTATTTTGGATGTGATTACGCTTTTCCCAGCCCTAATAATTTGACAACTCCATATGAAATAAAGCTGCAAGCAGCGATGGGCGGGCCCTCGCACCTGTAGCACGTCGGGGTCTGAGGCGGCCGCGTTTCATTTTCTGCAGCTCAGCCAGTGCGGCTGTGCATTTGCCACACTGCTTCGTTAAAGGCCACTTCCTGTTGCCAGCAGGTGGCGCTATGACTGTGGGTAAATGTCGGCATGTAGATTTGATCAGGGCGGGACTCTTGTCAAATGTGTTAAATTTCGTGCAGATCTGGGCATTTACAGCCAAGTTACTACAACTTCCTGTTTCATGGCGAATCATCGACGCCACGGACACGCCCATTGACGAAAACGCGCAGATAGCACAACTTTTCATCGTCAATGCCTTTAGAAGGCACAGCAGAAATTTGAAGGCGATCCGACAAAAGCCCTAGGAGGAGTTAGTTAAAGTACGCAATGAGTAAATCATGCAAAAATGGCGGTAAAATTAGAAATGGCTGACTTCCTGTTGAGTTTAGGGCATCGCTCCAAGAGACTTTTCTGTGTGTCTGGACATGGTAGATGTACCACAGAAATTTCGTACATGTCGGTCAAACATGCGACGGGGGCTGCTTCGTTAAATGTCACTTCCTCTTGCCACTAGGTGGCGCTATGAATGTGGGTGAATGTCGGCATGTAGATTTGTTCAGGGCGGGACTCTTGTCAAATGTGTAAAATTTCGTGTAGATCTGGGCATTTACAGCCAAGTTACTACAACTTCCTGTTTCATGGCGAATCATCGACGCCACGGACACGCCCATCGACGAAAACGCGCAGATAGCACAACTTTACATCGTCAATGCCTTTAGAAGGTACAGCAGAAATTTGAAGTTGATCCGACTAAATCCCTAGGAGGAGTTCGTTAAAGTACGGAGTGTGTAAATCGTCCCAAATCGGTCGCCGAATTCAAAATGGCGGACTTCCTGTCGAGTTTAGGGTATGGGTTCTTGAGGCTTTTTTGTGCGTCTGGTCATGGTAGATGTACCACAGAAATTTCGTACATGTCGGTCAAACAAGCGGCGGGGGCTGCTTCGTTAAAGGTCACTTCCTGTTGCCAGCAGGTGGCGCTATGACTGTGGGTGAATGTCGGCATGTAGATTTGTTCAGGGCGTGACTCTTGTCAAATGTGTAAAATTTCGTGCAGATCTGGGCATTTACAGCCAAGTTACTACAACTTCCTGTTTCATGGCGAATCTTCGACGCCACGGACACGCCCAATCGACGAAAACGCGCAGATAGCACAACTTTACATCGTCAATGCCTTTAGAAGGCACAGCAGAAATTTTAAGTCGATCCGACTGAATCCCTAGGAGGAGTTCGTTAAAGTACGGAGTCTGTAAATCGTCCAAAAATGGCCGCCAAATTCAAAATGGCGGACCTCCTGTCGAGTTTAGGGTATGGGTTCTTGAGGCTTTTTTGTGCGTCTTGATATGATACACGTCCCCACCAAATTTCGTGCATGTAGGTTGAACGTGGACGAGGGGCTAATTTTTTCCAATTTTCTAGGTGGCGCTAGCGTGCCATTTTGCCCCGCCCATCTGCGAAACCCACAAAATACGAAATTTTTCACCAGTCCTGACATGCGTGCAAAATTTGGTGAGTTTTTGAGCATGTTGCGGCCCCGAAAATGGCACTTACTTTGCAGAAAAAAGAAAAAAATTAAAGCTGCAAGCAGCGATGGGCGGGCCCTCGCACCTGTAGCACGTCGGGGTCTGAGGCGGCCGCGTTTCATTTCCTGCAGCTCAGCCAGTGCGGCTGTGCATTTGCCACACTGCTTCGTTAAAGGCCACTTCCTGTTGCCAGCAGGTGGCGCTATGACTGTGGGTGAATGTCGGCATGTAGATTTGTTCAGGGCGTGACTCTTGTCAAATGTGTAAAATTTCGTGCAGATCTGGGCATTTACAGCCAAGTTACTACAACTTCCTGTTTCATGGCGAATCATCGACGCCACGGACACGCCCATCGACGAAAACGCGCAGATAGCACAACTTTTCATCGTCAATGCCTTTAGAAGGCACAGCAGAAATTTGAAGGCGATCCGACAAAAGCCCTAGGAGGAGTTAGTTAAAGTACGTAATGAGTAAATCATCCAAAAATGGCGGTAAAATTAGAAATGGCTGACTTCCTGTTGAGTTTAGGGCATCGCTCCAAGAGACTTTTCTGTGCGTCTGGACATGGTAGATGTACCACAGAAATTGCGTACATGTCGGTCAAACATGCGACGGGGGCTGCTTCGTTAAATGTCACTTCCTCTTGCCACTAGGTGGCGCTATGAATGTGGGTGAATGTCGGCATGTAGATTTGTTCAGGGCGGGACTCTTGTCAAATGTGTAAAATTTCGTGTAGATCTGGGCATTTACAGCCAAGTTACTACAACTTCCTGTTTCATGGCGAATCATCGACGCCACGGACACGCCCATCGACGAAAACGCGCAGATAGCACAACTTTACATCGTCAATGCCTTTAGAAGGTACAGCAGAAATTTGAAGTTGATCCGACTAAATCCCTAGGAGGAGTTCGTTAAAGTACGGAGTGTGTAAATCGTCCCAAATCGGTCGCCGAATTCAAAATGGCGGACTTCCTGTCGAGTTTAGGGTATGGGTTCTTGAGGCTTTTTTGTGCGTCTGGTCATGGTAGATGTACCACAGAAATTTCGTACATGTCGGTCAAACAAGCGGCGGGGGCTGCTTCGTTAAAGGTCACTTCCTGTTGCCAGCAGGTGGCGCTATGACTGTGGGTGAATGTCGGCATGTAGATTTGTTCAGGGCGGGACTCTTGTCAAATGTGTAAAATTTCGTGCAGATCTGGGCATTTACAGCCAAGTTACTACAACTTCCTGTTTCATGGCGAATCTTCGACGCCACGGACACGCCCATCGACGAAAACGCGCAGATAGCACAACTTTACATCGTCAATGCCTTTAGAAGGCACAGCAGAAATTTGAAGTCGATCCGACTAAATCCCTAGGAGGAGTTCGTTAAAGTACGGAGTCTGTAAATCGTCCAAAAATGGCCGCCAAATTCAAAATGGCGGACCTCCTGTCGAGTTTAGGGTATGGGTTCTTGAGGCTTTTTTGTGCGTCTTGATATGATACACGTCCCCACCAAATTTCGTGCATGTAGGTTGAACGTGGACGAGGGGCTAATTTTTTCCAATTTTCTAGGTGGCGCTAGCGTGCCATTTTGCCCCGCCCATCCGCGAAACCCACAAAATATGAAATTTTTCACCAGTCCTGACATGCGTGCCAAATTTGGTGAGTTTTTGAGCATGTTGCGGCCCCGAAAATGGCACTTACTTTGCAGAAAAAAGAAAAAAAAAAAAAAAAAAAAATTAAAGCTGCAAGCAGCGATGGGCGGGCCCTCGCACCTGTAGCGCGTCGGGGTGTGAGGCGGCCGCGTTGCATATTCTGGAGCTCAGCCGGTGCGGCTGTGAATTTGCTACGCTTCATTAAAGGTCACTTCCTGTTGCCAGCAGGTGGCGCTATGACTGTTGGTGAATGTCGGCATGTAGGCTTGTTCAGGGCGGGACTCTTGTCAAATGTGTTAAATTTCGTTCAGATCTGGGCATTTACATCCAAGTTAATACAACTTCCTGTTTCATAGCGAATCATCAACGCCACGGACACGCCCATCGACGAAAATGCGTAAATAGCACAATTTTACATAATAAATGCCTTTAGAAGGCACAGCAGAAATTTGAAGTCGATCCGACTAAATCCCTAGGAGGAGTTAGTTAAAGTACGTAATGAGTAAATCATCCAAAAATGGCGGTAAAATTAGAAATGGCCGATTTCCTGTTGAGTTTAGGGCATCGCTCCAAGAGACTTTTCTGTGCGTCTGGATATGTTAGTTGTACCACAAAAATTTCGTACATGTCGGTCAAACATGCGGCGGGGGCTGCTTCGTTAAAGGTCACTTCCTGTTGCCACTAGGTGGCGCTATGACTGTGGGTAAATGTCGGCATGTAGATTTGTTCAGGACGGGACTCTTGTCAAATATGTAAAATTTCGTGTAGATCTGGGCATTTACAGCCAAGTTACAACAACTTCCTGTTTCATGGCGAATCATCGACGCCACGGACACGCCCATGGACGAAAACGCACAGATAGCACAACTTTACATCGTCAATGCCTTTAGAAGGCACAGCAGAAATGTGATGTCGATCCGACTAAAGCCCTAGGAGGAGTTAGTTAAAGTACGTAATGAGTAAATCATCCAAAAATGGCGGTAAAATTAGAAATGGCTGACTTCCTGTTGAGTTTAGGGCATCGCTCCAAGAGACTTTTCTGTGCGTCTGGACATGGTAGATGTACCACAGAAATTTCGTACATGTCGGTCAAACACGCGACGGGGGCTGCTTCGTTAAAAGTCACTTCCTCTTGCCACTAGGTGGCGCTATGAATGTGGGTGAATGTCAGCATGTAGATTTGTTCAGGGCGGGACTCTTGTCAAATGTGTAAAATTTTGTGTAGATCTGGGCATTTACAGCCAAGTTACTACAACTTCCTGTTTCATTGCGAATCATCGACGCCACGGACACGCCCATCGACGAAAACGCGCAGATAGCACAACTTTACATCGTCAATGCCTTTAGAAGGTACAGCAGAAATTTTAAGTTGATCCGACTAAATCCCTAGGAGGAGTTCGTTAAAGTACGGAGTCTGTAAATCGTCCCAAATCGGTCGCCAAATTGAAAATGGCGGACTTCCTGTCGAGTTTAGGGTATGGGTTCTTGAGGCTTTTTTGTGCGTCTGGTCATGGTAGATGTACCACAGAAATTTCGTACATGTCGGTCAAACAAGCGGCGGGGGCTGCTTCGTTAAAGGCCACTTCCTGTTGCCAGCAGGTGGCGCTATGACTGTGGGTGAATGTCGGCATGTAGATTTGTTCAGGGCGGGACTCTTGTCAAATGTGTAAAATTTCGTGCAGATCTGGGCATTTACAGCCAAGTTACTACAACTTCCTGTTTCATGGCGAATCTTCGACGCCACGGACACGCCCATCGACGAAAACGCGCAGATAGCACAACTTTACATCGTCAATGCCTTTAGAAGGCACAGCAGAAATTTTAAGTCGATCCGACTAAATCCCTAGGAGGAGTTCGTTAAAGTACGGAGTCTGTAAATCGTCCAAAAATGGCCGCCAAATTCAAAATGGCGGACCTCCTGTCGAGTTTAGGGTATGGGTTCTTGAGGCTTTTTTGTGCGTCTTGATATGATACACGTCCCCACCAAATTTCGTGCATGTAGGTTGAACGTGGACGAGGGGCTAATTTTTTCCAATTTTCTAGGTGGCGCTAGCGTGCCATTTTGCCCCGCCCATCCGCGAAACCCACAAAATATGAAATTTTTCACCAGTCCTGACATGCGTGCCAAATTTGGTGAGTTTTTGAGCATGTTGCGGCCCCGAAAATGGCACTTACTTTGCAGAAAAAAAAAATAAATAAAAAAAAAAAATAAAATAATAATAATCCTAACAGTTTCAATAGGGTCCTCGCACTGTTAGTGCTCGGGCCCTAATAAAAAATAATCCTAACAGTTTCAATAGGGTCCTCGCACTGTTAGTGCTCGGGCCCTAAATATACAAACAGTGAGATTGTGTTTTTTTTTTTTTTTTTTTGCAGTTTCACCAATAGATGTCGCCCTTGTGCCTTTGACCGCATTATCCGATAGAACAACAACGAAAAAACGTATCTCTAAGCGATCTTCCTTTTCTTCTCAAACAAACTAACTGCATCTTAAACAGCCCAAGTAAAAAAAAAAATTCCCGGGGAGAAACCCCCGGACCCCCGTTAAAATAAAAAAAGCCCTGGATCATTTGCACAACTAGCGACGCCCCTCTGGACATGCACACACGAAGCAAGGGCGCCTACAAAACTAACACTTTTATTTAAAACATTGTCTTACCTGCAAACGAGTATCATCCCACTGTCTCTTCTTTTTCCTTTTTTCCGCCTCCGACTCTTGGTGCCTTTTCGAGGCCATGTCTGATGTCGATCAGGTGTCTGCCAAATTTGACACTGATTGAGGAACAGACCACTGCGAGGTGGGGAAGGGGGGGCACCAGAGGGAGGCTGGCACACGAGATTCACCTTTTTCTTCACTAATTTGGTCTAGGCCTATATTACTTTTGTATTGCTTTTGTATATTAACATGCTTTAGACATATTTTATTTGTTATTTATACTAGTAGCCTATTGTGATGATTTTTCACGACCCAGATTTTTTGGTGCCCCCCCATGCACTTGGTGCCCTACGCGCAGTGCGTGATGTGCGTGTGCGGAGCACCGGCCCTGAATGTAGAAATAACCATTGACCAAGACTAATAAATGCTGTAGAAGTGTTGTTTATTGTTAGTTCATGTCGTTGAAGGGATAGTTCACCCAAACATGAAAATTCTGTCATTAATTACTCACCCTCATGTCATTCCAAATCCGTAAGACCTTTGTTCATCTTCAGAACACAAGTTAAGATATTTTTTGATGAAATCCGAGAGCTTTCTATCCCTCCATTGACACCTATGCAACTGACACTTTCAAAGCCCAGAAAGGTAGTAAAGACATTGTTAAAGTAGTCCATATGACTCATTCAACCTTAATTTTATAAAGTGTCAAAAAAAAAAAAAACGACTTTATTCAACAATTTCCGATGCACGTTCTCAAGAGCACTACGATGCATGCATGTGTTGCTGACACAAGAGCCGATGTTCAGACATAGAACCCAGAAGCGTTGCACAGAAGAGTTTCCTCAGCTCTTCCGGGTTCTATGTCCAAAAACCGTCTCCTGCGTCAGCACCACATCGTGTCATGATGCTCTCATGAACATGTACAAAGAGTGTTTTAATTATGCCTTTTATTCACATTTAAGCATTCATCACACACAAAAGTTGTGGTAAATGGAAAACTCAAGCATGTTACGCAGCACATTTGAGCTTCAGCAAGAACCAATGAGGTTTGTTCTCGCACGTCAAACATGTTTGGTTGAGCTTTTGTTTGTTTGCTGATCAATATGAATAAATGCCTAAAGTCCATCGGTTCATCATATATAGTGATCGAGTCTCTTCAGAAAATGTGGGAAAAACGTTCATTAGTTTTATGATTTCTTTTGAAGCGTCAACATCTCAGTTGTGTAGCTGTCAATGGAGGGACAGAAAGCTCTCAGATTTCATCAAAAAAGATTTTCATTTGTGCTCTGAAGATGAACAAAAGTCTTACTGGTTTGGAACGAAGTGAGGGTGAGTAATTAATGACAGAATTAAATTTTTGGGTAAACTAACCCTTCAACTATTGAAACCTTATTGTAAAGTTTTACCATTTATTTTTTTAGAATAAATAGAATTTTTTATATTAGGCTTTATATTTCTTAATATGTTTATAATTTTTATAATAATGATTCTCCAATCAACACAGAATATAACAAAAGAGTCAATGTGAGGCTGCATAATCAGACTGTGGTGATAATCATAAATGGTGTTTAGCAGAAAAGTTATTTATTTGTATGTTATATATTATCCAATTATCTCTAAAATAATATCTAGTGGTGTACAAATGCATTAAATGCTTAAGAGTCAAAACCTGGAAAAAGTATTTCTGGCGTAATGCATGATACTGTTAAAGTCGTAAACCTCCCCGAGCGAGTCCACATCATCTGGCTCCATCTTTTCGAAATTGTACTCCTGACCTGTAAAATGCAACATAAAAGGCTCCATCACACAAACACTTCCACTGAACTCCATGCACATATTATGACGTATTATTCTGGATATTAGATATACCCTAATACTTTACAATAACTCCATGCTATTAATAATTTTTTAAGCATGAGTATACAGTTAATCATTATTTATAAAGCATTAATAGACAATAAGCAGTTTATATATACAGCTATAAATGCCTTTTTCTTGATTTATAACCATATCTATAATGCATTTAATAATTGTATTTTCATACTTTGTTAATGATAAATTAATAATTTCTAAATGAAGTATAGCATTATTTACAAACCAGTTAGTTAAGAGTTGTCAGTCATTCATAAGATCACTTAGAAAGTGTAAGTAAGTGTAGTGAATTCAGGTAGTTATAAAGCATTTACTAGTGGTCAGTAAACTATTTTGTGAGCTCATCTAAAGTGAGGACTATTCATGCCTTGTAAAGCATTTATAAAGGAGATTTAAATGCACATCAGTCTTCTAAACAGTAAAGTGTAACAAACACAACACAGTGATACAGAACATAGAAATATTTAACAGCCTTTAAATCTCCTTTATAAATGCTTTACAAGGCATGAATAGTCCTCACTTTAGATGAGCTCTCGAACATAGTTAACTGACCACTACTAAATGCTTTATAACTATCCGAATTAACCCTGAATTACAGCATAAATACATGTTAATAAAGCATTTATTAACACACTAAGTAGCCATCACTATATGTCTAAACAATAAGATGTATGAATGTACATTTAAATAGTTTATTAATCATTTACTTACACGTTCTAAGTAATCTTATGAACCACTGACACCTCTTAAATAACTGGTTTATAAAAAATGCAATTCTTCATTTAGAAATGATTAATTGGTCATTAGTAAAGGATGAAAATACAATTATTAAACAAATTATAGATATGCTTTTAAATCAAGAAGAAATCATGTATAGCTGTATTTATAAACGGCTTATTAATGTCTATTAATGCTATATGAATGATGAATTAACTGTTTACTCATGCTTAACTAATAATTATTAGCGTGTAGTTATTATAAAGTGTTACCGTATAAGGGATATGAAGTGACAGGTAGCAAGTATAAGCAAACAGAAGTATGAGATGTCATTCCAGTTACCCAGAGGCTTAGATAGTTCTTGTACCTGGCTGGATGTTTTCTCGAAATATATTAACATGTTCATCCCGGTCAGGTCGTGTGTGCTCGTGCCAGAATCCAATGACATGTCCGAGTTCATGCACCACGATGCCAAACTTGTCGCAGTTCTTCCCGATAGATATGGCCTGTGCACCTCCACCCCTCCGCCCGACAAATGAGCAGCACCTGCAAAGAAGCCAACTTGGGGTTAGAAAACACTATTGAACATAATACTGTAGTAGATGCATTTGGTAAACAGAGTCAAACTTATGTTTGAATATTTACTTTTTTTCTCTTCTCAGGTTAAGCTACTATACCGTTTAAAATACATTTCTGTCATGACAACTTTTGGAGTGTTTAGCATGGTAATGGACAGACAATGTTGATATGTTTGGTCTTGTCAGAATAGATCTGCTACACTGCTGCTGCTGTGAGAAAGTAAAACATGCTGTTGCTGTACAATATAGCGTACATTAATTACCCGTAGCAGATCTATACAGGTGGAGCTGGGGAAGGTGGAGGGTTTCTGATGTGCGCTGCTACTGCTACAGCAAATGTTGACCAGTATTCGAAGGTTAAGCAGCAAGTTCATTGGCTTCTGATACAGAGGGAACCAATCTGTTCCCTATCAATAATGATGTGATTGCAAGCAGATCAGCCTGTGTCATATAGAGTTTCATGACAGAACTTTGTATTTACAGTATTACATTTTTTTTAATTTAAAATAAATTCTGTTCTTTTGAACTTTTTATTCATCAAATTATCCTGAAAAAAAAAATTATGATGGTTTCCACCAGTGTTGGGTAAGTAACTTTAAAAAATAATTAATTACTAGCTACTAATTTCATCTTCACCAGTGTAAGTGTAACTATTACATTACTTATTACTAATTACTTTCTAAATCTCAAATCAACCTCAACCAGTAGAACAATCTAAGGATAGACATGAAACGTCAATGAAATGTCTGCTTTTTTAATTCTTTCAAACAAATATGTAATTGAAAAAAATATTCTTCTTGTATTTAAAGGGAGGTTACATTAAAAAGAACGTCTCGGTTACGGATGTAACCCTCGTTCCCTGAGTAGGGAATGGAGACGTTACGTCAGAAGTGACGGAGAATGGGGGTTTCGCATGAAAGCCAATCCTCTTCGAGTATTTAACAACGAGCCAATGGCATGAAAATGCCTTGGGGCTGCGGAATTTGCATAGCGTATCTCCGCCCCACGCAGTGGGTATAAAAGGAGGAAGTGAACGCAACCGCAGTATGTCTTCGCTGAGGAGCTAAGGCTGAACTCCGGCGTCTACCCAGCGATACAGCTGAAGTGGCAGGGAGACGTAACGTCTCCGTTCCCTACTCAGGGAACGAGGGTTACATCCGTAACCGAGACGTTCCCTTTCGTAGTCACTTCGAGTTACGTCAGAAGTGACGGAGAATGGGGGTCAGTGCCATCACGCCATCTTCAAGCTGTCTTCCAGTGCCCTGCGAAAGTCTGGACCCCTGCACCTTACCTTTTTTTTAGGGATCCCACTTTGACACAGGATTACCAAGGTACACTGGGAAACATATCCCGGGAGGGACATGCTACCAGATGCCTACCGAAGGAGGACTTACAAATACACATATGGCCGCAAGGAACGCATATGGAGATCACTGGAGGACCAACCGCAGGTGGCTACTAGAATTTAACTCCAGGGGTGGCAGATGGCTTGCCAAGGGAAGACACATGCTCAGAGAGGCTTACAGTGGATAATACACATGAGACAGTTACCATAGGGAACCGTGCACATGGAGGCACCTAGCCAGCATCCAGAGCAACAGCAGTGGTGCCCGCATCATCGGTGCTGGAGGACTCAAGGTTTCAACGGAAGACACTGAGGAAATATCGCACTTATCCAATCCGAGGAGTGGAATGGCGAGCAAGCGAAGACACCTAAGCGGGTCCAGTACTGGCGGAAACGAGTACGTGAGAGGACACCGGCTCAATTCGCAGATTATAGAATCTGGCGAAGGTGTTTGGTGTCGCCCAGCCTGCAGCTCTGCAGATGTCTGTTAGCGAGGCGCCACGCGCTAGAGCCCAAGAGGAGGCCATACTCCGAGTGGAATGGGCCGTCACACCAAGGGGGCACGGACGGCCTTGCTGCTGGTAAGAAAAAGCAATGGCGTCCACTAACCAGTGAGACAGCCGTTGCTTTGAGAGAGCCCTTCCCTTCTGGCTCCCTCCATGACAGAAGAAGAGCTGGTCTGAGGTCCTGAACACCGCGTTCTGTCGACGTAGGTGTGGAGTGCACGTACTGGACAGAGCAGTGCAAGGCTGGGACTGCCTCCTCCAGGGGCAGCGCTTGCAGGTTCACCACCTGGTCCCGGAACGGAGTGGTAGGAACCTTGGGCATATATCCAGGCCGGGGTCTCAAGAACACGTGAGAGTAAGCCGGCCCAGACTCCAGGCACACTTCGTCAACGGAGAGTGCGTGCAGGTCCCTTACTCTCCTGATGGAGGCCAATGCAATCAGGAGTGCTGTCTACATAGGACAGGGCAAAAACTCTACCGACTGCAAAGGCTCCAGGGGAGGCCTCTGCAGAGCACTTAGATCTACTGAGAGGTCCCCAGAGGGAACGAGGGGAGGGAGGCGGTTTTAGCCTCCTTGCTCCCCTCAGGAACCTGATGACCAGGTCATGCTTCCCATAGACTTACCTTTCACTGCATCATGAGACGCGGCAATGGCGACATGAACCCTAAGGGTGGAGGGCGACAGCCTACGCTCCAACCCTTCTTGCAGGAAGAAAAGCACGACCCCGATCGAACACCTCCGGGGGTCTTCTCCGCGAGAAGAGCACCAGCTGATGAAGAGGTTCCACTTCAACGCGTAAAGGTGTCTCGTGGACGACGCTCTAGCGGAAGTGATGGTTCTCAAACTCAAACCTGTCCCGTCCCGTCCCGGAGCCACACATGTAGTCTCCAAGATCGGGACGAGGGTGCCACAGAGTGCCCCGTCTCTGAGTGAGTAGATCTAGACTGAGGCCGAACACAATCGAAAATGCGTTTGGCTGTGAGCATTTTGAACGGTAGTCGATGGAGAGTACGGTTCAAAATGCGCAGATCCAGGATCGGTCGTAACCCACCGGCCTTCTTGGGGACAGTGAAGTATGGGCTGTAAGCCCGGACCTCACCTCGGCTGGAGGGACCGTCTCGATTGCACCCTTCGCCAGCAGGGTCGCAATCTCCGCTCTCATGACCGGGGCATAGCCACCGACCACCGTGGAGCGAACTCCCCTGAACGGGGAGGAGACCTCACAAACTGAGTCGCGTAGCCGAATCTGATCGTTCTGATGACGCAGCGGGACAGGTTGAGGACCTCTAGCCAGGCTAGCGGAGGGGCAGCGGTACAGGGAGACCGGCATGCACACAGGAGTTACCCTGTGCGGATGCCCAGTCGAGCCCCGTTCCCCGACAGAAGAGACCAGGGAAGGACCAGTGTTCCACGGGGGTCTGTTCTGCCGGGGGTCTGGCGATAGAGGGGGAGGGGAGTGGTGTAGTCGAGGGACGACACATGCTCCCATCCGCACCCTCAGAGACAGAGAGGAATGAGTGGGGCGACGCATTGGACGTCGTGCGCGCTCATTCCAGTGTGTGTGCTCAATGATAGTGTCGGTTTTTCTTCAACCAGCTCAAGGCGCTGCTCACTCTTGGGTGAGCCGCGAGGTGCTAGCTAGAACAA
This sequence comes from Pimephales promelas, assembly GCF_016745375.1. The sequence continues at coordinate 42,041 of NW_024121241.1, forward strand.
AAGATACTCCACCGGCCCTCCACCGGGGGAAGGAGGGGCCCTGCTACCACCTCCTGAGAAAAACCACGACACTATCAGTGAGCAGCCCGTCTCAGGAACATCGCTTCGCCTGGCGTTAGCGGGGCACGCGGCCTGAGGGAGCTGAGACGCTTGCCTGTGGCCTCCTCCACGACGCGAACCGGCTGAAGGCTGCTGCTGGGGCAGCGTGGGAGGGAAGGGAGCCGCAGGGGGGCGTCCTTGGCGGCGAGCGGGCGGAGGCGTCTGAGCCGACGGCTGGGTGGAGGCAGCAGCTGGTCGTCAGGGCAGAAGTGTAAACCCGCCTCCGTCTGCTCCTAGGCGGTCAAGAAGTGCTGGGCAAAGTCCTGGACCGCACCGCCGAAACATTTAGATGATGCTCCTGGACCACAGCGGTGGACATCACCTGACCAAGGAGCGAGCGGCCGCTTCCG
>NW_024121241.1:42989-111384 GCF_016745375.1 Pimephales promelas
ATGGTATCAAGATAGGTGCCCCTATTTTTCAAGACATAAAAATAACTCCCCATTATTCACAAGTGGATTCTCAGAAACCTTTGAGAGTATCTAAAATATATAAGTGTTTGCGCTGCCTTAATTTTAAATTTAGTCAACTTGAAACATTAAGCCAGCACAAACACGTAAGTCGAACCAATTTTTTTATATATATATATATTGAAACATTACATGTTATGAATTTGACAAAGGACCCAAAGATTTCATACAAAGTTGATTCATGATCAGACCACAGTGACCCAAAAGTGTTTGAACATTTACAATTCACAATTTAAGGTGGAGTAAGCAATTTCTTAGAAAGGCTGTTGAAAATTTAACACCCAAACAAACAATTTTGTGAATATTTAAAAAATGTCTGTTCTGTGTGTGCCAAAAAATATTGTGTTTGTACATAGTCCTGACTGTGTAAAAAGGTGAAAAACAATAATGCTTTGCCAACTAGATGAAATAAAGTATAACATTATATTTTATTTCAGTTAACGTTTATTTTGTTTTGGATAACGGATTTTTTTATGGTTTTAGTTTTATTTGATGATAATTACATTGCTTCAATATCACATAATAATCCTTCAAATCCATAAATCATTCTAATATATGGATTTGGTGCTCAAGAAATATTTGTAATTATATTTAAGTGTCTTAGGTGTCCGTTTTGGGGCCACGATACACGTTTATGACATCAGAGATCCAGCAAACACTCCAACCAATGCCAATATTCCTAAATTAAAATATCTGCCTATGGAATATATTGATTGACATTTGCCCAGTAATATATAGGTTTTGGCTTGTGCTTTCTTCACTCTCTCCAGTTCCCATGACAGCAACCGTGAAAAGCCAGCATGCGAACGCTGAGCGGTCAGAGCAGAGTTTAATGCATTGTCTCCCTAGAGTCTGACTCCCTGAAGCCCACCCTGCATGCCAGAGCACAACAGCACTCCAGCCTGGAAGGGCTTTATTTATTTTGGCCTAGTTCCAGGATCCCCTGACCGCAAAATGCTGGAGGTAGAACACACAATGTGAATATTCCTAGTTGAGAGGCCACAGGACAGGGGCCACTTTTCAAAACACAAAAAATAACAATCAGAGAGAAACCATGCCAGATTCCTAGATTCAGACCAATCTGCTAGCAAATCACCAAACCAGTTTGTAAATAGTTAAAACGGATTAAAAAGAACCAACTAAAAAAAGCTCACAAGCACAACTTTTGTACTCCACGCAAAGAGCAATAACTAGGTCAGCATTCAGCAAACTACAAAACAGAACAGTACCAATTCATTAAAAAAATACAAATAAAAGAATTGAAAAATTCCTTGATATTTATAGTTTTTTTCATGACTGTAGGAACCCTGATTGAGTTTTACAGAAGCTGACCACACCTTGAATATGAATTCTTTCTGTTTAAGACTACACCAAAATTATCCTCACTGTTTCCAAACTGTTTGCAGGTTTAAACATGGTTAATTTTTAAACATGGTCAAGTTTTGTAAGACCCAAAAGAACTGACCAAAGGACACTCAACCAAAAATTGAACTGCACTTCAGCCTTGGCTCCCTCTCTGGATTCCTTCCTCTTGTCCTAAACAACTGAGCAGCTGGCTGAATCTCCATCCTCAAGCCACTAACAACAGGTTAGTCAGCAGTCGCTGAAAGCGCCAAGACTTTAACGCACCAACACATGCAATGACCTCCCTGTCATTTATAATTAGTGTAGAAATTAATATTTGACTATTTTTATTTTTTTTTAAATAGTAACACTTTACAATAAGGTCTCATTTTGTTAACATTCATTTACATATTAGAATGAACTAAAAATGACCAAAATAGTTTTAAAGCATTTATTAGTCTTTGTTAACATTAGTTCCCATTCAGGGAACTTCGAGCTGCGTGTAAACGCCGTGGGAACGCCTCTGCGTGACGAGTCATGAAGCACGTATGAAATCTGTCCAATGGCGAGACGGAACGTCATAGGCGGGGTGACGTATCGACCAGGAAACTATAAAGCATCCCCGAAACACAAGCGCAACAGCTTCTGAGTCTTCACAAGCGCTCTATGTATGAATATTGTCTGTCTGTCTAATATTGTATATATATATATATATTGAAATATGGCGAGCAAACAACAGCAGAATTTCAGAAAGTGTGTTCATCCCTGCCCGCGCTTCATCACGGGTGGGGATACACACGATCTGTGTGTTGTTTGTTTGGGAGTGCAGCATGCTCAGTCGGCTCTCGAGGGGGCCGGCTGTGAGCACTGCGAGTGTCTGCCCATGAAGACACTTCGCTCCCGCCGGGCACTCTTCGAGGAGAGTGGTTCGGTGCGCGCTCCCCGCGGCTCGGGCCCCGCTGCTGCCGAGGCACAGCGAAGGCTTGCGTCGTGGGGTTCGCAGATGGATCTATCAGCGGGGATTGAGACGGGCCCCGCCCTTTCTCTGCCCTTACCTGGTAGATCCAGTGCCTCAGTTCTCGCTGCGGGGGTCCGCGTTGCGGTTTCTCCTGCCCGGGCTGAGGCGCCATCACTTCAATTATCCAGTTCTGAGGAGCTGGATGTTGAAAGTGTGGATGCAGAGTCTATGGACTCAGTGGAGATCGGGGACTCGCCATCCCAGTCTCCCGCGAATGTAGAGCTGATGGAGGTTTTGACTCGGGCTGTGGAAAAATTAACCATTGAATGGCCAGTTGAAAAACAAGAGTCGTGAGTAAAAAGTAAAATGGATGAGAGATTTTTAAAATCACACTCACTACCTCCACGCCGGTGTTTGCCCTTCTTTCCCGATTTACACACCGAGGTGTGTAGATCGTGGAACAAACCAGTGTCAGCTAGAATTTTGACACAACAGTCCTCTATGTATGCTAATTTTGCTGGGTCTAGGGGACACGGTTATGGGGCGATGCCGAGGATGGAGGAAGTTTTGGCGAGCCATCTTTCTCCTGAGACGGCATCGTCTTTTAAAACACCGGCGTTGCCCACCAAGCCACTCAGAAATACTTCGGTTTTGGTGGGCAAGGCTTATTCAGCGGCGGGACAGGCAGCATCTTGCTTGCATACGATGGCCATCCTCCAGGCGTATCAAGCAGATCTGCTGAAGGATATGAGCGAGGGGGAGGTCGTCAGCACTGACGTGATTAATGAGCTGCGTCAGGCGGCAGATATTTCTCTCCGTGCCACCAAGGAGACGGCCAGATCAGTCGGCCGCTCTATGGCAGCCCTGGTGGCCACGGAGAGGCATTTATGGCTAAATCTGGCTAATATGAAGGAGAAAGATAAAGCTTTTCTCCTGGATGCGCCGCTGTCGACCGAAGGTCTTTTTGGTGGTTCTGTGAATGCAGTGATTGAGAGATTCCAAGAGGGAAAAAAGCAGGCAGCGGCGCTCCAGAAATGTCTCCCCCTCCGTACTCATCCTTCGGGGGCTGCTGGGCGAGAGCAGCCCCGCCCGTCGGGTTCCTCGCATAGGGCGCAGCAGAAGAAGAGCGTCGCGTCTCGGGCTCCTCCCCAGCAAAACTGGGCTGAGACGCGGCGTTCTCAGGCGAGGTCTTCCCGGGATAGAACCGATCTGAGGACGGTTATTGTCGCCAGGAAGGCTTCGTCGAAGAAGTCCTGACGCCACTGGTGTCAGGCTACTGAGGGTGGTCCCCACCGTGAGACAGAGGTGTTCGCCGCTGAATCCGGCGCCCGCTCTCTCTCGGTGCCCTCAGGGGTTCGTTCTGCCAACCCTGCCTGTAATGGGGGGTGCAGACGGTCCCAGCGAGCGATTTCCCGAGGGACGCTCGTTTGCTCCGAGGAGCGATACAGAACGGTCGTTAAACCCTGCCTGTGCGCGGTCACAGGGCGCTGTTTCTGTTTTAAAAACTACTCCAGAGGCCAGTCTCGAGAGGCTGGTACCCTTAGTAGAATTTCTGGTAGAATGGGGAAGTCTTCCAAATATATCTCGTTGGGTCCTGCAGACTATCGAACGCGGGTACGCGATCCAGTTCAGGTCGCGTCCACCTCGTTTTCGGGGGTTTTGCCCACAGTGGTGACCCCCGAGCAGGCTCTGGTTATGGAACAAGAAGTGAAAGCTCTGCTACTGAAGGGGGCGATAGAACGAGTTCTTCCTCCCGACAGAGAGCTGGGGTATTACAGCCGGTACTTCATTGTTCCAAAGAAGGATGGGGGGCTGCGTCCGATTTTAGACCTGCGCCTCTTAAATCGGTCAGTAGGGAAGCTCAAGTTCAAAATGCTGACTCTCAAGCAGATCGTGTCACAGATCAGGTCCGAGGACTGGTTTGTCACGATAGACCTAAAAGACGCGTACTTCCATATCTCCATCCTTCCGCAACATCGGAAGTTCCTGAGGTTCGCTTTTGGGGGCGAAGCGTACCAATATCGGGTCCTTCCATTCGGCCTAGCGTTATCTCCTCGAACCTTCACGAAATGCATGGACGCGGCCTTGGCCCCGCTGCGTCTCCAGGGCATTCGCATTTTAAATTACATCGACGATTGGTTGATTCTGGCTCAATCAGAGCATCAGGCGATTCGGCATCGAGATGCCGTCCTCGCCCACATCAGAAGGTTGGGGTTGAGACTCAACGCCAAGAAGAGTGTGCTTTCGCCAGTTCAGCGGACCACTTTTCTAGGCGTGGTATGGGATTCGACGACGATGCAGGCACGTCTGTCGCCGGCTCGTATAGCCTCGATTATCTCGACTGTCACGCAAGTGAAGCTAGGCCAGTCACTCACTGTAAAGGAATTCCAGAGAATTCTGGGTCTGATGGCAGCAGCATCCAACGTGTTACCGTGCGGCCTGCTGTACATGAGACCACTACAGTGGTGGCTCAGGACCAAGGGGTTCTCCCCGAGGGGAAACCCGCTCCGCAAGATCAAGGTCACGCGACGTGGTCTCCGTGCCCTGGCTATGTGGAAAGAACCTTGGTTCCTGTCCCTGGGACCTGCGCTGGGAGCCCCGTGTCGCCGGGTAACGGTGACGACGGATGCCTCTCTCACGGGCTGGGGAGCGATCATGAGTGGTCGCTCGGCCCGCGGGCTGTGGCAAGACCATCATCTCCGATGGCATATAAATTGTCTAGAGATGATGGCGGTGTTTCAGGCTCTGAAACACTTTCTCCCAGACCTCAGAGATCATCATGTTCTTGTCCGGTCAGACAACATGTCTGTGGTCTCTTACATAAACCACCAGGGGGGTCTGCGCTCACGTCCATTGTACAAGCTGGCGCGCCAGATCCTGTTGTGGTCCCAGGGGAAACTTCGGTCGCTGAGAGCGATTTATATCCCAGGATACTTAAATCGGGGAGCGGACATCCTGTCGAGGCAGGGGCCGAGGCCCGGGGAGTGGAGACTTCACCCCGAGGTGGTGGAGCTCCTTTGGAGACACTTCGGTCGGGCCGAAGTGGACCTCTTTGCGTCCAGGGAGAACTCACACTGCCCGCTGTGGTTTTCCCTGAGTCCTCCAGCTCCATTGGGGCTGGATGCGTTGGTACAGGAGTGGCCGAGGGCACCCCTGTACGCTTTTCCCCCGATTGCTCTGCTCCCAGGGGTTCTGGAAAGGATTCGCCAGGAGGGGGTCAGTGTACTTCTGGTGGCCCCCCGTTGGCCAACCAGGGTATGGTTTGCGGACCTGATTTCCCTTCTCGAGGGTCCTCCTCTGGAGATTCCGGTCAGGAGGGACCTTCTGTCTCAAGCAGACGGGGGGATACTCCACCCCCGTCCGGAACTGTGGAGGTTGTGGGCTTGGCCTCTGAGGGGGCCCAGCTCATAGATTCAGGTCTCTCGACTGAGGTCGTGGAGACCATCCTCCAGTCCAGAGCCCCATCCACGAGGAAGTTGTATGCCTCGAGGTGGAAACTGTTCACCTCTTGGTGTGGAGAGCGACAGTTGGATCCAGTTAACTGCCCGTTGTCGGCAGTGCTGGAATTCCTTCAGGAACGCTTCTCCACAGGGTTATCGTACTCCACACTAAAGGTGTACGTGGCGGCCCTATCCGCTTACCATGTCCCTTTGAGTGGAGCTTCTCTTGGGAGACATCCCCTGGTAACCCGTTTCCTTCGTGGTATCCTGAGGCTGAGGCCGGTAGTGCGTACGAGGGTACCGACCTGGGATCTAGCGGTTGTGTTGGAGGGGCTCTGTTTAGCCCCTTTCGAGCCCATTGATGAGGTGCCTGAGAAGTTTCTTACTCTCAAAACCATCTTTCTCCTAGCCATCTCTTCCCTAAAGAGGATTGGAGATATTCAGGCGCTGTCGGTTTCCCCCTCGTGCTTGGAATTTGCTCCCGGTATGGCGAAGGCTTTCATCCTCCCTAGACCGGGGTATGTTCCGAAGGTTCCAACTACGGTTGTCAAACCTATAGTGCTACAGGCCTTCTGTCCTCCTCCGTTTCGGACACCAGACCAGGAGAAACTAAATCTGCTCTGCCCGGTGAGGGCCTTAGACGCGTATGTCCACAGAGCTGCCCTGTGGAGGGAATCAGAACAATTATTTGTCTGCTTTGGGCCTCCTAATAGAGGTTCTGCGGCGTCTAAGCAGAGAATGAGTAAGTGGGTGGTCGAGGCCATTTCACTTGCTTATGAGTCCTCTGGTCAGCCTTCTCCCTTGGCTGTCCGGGCTCATTCAACCCGGAGTATGGCTGCCTCTAAGGCATTATTATCAGGAGTTCCCTTGTGTGACATCTGTGAGGCGGCAGGATGGTCTTCACCTCACACATTTGTGAAGTTTTACCATCTGGACTTCAGCTCCACCCCAGGGGCTCAGATGCTTTCGTCAGAATGTGCACTCTGATATTCATACAACGGACACCTGCTCGCATGGCGGCGTTGGTATTAGCGTTCCCACGGCGTTTACACGCAGCTCGAAGTTCCCTGAATGGGAACGTCTCTGGTTACGTATGTAACCTTAGTTCCCTGAAGGGAACGAGACGCTGCGTGTCTATGCCATACTCCCAGCATGCCCGTGAGCGCTTGCTTCAGTCCTATCAGAAGCTGTTGCGCTTGTGTTTCGGGGATGCTTTATAGTTTCCTGGTCGATACGTCACCCCGCCTATGACGTTCCGTCTCGCCGTTGGACAGATTTCATACGTGCTTCATGACTCGTCACGCAGAGGCGTTCCCACGGCGTTTACACGCAGCGTCTCGTTCCCTTCAGGGAACTAAGGTTACATACGTAACCAGAGACGTTAGTCAAAATCTAATTGTTCATTGTTTGTTCATGTTAGTTCACAGAGCATTAAAAGTCCCCTGACATGAAATTTTTAACATTAATATGAGTTCCCCTAGGCCCTAGCCTGTAAACGGTCCCCCAGTGGCTAGAAATTTCAATTTCTAAAAAAGATAGCTTTGGCTATCTTTCTCTGCCTTTGAGAAAATGAAAGGTGATCTTGAATCTCCTCCATTTGACATCATTCAGAGAAAAGGTAACCTCTCCTTTCTATGCTTTGCCCACCCAGAGAATTTGGCTCGCTCATGAGAAAATGAGCTAGGAACTACGAACGCGTGAGCGTGATTTGAGTTTTTTCTTTGAGAGATATCATGGCTTCCAAAAGAGCGAAGCATGGCAGTTGATCAGTGTTCGGATGTACAAATGAACACAAAAGTATTCTTTAGTTCCTTCATTCGATCCTCCGAAGAAACAATGGGTTAATTTGATTTTCTCTGGAAATGTGCCGACACAACTTCCCAAAGTTTTGTATGGTCCAAAAATTTCACCGACGACTGTTTCCTCAACTTGGACCAATACAGAGCAGGCCTCGATGAACGTCTGAAAATAAATCGATCGAGCTTCCAAGCAACAGTTTCTGATAGCCTAATTGTTCAAGTTCAGACAGGTAAACTTTCTCTCAAAGTCGTTCAATACTGTTTGTGCATTTTTGTGCTAAAATATCAATTAGTATTATATCAAATATCAATTAGTATAATATTCTTTTAGTAGGATAAAAATAATCGTATTTAAATTGTGAACAAATTATACAGAAAGCGATCAAAGAACAATCTTTCCAAACAGCGCAAGTTTATCTGGATAACTCGTTATGAAATCAATGACGCACGTTACACTGCACAACAAAGCTCTTACTGTATGTACATCATCGTGTTTGCATTGGTCAAAGCATTAGAGAGAGTGCAGAAACTGCATTGCAATGATAAGATCTTCATTCTCGAGATCAACGGACTGTCATCTGCTTGTTCAATGTGATGGGAATAGATCTAAATAGGGGAGCGCGGGGCACAACCTAACGCGGGGTTAAATGTAACACAGACTTTTTACATAGTTCGCCAGGATCAAGCCGGCCATCTTTCCGCTCTTTTTCTCTTGCTGCCAGAAGACGGTCTCCCGCGAATTTGCGGAAAGTTTTGATTATATTTCGTGAAGATACTGGAAAAAGAGTGTTTTGACACCATGAAAGTAAATTTTTATATCATAGATTTTTTTTCCGGTTTCTGGGTTGGATACGCTTCCAAATCTAACTTTATATTGCCTTAATCACTGTCTTGTTGGCTCAAACATAGCACCGTTTTGAAACATGTCAGCAATTCCTAGTGACTGTTAGCTAGGTTTAAAATATGTAATACACAGCGGGGTTGGTTGTAACACAGTGTTAAACTAAGCCGCCAAGTGTACAATGATAATCAAATGAAAACGGAGCCACACAACTTTTCAGGTTTGAGTATACATTTAACTTTGTTGGACTTTCACAAACAATGTTGGAATTTAAAATGTTTAAAATTTAGTGTACTATGAATGATAATTATTTATTATCTAGTGTACTATGAATGATTAATTATTTAGTTTATTTATTAAAAATATTATATATAAAATATATATAAAAATATTGTTTTTAATGTAATAAACCCTTTACATTTTTATTTTAAGCTCATTTGTATTATTATTATTGTTATTATTTTTACTAATAATAATTGTACATGCAGCTGCCACACACAAATTTAATTGCAATTACAATATTTATAATTGTATTTATTATTATTTATTGCAAAACTGTGCAGCCCTTTTCTATGTCTCTATCCATGATATTGATCCATAACAAAAGGATGATTGGATAAGGGGTGTATGTATGGATATCTGTCTATACAGATGCACAAACAATATCAAACTATACTAATAAAATAGTACTGAATTATGTGTGTTACACACAAGTGGTACAACTAACCCCTCTCTCTGTTACAATTAACCCCGCATATGGGGTAAGTTGTAACATTTGCACTTCTGTCACTTTCAGTACAACTGTACGAAAATGGTAGGTCCTAGAAAAAAACTTTAAGTGTTCATTTGTAGCAGAGATGTGCATGTTCCATGTAAAAAAAAATATTAATCTAACCTAATTATTTTTTAATTAATTGAGCCAAAACCAAAATGCGTTAGGTTGTGCCCCGCTCTCCCCTACTTTAAAAACTTCTCACGATTCATTAATCTCGATAGCTGTAATATTTAAAAACGTATAATAGCTGTAGTAAACGTATTCGAGAGAGTTTCACATGTAATACGTAGCTATTTAATTTGCAAGCATGTCAGCCAATCACAGCAGTGGGTGGTTACACTAAATCCCACAAGAGACACGCCCCTTCAAACAGAGCGTTCAAATCAGAGGCTAAAATCAGGCTAGAAAAAATGCCTTTTATTTCTAAGTTATGCCTAACATTATAAGGACAACCCAGGAAAGATTATAAAATAATAAAATAACCCCATGTCAAATGCAAATACAACTTTGTATTAGTAAATGTAGACAGAGCCGGCGCTAACCATATGGGTGCCCTAAGCACAAATGCTTGGTGGTGCCCCCTTAACAACCCCCCCAACCCCCCCCCCAACCCCAACCCCAACCACCCACTCACCCAAGGAATAACAACCATTCAGAATTTCTTAGTTAGGTTCTCTTTACTTCCAAAATAACTGCTGCAAATAAATAGATTTACAGTAATAATGGCACCAAATATGAAAAGAAAGAAATAATAAAAAGGTTAAAATTATAAATACCAAAAACCACCACAATTACTAAAAACACATATTTGGAACTGGCTACAACTGCTGGTTGATGGTTCTGTCACGGTTGGTAAATCCTATGTCTACTTCTCGTCTCGTGTTTCTGTTATTGTTGTGTGTGTGTGTGCTGATAGGGGGGCGTGCCGCTCTATCAGCACTCATCAGCAATCATCATCACCAGCTGCAGTCAATCATCATGTGTATATATTCTCATCGACTTCTCATCCCCTTTGTCAGATCGTTGTTTGTGGTTCCCGGTGTGTTGTCTCCTGTCTCGCTCTATCGTGTTCATCTCTGGTTCTTGTTTGCTGTCATCTGGATACTGTTCGTCGCTGGATTCACCACCTTCACCACTGCACGCTGCACGCTGCACCTGACCATCGGATCCCCTGCGTCACTAACTCGTTGCCTGTTCACTGACTGTTCTTGTGCTGACTTCATTATTACATTAAAAAGAGTTTAACTGCTATTGCTTCCTCGATCATTTCATGACAGAACGATCTGACCAAAGCATGGAAGCAGCGGAAGACTCACAGCGATCTATGAACGAGTTTGTGGGAAGCTGTCTTCAACGAATGGACACGCAGGAGAAGAACCTCAATGATACAGCTCGCGCTGTACAGGCGTTAGTGGCGCAGGTGTCTGGGCTCACCCAACAGATTCAACACCTTCGTATTCCCACTGCGCCACCCGCACCGCCGATTCCCCCACCACCACCAGTGGACCCATCCCAGTCAGAGCCTCGCCTTCCTACTCCAGAGCCATACGCAGGTGAAGAAAATTTTTGTCGAGCATTTTTGACCAGATGTACCATGCATTTCTCCCTGCAACCCAGGACGTTCCGCGAGGAGGCGACCAAAGTGGCGTTTGTCTTGACGCTTCTGACTGGGAGAGCGGCGCTATGGGGGGCAGCGGTGTGGGAGAGCCAAGACGACTGCTGTTCCTCGTTCCAGAAACTCTCCGATGAGGAAGAGAGGCTGCCAGGGTGTTGACGGAACTACGTCAGGGTGAGAGATCAGTATCAGACTTTTCCATCGAATTCCGAACCCTGGCAGCCGAGAGCAAATGGAACGAGGCGCAGTGGGACATGTTCCTGCATGGGTTGGCTGACCGCATCCAGAAGGAGATCTACGCCCAGGACCTGCCCACCAAGCTTAATGATCTCATCGCGCTGGCGTTAAGAGTGAATGCAAGCCTTTCTCGGGTCAAGAGCCGAGGTCAACACGATCGTTTCTCTGGAGGCATTGAGGGGCAGCGTTCAGGAGGCGAGGGAGCGGTCAGCCTTACCCACGATCACGAGCCCATGCAGGTGGGTCGAGCCCGGCTTTCCCGGGAGGAGAAGGAGAGGCGGAGATCCCTGGGCCTTTGTCTGTACTGTGGTGGAGCGGGACATTTGGCGTTTAATTGTCCGTTAAAAGGCCCAGCCCGACAGTAAGAATGAGGCTACTGTCGGGTGGGATCTCTGCCGAGAAGACCTCATCGACATCTACCTTCCTCCCGGTAAGGCTCCGATGGTCAACTCACCTCCACGATTGTCGAGCACTACTGGACTCAGGGGCGGAAGGTAATTTCATGGACCATTCATTCGCTAAAAGACTTCATATTCCCCTCAAACCCCTCTCACACCAGATTCATGTACACGCTCTCAACGGCCTAAGACTCCCCAACATTTCATTGATCACCGAAGATATCACCCTCATCACTTCAGGCAACCATTCAGAGACTATTTTCTTTTACATTCTGGACACTCCATTAGCCCCCATCGTTCTTGGTCACCCATGGCTCACCCGTCACAACCCCAAAATAGACTGGCAACTCAAATCAGTAGCATCATGGAGCAGTTTTTGTCATAAGTCTTGTCTTGTGTCTGCTTGTCCGTCTGTCTCTTCTCGTGTGTTACAGGAGGAAACAGTGGATTTATCAAACGTGCCCACGGAGTATCGGGATCTGAAGGAAGTGTTCAGTAAGTCTCGGGCTGATTCTCTTCCTCCGCATCGTCCCTATGACTGTGCTATAGACTTATTGCCAGGTACGTCTTCGCCTAAGGGCAAATTATATTCACTCTCGGTCCCTGAGAGAGAGGTCATGGAGAAATACATTTCTGATTCTCTAGCAACGGGATTCATCCGCCCTTCCTCTTCTCCAGCGGGGGCGGGGTTCTTTTTTGTGGGGAAAAAGGATGGATCTTTGCGACCTTGTATTGATTACCGGGGGCTGAACAACATCACGGTGAAGAATACTTATCCTTTGCCGTTGATGTCTTCAGCTTTCGAGAGGTTGCAAGGAGCATCTATTTTCACAAAACTGGATTTAAGGAATGCTTATCATTTGGTCCGCATCAGGGAGGGGGATGAATGGAAGACTGCATTTAACACCCCTAGGGGGCACTTTGAATATTTGGTCATGCCTTTCGGCTTGTCCAATAGCCCAGCGGTCTTCCAGGCACTTGTCAATGACGTGTTGCGAGACATGGTCGATCTATTCATATATGTCTACCTGGATGACATATTGATTTTTTCTTTGTCTCTCCAGGAACATGTGCAACACGTTCGACAAGTGCTTCAGAGGTTGTTAGAGAATGGGCTTTTTGTCAAGGCGGAGAAATGCGTTTTTCATGCACAGTCTGTTCCCTTTCTAGGTCACATCATCTCGGTTAAGGGAGTGCGCATGGATCCCGACAAGGTTAAGGCTGTGGTGAATTGGCCAAGTCCAGATTCCCGTAAGGCCCTACTGAGGTTTCTGGGGTTCGCCAATTTTTACCGGCGTTTTATTCGCAACTTCAGCCGCCTAGCCGCGCCTCTGACTGCCTTGACCTCCCCCAGAACGACGTTCAGGTGGTCAGACGCAGCGGAAGCTGCGTTTGCCAAACTGAAGGGTCGCTTTGTTTCAGCCCTCATCCTGATAACCCCTGATCCATCACGTCAGTTCGTGGTGGAGGTTGACGCGTCAGAGGTGGGGGTAGGTGCGGTGTTATCTCTGCGCTCTCCTTCAGACGACAAGATGCATCCTTGCGCGTTTTTTTTCGCATCGTTTATCCCCCGGTGAAAGCAATTATGACATTGGCAACAGAGAATTGTTGGCGGTCAAGTTAGCATTGGAGGAGTGGCGCCACTGGTTAGAAGGGTCGGGGGTACCTTTTATCGTCTGGACCGACCACAAGAATCTGGAATACATTCGCACTGCTAAAAGACTTAATTCCAGGCAGGCTCGGTGGGCTCTTTTTTTCGGACGTTTTGACTTTACTCTCTCGTACCGCCCGGGTTCCAAAAACATCAAACCCGATTCTTTATCGCGCATTTTTGACCGCTCCGATCGCCCGTCTACTCCCGAGTGCATTTTACCAGAGAAAGCAATTATGACATTGGCAACAGAGAATTGTTGGCGGTCAAGTTAGCATTGGAGGAGTGGCGCCACTGGTTAGAAGGGTCGGGGGTACCTTTTATCGTCTGGACCGACCACAAGAATCTGGAATACATTCGCACTGCTAAAAGACTTAATTCCAGGCAGGCTCGGTGGGCTCTTTTTTTCGGACGTTTTGACTTTACTCTCTCGTACCGCCCGGGTTCCAAAAACATCAAACCCGATTCTTTATCGCGCATTTTTGACCGCTCCGATCGCCCGTCTACTCCCGAGCGCATTTTACCAGAGAATCTATTCATCTCTACACTCACATGGGAGGTTGAATCGAAGGTCAAGAAGGCCTTAGAAGGGGTAACGCCTCCGACTCGTTGCCCACCGAATCGTTTGTTCGTGCCGGAGAGTTTACGGTCCAGCGTCATTCAGTGGGGTCATTGTTCCAATGTGGCTTGTGACCCAGGAGTCAGTCGTACCATGTTTTTGGTTAAGCAACGATTCTGGTGGCCTCTCATGTCTCGTGACGTTCGAAATTTTGTATTGGTTTGTTCAGTTTGTGCCACAGGTAAGACTTCCAATCGACCCCCAGATGGGTTGCTTCAACCGCTGCCGGTGCCTTCGAGACCCTGGTCCCACATCGCGCTAGATTTTATCACCGCCCTCCCACCCTCCCAGGGTCACACGGTAGTTTTGACCGTGGTGGACCGGTTCTCGAAGGCGGCCCATTTTATTCCCTTGCCCAAATTACCTTCAGCCAAGGAGACAGCGGTGAGTGTCATACAAGTCTACAAAACTCTCGCCAAAATTTGGACACAAATTGGGGTCCTCTGTCAGAGACCACGTCTGTCGGGAGGCCATGAAGCCGAAAGACGTGGTCTCTGACAGAGGACCCCAATTTGTGTCCAAATTTTGGCGAGAGTTTTGTAGACTGCTGGGGGCGACTGTCAGTCTCTCGTCTGGGTTCCATCCCCAGAGCAATGGTCAAACTGAACGAGCCACCCAGGATTTGGAGAGAACGTTGCGATGTTTAGTGTCCAAGAATCCTTCCTCCTGGAGCCAGCAGTTGTCTATGGTGGAGTACGCCCACAACACGTTGCCAGTGTCATCCACGGGCCTATCACCATTTGAGTGTAGTGTAGGTTACCAGCCACCTATGTTTCCTAGTCTGGAATCCGAAGTTGCGGTCCCCTCCGCCCACGCCTTCGTCCAGCGGTGTCGCCGCACTTGGACTAGAGCCCGTGAGACTCTACTCCAAGTGGGGGCGCGCACCAAGGTCAAAGCCGATCGCCACCGGCGGAGACCTCCCGTATACGTCGTCGGTTCTAAAGTGTGGCTTTCTACTAAGGACATTCCACTCCGTTCCATTTCGAATAAACTTGCACCCAAATTCATTGGCCCGTTTGCTGTCACCAAAATCATTAGTCCGGTGACAGTCCGCCTGAATCTTCCTCCAGTGTACAGGAGGATTCATCCCGTCTTTCACGTTTCCAAAATTAAGCCCGTCTTTTATGCTCGCATTAATCCGCCAGTCCCGGTTCATCGCTGGTTCTTGTTTGCTGTCATCTGGATACTGTTCGTCGCTGGATTCACCACCTTCACCACTGCACGCTGCACCTGACCATCGGATCCCCTGCGTCACTAACTCGTTGCCTGTTCACTGACTGTTCTTGTGCTGACTTCATTATTACATTAAAAAGAGTTTAACTGCTATTGCTTCCTCGATCATTTCATGACAGGTTCTTCCTCCTGGCCTTGAGTTGCTCCTTGCATGTATTTTAGCATTGACCCTGCATTCAGAAATACAAGACAAAATATTCAGGGATTCTACTGAATCAATAACCATCATACAAAAATATTGCACACATTAGTCTTTTATATAATATAGTCATATGTGTCACTGGAACATTTAAAATTCAAAACTCTATTCTACATTTAAAAGAGGTCTGATGAGGCACAATATAATAATTCTGTACAAAATTTGTAGGGCTGGGAAAAGATGAATCGCGATTAATCGCATCCAAAATAATATATAAACAGTATATACATGCAAATATATACAGTATATACATGCAAATATTTCTTAAATATATATGTGCATATGTGTGTATATTATATATACACAATAATTATACACAGTACACTCACATATCATGTAGACACTTTTATTTTGGATGTGATTACGCTTTTCCCAGCCCTAATAATTTGACAACTCCATATGAAAATATACAAACAGTGAGATTGTGTTTTTTTTTTTCTAATTGCAGTTTCACCAATAGATGTCGCCCTTTGACCGCATTATCCGATAGAACAACAACGAAAAAACGTATCTCTAAGCGATCTTCCTTTTCTTCTCAAACAAACTAACTGCATCTTAAACAGCCCAAGTAAAAAAAAAAATTCCCGGGGAGAAACCCCCGGACCTCCGTTAAAATAAAAAAAGCCCTGGATCATTTGCACAACTAGCGACGCCCCTCTGGACATGCACACACGAAGCAAGGGCGCCTACAAAACTAACACTTTTATTTAAAACATTGTCTTACCTGCAAACGAGTATCATCCCACTGTCTCTTCTTTTTCCTTTTTTCCGCCTCCGACTCTTGGTGCCTTTTCGAGGCCATGTCTGATGTCGATCAGGTGTCTGCCAAATTTGACACTGATTGAGGAACAGACCACTGCGAGGTGGGGAAGGGGGGGGGGGGGCACCAGAGGGAGGCTGGCACACGAGATTCACCTTTTTCTTCACTAATTTGGTCTAGGCCTATATTACTTTTGTATTGCTTTTGTATATTAACATGCTTTAGACATATTTTATTTGTTATTTATACTAGTAGCCTATTGTGATGATTTTTCACGACCCAGATTTTTTGGTGCCCCCCCAAGCACTTGGTGCCCTACGCGCAGTGCGTGATGTGCGTGTGCGGAGCGCCGGCCCTGAATGTAGAAATAACCATTGACCAAGACTAATAAATGCTGTAGAAGTGTTGTTTATTGTTAGTTCATGTCGTTGAAGGGATAGTTCACCCAAACATGAAAATTCTGTCATTAATTACTCACCCTCATGTCATTCCAAATCCGTAAGACCTTTGTTCATCTTCAGAACACAAGTTAAGATATTTTTTGATGAAATCCGAGAGCTTTCTGTCCCTCCATTGACAGCTATGCAACTGACACTTTCAAAGCCCAGAAAGGTAGTAAAGACATTGTTAAAGTAGTCCATGTGACTCATTCAACCTTAATTTTATAAAGTGTCAAAAAAAAAAAAAAACGACTTTATTCAACAATTTCCGATGCACGTTCTCGAGAGCACTACGATGCATGCATGTGTTGCTGACACAAGAGCCGATGTTCAGACATAGAACCCAGAAGCGTTGCACAGAAGAGTTTCCTCAGCTCTTCCGGGTTCTATGTCCGAAAACTGTCTCCTGCGTCAGCACCACATGAATGTGTCATGATGCTCTCATGAACATGTACAAAGAGTGTTTTAATTATGCCTTTTATTCACATTTAAGCATTCATCACACACAAAAGTTGTGGTAAATGGAAAACTCAAGCATGTTACGCAGCACATTTGAGCTTCAGCAAGAACCAATGAGGTTTGTTCTCGCACGTCAAACATGTTTGGTTGAGCTTTTGTTTGTTTGCTGATCATAATGAATAAATAAATGCCTAAAGTCCATCGGTTCATCATATATAGTGATCGAGTCTCTTCAGAAAATGTGGGAAAAACGTTCATTAGTTTTATGATTTCTTTTGAAGCGTCAACATCTCAGTTGTGTAGCTGTCAATGGAGGGACAGAAAGCTCTCAGATTTCATCAAAAAAGATTTTCATTTGTGCTCTGAAGATGAACAAAAGTCTTACTGGTTTGTAACGAAGTGAGGGTGAGTAATTAATGACAGAATTACATTTTTGGGTAAACTAACCCTTCAACTATTGAAACCTTATTGTAAAGTTTTACCATTTATTTTTTTAGAATAAATAGAATTTTTTATATTAGGCTTTATATTTCTTAATATGTTTATAATTTTTTATAATAATGATTCTCCAATCAAAACAGAATATAACAAAAGAGTCAATGTGAGGCTGCATAATCAGACTGTGGTGATAATCATAAATGGTGTTTAGCAGAAAAGTTATTTATTTGTATGTTATATATTATCCAATTATCTCTAAAATAATATCTATGGTGTACAAATGCATTAAATGCTTAAGAGTCAAAACCTGGAAAAAGTATTTCTGGCGTAATGCATGATACTGTTAAAGTCGTAAACCTCCCCGAGCGAGTCCACATCATCTGGCTCCATCTTTTCGAAATTGTACTCCTGACCTGTAAAATGCAACATAGGCTCCATCACACAAACACTTCCACTGAATTCCATGCACATATTATTACGTATTATTCTGGATTTTAGATATACCCTAATGGGTAACACTTTACAATAACTCCACGCTATTAATCATTTTTTAAGCATGAGTATACAGTTAATCATTATTTATAAAGCATTAATAGACAATAAGCAGTTTATATATACAGCTATAAATGCCTTTTTCTTGATTTATAACCATATCTATAATGCATTTAATAATTGTATTTTCATACTTTGTTAATGATAAATTAATAATTTCTAAATGAAGTATAGCATTATTTACAAACCAGTTAGTTAAGAGTTGTCAGTCATTCATAAGATCACTTAGAAAGTGTAAGTAAGTGTAGTGAATTCAGGTAGTTATAAAGCATTTACTAGTGGTAAGTAAACTATTTTGTGAGCTCATCTAAAGTGAGGACTATTCATGCCTTGTAAAGCATTTATAAAGGAGATTTAAATGCACATCAGTCTTCTAAACAGTAAAGTGTAACAAACACAACACAGTGATACAGAACATAGAAATATTTAACAGCCTTTAAATCTCCTTTATAAATGCTTTACAAGGCATGAATAGTCCTCACTTTAGATGAGCTCTCGAACATAGTTAACTGACCACTACTAAATGCTTTATAACTATCCGAATTAACCCTGAATTACAGCATAAATACATGTTAATAAAGCATTTATTAACACACTAAGTAGCCATCACTATATGTCTAAACAATAAGATGTATGAATGTACATTTAAATAATTTATTAATCATTTACTTACACGTTCTAAGTAATCTTATGAACCACTGACACCTCTTAAATAACTGGTTTATAAAAAATGCAATTCTTCATTTAGAAATGATTAATTGGTCATTAGTAAAGGATGAAAATACAATTATTAAACAAATTATAGATATGCTTTTAAATCAAGAAGAAATCATGTATAGCTGTATTTATAAACGGCTTATTAATGTCTATTAATGCTATATGAATGATGAATTAACTGTTTACTCATGCTTAACTAATGATTATTAGCGTGTAGTTATTAGAAAGTGTTACCGTATAAGGGATATGAAGTTACAGGTAGCAACTATAAGCAAACAGAAGCATGAGATGTCATTCCAGTTACCCAGAGGCTTAGATAGTTCTTGTACCTGGCTGGATGTTTTCTCGAAATATATTAACATGTTCATCCCGGTCAGGTCGTGTGTGCTCGTGCCAGAATCCAATGACATGTCCGAGTTCATGCACCACGATGCCAAACTTGTCGCAGTTCTTCCCGATAGATATGGCCTGTGCACCTCCACCCCTCCGCCCGACAAATGAGCAGCACCTGCAAAGAAGCCAACTTGGGGTTAGAAAACACTATTGAACATAATACTGTAGTAGATGCATTTGGTAAACAGAGTCAAACTTATGTTTGAATATTTACTTTTTTTCTCTTCTCAGGTTAAGCTACTATACCGTTTAAAAGACATTTCTGTCATGACAACTTTTGGAGTGTTTAGCATGGTAATGGACAGACAATGTTGATATGTTTGGTCTTGTCAGAATAGATCTGCTACACTGCTGCTGCTGTGAGAAAGTAAAACATGCTGTTGCTGTACAATATAGCGTACATTAATTACCCGTAGCAGATCTATACAGGTGGAGCTGGGGAAGGTGGAGGGTTTCTGATGTGCGCTGCAACTGCTACAGCAAATGCTGACCAGTATTTGAAGGTTAAGCAGCAAGTTCATTGGCTTCTGATACAGAGGGAACCAATCTGTTCCCTATCAATAATGATGTGATTGCAAGCAGATCAGCCTGTGTCATATAGAGTTTCATGACAGAACTTTGTATTTACAGTATTACATTTTTTTTTAATTTAAAATAAATTCTGAGTGTTGGGTAAATAACTTTAAAAAATAATTAATTACTAGCTACTAATTTCATCTTCACCAGTGTAAGTGTAACTATTACATTACTTATTACTAATTACTTTCTAAATCTCAAATCAACCTCAACCAGTAGAACAATCTAAGGATAGACATGAAACGTCAATGAAATGTCTGCTTTTTTAATTCTTTCAAACAAATATGTAATTGAAAAAAATATTCTTCTTGCTATTTAAAGGGAGGTTACATTAAAAAAAAACGTCTCGGTTACGGATGTAACCCTCGTTCCCTGAGTAGGAGTTCCGTTACGTCAGAAGTGACGGAGAATGGGGGTTTCGCATGAAAGCCAATCCTCTTCGAGTATTTAACAACGAGCCAATGGCATGAAAATGCCTTGGGGCTGCGGAATTTGCATAGCGTATCTCCGCCCCACGCAGTGGGTATAAAAGGAGGAAGTGAACGCAACCGCAGTATGTCTTCGCTGAGGAGCCAAGGCTGAACTCCGGCGTCTACCCAGCGATACAGCTGAAGTGGCAGGGAGACGTAACGTCTCCGTTCCCTACTCAGGGAACGAGGGTTACATCCGTAACCGAGACGTTCCCTTTCGTAGTCACTTCGAGTTACGTCAGAAGTGACGGAGAATGGGGGTCAGTGCCATCACGCCATCTTCAAGCTGTCTTCCAGTGCCCTGCGAAAGTCTGGACCCCTGCACCTTACCTTTTTTTTAGGGATCCCACTTTGACAAAGGATTACCAAGGTACACTGGGAAACATATCCCGGGAGGGACATGCTACCAGATGCCTACCAAAGGAGGACTTACAAATACACATATGGCCGCAAGGAACGCATATGGAGATCACTGGAGGACCAACCGCAGGTGGCTACTAGAATTTAACTCCAGGGGTGGCAGATGGCTTGCCAAGGGAAGACACATGCTCAGAGAGGCTTAAAGTGGATAATACACATGAGACAGTTACCATAGGGAACCGTGCACATGGAGGCACCTAGCCAGCATCCAGAGCAACAGCAGTGGTGCCCGCATCATCGGTGCTGGAGGACTCAAGGCTTCAACGGAAGACACTGAGGAAATATCGCACTTATCCAATCCGAGGAGTGGAATGGCGAGCAAGCGAAGACACCTAAGCGGGTCCAGTACTGGCGGAAGCGAGTACGTGAGAGGACACCGGCTCAATTCGCAGATTATAGAATCTGGCGAAGGTGTTTGGTGTCGCCCAGCCTGCAGCTCTGCAGGTGTCTGTTAGCGAGGCGCCACGCGCTAGAGCCCAAGAGGAGGCCACACTCCGAGTGGAATGGGCCGTCACACCAAGGGGGCACGGACGGCCTTGCTGCTGGTAAGAAAAAGCAATGGCGTCCACTAACCAGTGAGACAGCCGTTGCTTTGAGAGAGCCCTTCCCTTCTGGCTCCCTCCATGACAGACGAAGAGCTGGTCTGAGGTCCTGAACACCGCGTTCTGTCGATGTAGGTGTGGAGTGCACGTACTGGACAGAGCAGTGCAAGGCTGGGACTGCCTCCTCCAGGGGCAGCGCTTGCAGGTTCACCACCTGGTCCCGGAAGGGAGTGGTAGGAACCTTGGGCATATATCCAGGCCGGGGTCTCAAGAACACGTGAGAGTAAGCCGGCCCGGACTCCAGGCACGCTTCGTCAACGGAGAGTGCGTGCAGGTCCCTTACTCTCCTGATGGAGGCCAATGCAATCAGGAGGGCTGTCTACATAGGACAGGGCAAAAACTCTACCGACTGCAAAGGCTCCAGGGGAGGCCTCTGCAGAGCACTTAGATCTACTGAGAGGTCCCCAGATGGAACGAGGGGAGGGAGGCGGTTTTAGCCTCCTCGCTCCCCTCAGGAACCTGATGACCAGGTCATGCTTCCCATAGACTTACCTTTCACTGCATCATGAGACGCGGCAATGGCCGCGACATGAACCCTAAGGGTGGAGGGCTACAGCCTACGCTCCAACCCTTCTTGCAGGAAGGAAAGCACGACCCCGATCGAACACCTCCGGGGGTCTTCTCCGCGAGAAGAGCACCAGCTGACGAAGAGGTTCCACTTCAACGCGTAAAGGTGTCTCGTGGACGACGCTCTAGCGGAAGTGATGGTTGCCGCCACCGCAGGTGGCAGCGAACTCAACACGTGTAGCCTCCACACGTGTAGCCTCCAAGATCGGGACGAGGGTGCCACAGAGTGCCCCGTCTCTGAGTGAGTAGATCTAGACTCAGAGGAATAGGCCAAGGAGATAGGGCGGACCCGTGACAGCTCGTCGGCCGCCAGGTTCCGGTCTCCTGGAATGTACACTGCACGAAGGGACCTCAGGTGCTTCTGACTCCATATCAGGAGGTGGCGGGCGAGCTGCGACAACCGGCGTGAGCGTAGACCACCCTGGTGGTTGATGTATGCTACTGCTGCGGTGTTGTTTGAACGGACAAGTACGTGTTGACCCCTGAGCAGTGCTCGAAAGCGGTGCAGGGCCAGGCGTACTGCCAGCAGCTCAAGGCAATTGATGTGCATGAGGCGCTGGGGTCCTGTCCAGGAACCCGCGGCTGCATGCCCATTGCACATGGCACCACAACCCGTGGTAGATGCATCCATGGAGACAACGAGATGCCTGGAAACTTGCTGAAGAGGGACACCGGCCCGTAAAAGCTGAGGTTCGACCACGGAGAAGGTATGGCGGCACGCTGGAGTCACTGGAACTCGGAGCGAGCCGCGATGCCACGCCCACCTCGGGACTCAATCGCGAAGCCACAGCTGAAGCGGTCTCATATGAAGCAATCCGAGCGGCGTTGCCGCGGCTGCGGATGTCATATGCCCTAGGAGCCTCTGAAAGTTTCAGTGGAACCGCTCTCTTGCCCTCAAACAGTCGAGGACAAGTCAGCAGTGAGTGCGCGTGCTCATTCGTGAGCTGCGCGGACATGGCGACCGAGTCTATCTCCATGCCGAGAAAAGAGATCCTCTGCACGGGGCAAAGTTTGCTCTTCTCCCGGTTGACCCGAAGGCCCAGACGGGCTAGGTGCTGGAGCACCAGGTCTCTGTGTCCGCAAAGCTGTTCTGGAGAGTGTGCCAGTATCAGCCAATCGTCGAGATAAATCAGGATGCGAACCCCGTGTTCGCGAAGGGGAACAAGGGCTGCCTCGACGATCTTCGTGAAGACGCGAGGTGACAGAGCTAACCCGAAAGGGAGAACCGTGTACTGATGCCTGGCCTCGAGGCAAACCGAGAACGGTCTGTGTCGAGGCAATATTAAGACATGAAAGTACGCATCCTTCAGGTCGATCGCTGCAAACCAATCCTGAGGCCGAACGCAATCGAAAATGCGTTTGGCTGTGAGCATTTTGAACGGTAGTCGATGGAGAGTATGGTTCAAAATGCGCAGATCCAGGATCGGTCGTAACCCACCGGCCTTCTTGGGGACAGTAAAGTATGGGCTGTAAGCCCGGACCTCACCTCGGCTGGAGGGACCGTCTCGATTGCACCCTTCGCCAGCAGGGTCGCAATCTCCGCTCTCATGACCGGGGCATAGCCACCGACCACCGGCTGCTGCTGGGGCAGCGTGGGAGGGAAGGGAGCCGCAGGGGGGGCGTCCTTGGCAGCGAGCGGGCAGAGGCGTCTGAGCCGACGGCTGGGTGGAGGCAGCAGCTGGCCGTCGGGGCAGAAGTGTAAACCCACCTCCGTCTGCTCCTAGGCGTTCGAGAAGTGCTGGGCAAAGTCCTGGACCGCACCGCCGAAACATTTAGATGATGCTCCTGGACCACAGCGGTGGGCATCACCTGACCAAGGGAGCGAGCGGCCGCTTCCGTCGCCCGTTTGAGAGCAAGGTAGGCAGCAGGCTCGCAGCTCGCTTGGTCCGTCCTCTCCTCATGCACATTCCTGAGCAGCTAGCAGGTGCTCATCATATGCAGGGCGGAGGCTGCCTGTCCCGCCGCTCTACAGGATCGCGCCGCCATCGACGACGAGAACCCATAGGCTTTGGATGGGCATCTGGGAGCACCGCGGGAGGACGCGCCCTGCGGACGCAGCTGCATCGCAACAGAGCGCTCCACCGGGGGAGTCCCAGCGTACCCACAGGCAACCGCGTCGCCGAGGGGAGGAAAGGCGGGGAAACTGAAGCACGCTCTCGGGGCTTTTTTTTTTAACCCAAGTGCGTGTCAGTTCCGCATGCAACTCTGGGAAAAAGGAAATTGGGATTGGCCGTGGCCGTGGCCGTAAGGCGGCAGCGTTACCCAAAAACCAATTATCCAGCCGCGAGAGATCGGGACAGGGCGGAGTTCCACCCCCACCCGATGCTCGCGGAGGCCCGAGATAGCATGGCCATCATCGCGGGATCAGACACGGCGACGTTGACACTCCCGAGGGAGGCAACGCGGCCGCATCCTCACTTCCCGAGGAGTCAAGCCCGCCTTGTGATGCTGCGATCGTCATCGCATCATCCTCTGGAGCGCTGAACGAAACAGACGGTACCTGCAAAGAGACAGACGTCTGAAGCGATACAGCGCTCACTGGCTCTAACACTGGAGCGGTGGGTGTGGCCCGAGGAACTAGCGTCGGGGGTTGTGCCACACATTCACCGTCATATCACCCTATCCGCAAGTCGAAGAGCTTCTATTTTAAGAAGCAGAATGAGTAACGGACACGGGGACTCTCACTTTACCAGATCATTGAGTCTAGATCACAGTGTAGAGATGCTCATGTTCCCATTCAGAAGGAACATGAGTCATCCACGAACGCTGCTACTGCATGCTGAAAGCCCAGGCACACAGAGCAGCGATCGCGACCATCAGAAAATGACATGAAACGATCGCACCCAGAAGAACACGGGCGAGTCGTCTTTTTAAAAGACGTGCCGCGTGCAGCTCTTTCACTTAGAGAGGAGGAAATTCACTCTTTCAGCGCTGAGGCGACCAAGGAGAAGCGCAAAGTCTGGCAGATCACTGCTCAGATCGCAGGCAATGCAGAGTCTGGCTGGGTACTGCCGTCACACCAACACTGAAGAGGACGCTCGTCTCGAAGAGTCTTGAATCAGTGAGAATGGCTTGAGGAGTGAAGAAATCTCTTGGCTCCGAAGCAAAAACATACTGCGGTTGCGTTCACTTCCTCCTTTTATACCCACTGCGTGGGGCGGAGATACGCTATGCAAATTCCGCAGCCCCAAGGCATTTTCATGCCATTGGCTCGTTGTTAAATACTCGAAGAGGATTGGCTTTCATGCGAAACCCCCATTCTCCGTCACTTCTGACGTAACTCGAAGTGACTACGAAAGGGAACATACATTTTTACATTATACATTAAATTGTAATTGTTTTATATAGAATTGTTCCATAATCTATACAGTACAGTATTTAATGCAACTACATAATGAACTGTGATTAAATATAGAAAAAATAATCAGAAAGAGTAATCATTTATTTTACTTTTTCAAGGGAAAAGTAATTCAATTACTGTTAGTAATTCAATTACCTAGTAAATATACACAACACTGGTTTCCACGAACATATTAAGCAACAACTGTTAAATATTATATGAAATAAAAAACAAATGTTTCTTGAGCAGCAAATCTGCATATTAGAATGATTTCTGAAGGATCATGTGACACTGAAGGCTGGAGCAGTTGTTACAGACAATTACAGATTGTTACAGAATTAAATGGAGGGGGGAAAAATATATAAATATATATATATTTAAAATCACCATATTAGTGTTTTACTGTATTTTTATACCAAATGCAGCATTGGTGAACATAACATGAGTGGTGTTTGTCTGAACAAATGAGGCAGGGCAGATGATGTTTGAGAAAGCTGTTCGAAAACCATCGAGCATGACAACAAGTAAGTTCATCCTTCAGCCAACTGAGTTATTGTGAGACACACAGGGAGCTGAATACAGCAAATTCTATAGTCTGTCAGACCTTGAGGTCAGGATCTGCCTCTGCTGAGAAGAAAAGGCTTTGTGTTGACAGAATCCAAAGCAAGGATGTTTTTGTCACAGGCGGCACATGGCCTGCTCTTTTGGGAACTGCGGTGGAGTGACATGGCTGTTGGACCCATGAAAATTTCAGCAAGGTCCTTCTTTTTACTACACTCCACGTCAATCATTCATTTAGTGCTATAAAAATATAGTGTTTATTTGTTGATCAAATAGTGTAGCCTTGGTTAGCATAAGAGACTTCTTTCAAAAAAAAAAAAAGGCTCAGGCTCAGGTCGAAAATCCTTGGGATTGTATAATAACATTAAACAATTTCTTAAGATTGTATAACAACATTAAAACTATATTAAAATTAATGTATTATTATATTAATTGTATGCATATATATGTGCGGTCACTCTGAAAAGCAACAAAGCCGTGTTTTTAATCACAATTGACCCTTAATTTACCTTCTTAATGGCAATTAAACAAACAATTCAATTATGTTAACCAATAGCAAAGCTATTTAGACATTGATTTTGCAAATACACATTCACACAATTCTAGCTGCAATAGTTTCTAATTAGACAATCATGTATTTTTGTGTGTGTGTTGAATGTCTTGTAAAATGATTTGTGAATGGCAATTCACAGTGACTGCACTGAAGCAATGCATGCTGGGAGCCAGATTTGCTCTAGAAGAAAACTCGCTTGTGCACTTGTTGCCTATAGAAAGTCAAATCAAGGAAACTGCTGTAATGATTGGAGCTTTGGGATACTGGCAGGGAGGTGAGATTCTGAGCATCACGGACTGAGGGAGAAACTGGAATAGTCAATAAAGTGAGCAACAGTAGCCTCTCTACAAAGAAACTCAGAACACGAACTTACCCACATGACCGGATGGTAAAGACGATGTAACTCTCCTCCGTGCTTCTTTCCTTGAAGGTCACACAAGTGTGTTTCTCCCAGTGACGCATGGCTTGCTTGAAAATGGCTCGCTGGCTGCCTACAAGGCATTTGATTTAAATCAGTAAAGGACGTCTAGATAACACTTTGGGCACCAACTTACTAATGAAAAATTACAAAGGATAGTAAGACGAGCAAAATAATCCATTTTAGGATTAGTGTTAAGCTTACGGCAAAATAGAGCTTTTGTATGATGTTAAGTGCAGTTGGAAAAACTACATTAAACTGGAACATTAGGACATTGGGGAAAAACACATTCTGTACAGAAGAATATGAAATAAAAAAAACAAAACATGGGGTCTTACCGCTAAAGTTGCCACTAATAATATAGGGTATTATTCCATCCGGCCAAACTCTCTCAGGTCTGGCTGTGGCTGCTCTTCTTCCTCGTAGAAGGCTTCGATTGGCCAAAACTGGGTCCTTTGCACTGCTATTAGCTGAGGATCTGTTTGCTAGGGCAAAGACAATGCTTCAGACAAAATTTACTTGTCTACTTTACTTTAAGAATATTCCATCAAGTTTATAAAGGCTGAACTAAGCCTTTGCAAAACTAAGCTTTGTGCAGGAAGTTCGTAGGTTCATGAAAAGATAACTAATTCAACCTTATGATGTAAAATCATAAATAATTTTAGAATAACAACTAAGTAGTACAGTAAGTAAAAAAAATTATGAAATATTTTATTTGTTAACCTGAATGGCAACTAACCATCAGGGAACCATGCTGTTCATTTTTTTAATATTGGGGCCTATCATACACCCGGCGCAATGCATCACAATTGTTTTTTGCTAGTTTCATCCCAACAAAGTTATCATTTTAACGTCCTGCACCAGATTGCATTTGCGCCTATTTGTGCGCCTGTGAGCGTGAAAACGAGGTGTGTTCAGGCGCATTATTGGCACATTGCTATTTTGAGGCCACTGAAATAGACTGCGCCATTGACCGACAAACACCTGGTCTGATCTGTCTCAGTCACTACAATGGCCAAATTCTTCAAGGTTTATTTTTTTGTCCAGTTACCAGAATCAATAATTAGTGAAGGTAACTGGATATGATTCACAGCTATACATTATGATTAAGAGTATTTAACAATGTAACATAATCTAAAGGTTTAGTTCACCCAAAAATGAAAATTAAGTCATTAATTACCCCCCAACGAGAATTCTTTTTGTGCAAAAAAAAAAAAAAAAAAAAAAAACTACAAAAATAACGACTTTATTCGACTATTCCTTTTCTTCCTTGTAGGCCTGAGATGAGTGTTCAAGAGATTTCCGCGACGCATGCGCAAGAACTGAACAAGAAGTAGTAGAAAAATAACGTAGTTGTCAAGCATGCTTCGTGGAAATCTCTTGTCTCAGGCCCAGAAGGAAGAAAAGGAATAGTCAAAGTCATTATTTTTGTTTTTTTCCCGCACAAAAAGTATTCTCGTCGCTTGATATACTTATGCCACTGTAGTCACATGGAATATTTAAACATTTTCTTCAATGACTTTCTGGGCTGTCAAGTTTTAATCCCTTAGGGTGCCTATGTGGAAGTGATACAGCTCTCAAATTTAATAAAAAATATCTTCATTTGTGTTTCAAAGATGAACGAAGGTCTTACGGGGTTGGTACAGCATGGGGGTGAGTAATTAATGACTTAATTTTCATTTTTGGGTGAACTAACCCTTAATTACAACTACAAGTAATATATATCTGATTACGTAATCCAGATTACATGTAATCGCTTACTACCCAGCACTGAATATCATTGCATGGTATAGCAGCAGTCTGTGCTTGGCAACCATACTCACCTGAATCAGGTATAGGAAAGTTAGAAGAGTCATTCTCTGTAGCATCCATATAGTTCACTTTAAGAAAGCGCAAGTCCTCCTCATCTAAGGCTATGTCCCCTAGAAAAGCAGCTAAACAAAGATGACAATAAATCACCATCTGAATTTCTCAAGGTCAAGTAACATGCAACCCTGTTAGATTGATGAGGGGTCATGATGAGAAACAGCTTTCAGCCCAGTTTCAGGTTCTTGTTAGATATTCACAGGTCCCCAAAACTAAATCTGTGCTCTGGGGTCACACCTGCAAATTGTATACCAGTCTCAACTCAGATTTTAAAGAGCCCCTATCATGGATTTTTGAAAATGACTGTTCATATGGCGTGGAATATAGCTCTAAGGGAATGAAAACATCCTGCTAAGATTTATATCTGAAAGTGCACCGTATATAAAGTTATTGTCTTTCAAAAGTGAGAGTCGACTCTGAGTCTATGAAAGTAATTGTTTTTGAAACGAGTCATTAGCTGGTTCGTCGTGACGTAGAGACATACTGGCCGCGCCCAGTTACTGCGTGCACAGACGGAAGTGTAAACTTGAAGTCTACACATTCAAATACTTCATCATAGCATCATGTCGAGAAGACGCTGTGTTCTACAATGCAAAGATAGTTCAGCCACTTTGTTCCCTTTCGTAGTCACTTCGAGTTACGTCAGAAGTGACGGAGAATGGGGGTTTCACATAGAAAGCCAATCCTCTTCGAGTATTTAACAACGAGCCAATGGCATGAAAATGCCTTGGGGCTGCGGAATTTGCATAGCGTATCTCCGCCCCACGCAGTGGGTATAAAAGGAGGAAGTGAACGCAACCGCAGTATGTTTTCGCTTCGGAGCCAAGAGATTTCTTCACTCCTCAAGCCATTCTCACTGATTCAAGACTCTTCGAGACGAGCGTCCTCTTCAGTGTTGGTGTGATGGCGGTACCCAGCGAGACTCTGCATTGCCTGCGATCTGAGCAGTGGTCTGCCAGACTTTGCGCTTCTCCCTTGTCGCCTCAGCACTGAAAGAGTGAATTTCCTCCTCTCTAAGTGAAAGAGCTGCACGCGGCACTCTTTTTAAAGACGACTTGCCCGTGTTCTTCTGGGAGCGATCGTTTCATGTCATTTTCTGATGGTCGCGATCGCTGCTCTGTGTGCCTGGGCTTTCAGCATGCAGTAGCAGCGTTCGTGGATGACTCATGTTCCTTCTGAATGGGAACATGAGCATCTCTACACTGTGATCTAGACTCAATGATCTGATAAAGTGAGAGTCCCCGTGTCCGTTACTCGTTCTGCTTCTTAAAATAGAAGCTCTCCGACTCGCGGATAGGGTGATATGACGGTGAATGTGTGGCACAACCCCCGACGCTAGTTCCTCGGGCCACACCCACTGCTCCAGTGTTAGAGCCAGTGAGCGCTGTATCGCTTCAGACGTCTGCCTCTTTGCAGGTACCGTCTGTTTCGTTCAGCGCTCCAGAGGATGATGCGATGACGATCGCAGCATCACAAGGCAGGCTTGACTCCTCGGGAAGTGAGGATGCGGCCGCGTTGCCTCCCTCGGGAGCGTCAACGTCGCCGTGTCTGATCCCGCGATGACGGCCATGCTATCTCGGGCCTCCATGAGCATCGGGTGGGGGTGGAACTCCGCCCTGTCCCGATCTCTCGCGGCTGGATAATTGTTTTTTGGGTAACGCTGCCGCCTTACAGCCACGGCCAACCCCAATTTCCTTTTTCCCCGAGTTGCATGCGGAACTGACACGCACTTGGGTAAAAAAAAAAAGCCCAGAGAGCGTGCTTCAGTTTTCCCGCCTTTCCTGCCCTCTGCGACGGGGTTGCCTGTGGGTACGCTGGGACTCCTCCGGTGGAGCGCTCTGTTGCGATGCAGCTGCGTCCGCAGGGCGCGTCCTCCCGCGGCGCTCCCAGAGGCCCATCCAAAGCCTATGGGTTCTCATCGTCTATGGCGGCGCAATCCTGTAGAGCGGCGGGAAAGGCAGCCTCCGCCCTGCATATGATGAGCACCTGCTAGCTGCTCAGGAATGTGCACGAGGAGGGGACGGACCAAGCGAGCTGCGAGCCTGCCGCCTACCTTGCTTTCAAACGGGCGACGGAAGCGGCCGCTCGCTCCCTTGGTCAGGTGATGCCCACCGCTGTGGTCCAGGAGCATCATCTAAATGTTTCGGCGGTGCGGTCCAGGACTTTGCCCAGCACTTCTCGACCGCCTAGGAGCGGACGGAGGCGGGTTTACACTTCTGCCCCAACGGCCAGCTGCTGCCTCCACCCAGCCGTCGGCTCAGACGCCTCCGCCCGCTCGCCACCGAGGACGCCCCCCTGCGGCTCCCTTCCCTCCCACGCGGCCCCAGCAGCAGCCTTCAGCCGGTTCGCGTCGTGGAGGAGGCCACAGGTAAGCGTCTTAGCCCCCTCAGGCCGCGTGCCCCGCTAACGCCAGGCGAAGCGATGTTCCTGAGACGGGCTGCTCAGTGATAGTGTCATGGTTTTTCTCAGGAGGCGGTAGCAGGGCCCCTCCTTCCCCCGGTGGAGGGCCGGTGGAAAATCTTTTGTTCTAGCTAACTCCTCGCTGCTCACCCAATAGTGAGCAGCGCCTTGAGCTGGTTGAAGAAAAACTGACACTATCATTGAGCACACAGACTGGAATGAGCGCGCACGACGTCCAGTGCGTCGCCCCGCTCATTCCTCTCTGTCTCTGAGGGTGCGGATGGGAGCATGTGTCGTCCCTCGACTACACCACTCCCCTCCCCCTCTATCGCCAGACCCTCGGCAGAACAGACCCCCGTGGAACGCTGGTCCTTCCCTCGTCTCTTCTGTCGGGGAACGGGGCTCGACTGGGCATCCGCACGGGGTAACTCCTGTGTGCATGCCGGTCTCCCTGTACCGCTGCCCCTCCGGGGGGACGTCTGTGGTTCGCATGTGTTACGTGCCCCCTAACTGAGTTTAATCGGGGACATCCTAACATATAAAGAAACCACAAGAACGTTCGTGGACAATATAAAAATAATTTATTGTCAGTGGTTAACAAGAAAGACAGGTAGGACGGTAACAAAGTCTGGTGGTAAAATAAACATAAAGCAAACAGAAAGAAGAACCCTGCTCACTAATATCTACCGAATCCAACACACTTGTCTGCCTCCCGTTCAAAACAAAGACAAGTTCTCGGTGAGTCTTCCGGGTCCACTGACTGCTGCTCTAAAATAATCTTAGACTAAACAAGTGAAAAACCCGTCACCAATACCACCAACTCAAAACAAAAATAAACGACTTCGTCATAACACCCACACAAATGTCAGGACAGGTACTGGGGTTAATGCGTGGTCTGTTTACACCGTTCCGACGCCATCTAGCTCAAAGGCAACATCGGCCAAGCCCATGGGAGCTTTTGGGTACAGCATCCGCTCCGACATGAGCAACCACGGCGAGGAGGGTACATGGGAGAGAGCACGGCGTCCGACCGCACCAGAGGGAGAGCGAGGTCTAAACCCAGTGAGAGAGAGAGAGAATGTGAATCTCCGTCCTTTTAAAAACAGTCGGCCCCGCCCACTCGCAACCGGGGAGACGTCACGTGACCTATAAGGCAGGAAACAGAAAACAACAAAACGAACAAGAACAACACAAACAGTGTCCCCAACGTACAACCACGTAACACCCCCACCCTTAAAGAAAATAAATTGGGGTTTCAGTCAACAAAGGAAAAATCATCCATAAACATCTACAAACTCGCAGGCCGCAGGATCTCCAAAACCTGCTGAACAGGAGAAAGAAAAAAAAAATTAAGTACAACAAATATAAATTTAAATCTCTGATCCCAATTTATTTAACTCATTTACATCAAGCACGAGACAATGCATCTGCAACTACATTGTCACGTCCTCGAATGTGCTTAATCTCCAAGTTACAACCTTGGAGAATCAAACTCCACCGCATTAATCGCTGGTTGGAATTTCTCATGCGATCAAGAAAAACCAAGGGATTGTGGTCTGTATAGACCACCACTGGAGACAAAGCACCTCCGACATAAACCTCGAAGTGCTGGACGGCAAGCACTAGCGCAAGAGCCTCCTTTTCTATTGTCGAATAAGCACGCTGACAGCGGGTGAACTTACGCGAAAAAAAACAGACAGGGTGTTCCAGTCCATCCGCGTCATTTTGCAGAAGAACAGCTCCCGCTCCCAGATCACTCGCGTCAACGGCGATGGCAAAAGGCAAAGAAAAATTAGGGGCCGCTAGCACAGGCGCAGTAGTCAACAGTGCTTTAATAGAGTCAAAGGCAGCTTGACTCCGTGAAGTCCAGGAAAAAGACACCTTCGGACTCAGCAAATCAGTGAGAGGTGAAGCAAAAACAGAAATTTTTTTACAAAACGATCGGTAGTAACCGACCATGCCGAGGAAACGACGGAGTTCACGACGAGTAGTTGGAGGAGGATAATTCAGAATCGCCTCAACTTTAGACTGGACAGGACGCACCTGTCCCCGACCAACCACTTTGCCCAAATATACCACGGTGGCCTGGCCAAACTCACACTTAGCCAGGTTAATGGTCAAATTAGCTTCTGACAATCGGTCAAAGACAGTAGAAAGATGGGCCAGATGTGAGACCCAGGTATCACTATAAATGATCAAGTCATCTAAATAGGCCTCGCAGTTGGACACTCCTTCCAGAACGCTGTTGATAAGCCTCTGAAAGGTGGCAGGAGCGTTTCGAAGACCGAAGGCCATAGCAGTGTACTGCAGGAAGTGATCTGGGGTCACAAAAGCGGAGATTTCCCTGGCACGGAGCGTCAACGGAACCTGCCAGTATCCCTTCAATAGGTCAATTTTACTGACGAATACAGCAGAACCCAAACGATCAACACAATCGTCAACACGTGGCAAGGGATAACTGTCAGGCTTGGTAACAGCGTTCACTCTACGAAAATCTGTGCAAAACCGCGTGGTACCATCACTCTTTGGAATAAGAAGACAGGGCGAACTCCATGGACTATTACTAGACTCTGCAATGCCGTTCCTCAGCATAAACTTCACCTCTTCTAAAAACAACATTCTTTTATGTGGATTTACACGATAAGGCTGTTGTTTAATTGGACGCGTAGCGCCCACATCAATGTCATGCTCGATTTTCGTTGTCCGACGAGGCACATCAGGAAACAGATTCTCATATTGCTTGAACAGAGAGATTAAATCATTACGTTCTAAGGTGGATAAATTAGACAAAAATAAATCTAAATCATTAAGAACCTCAGAATTCTCCATTCTCCCTTCAATAATCTCCCTTGAAGGAATACGACCCTCATCTTCCAGCAAAGGACTAAACACCGGACCCAGCTGTTCTGATAGAGACGCATTTTCAGCAGGTGTCGCCACAGTCAGCGATACAGCAACTTCAGCACCACCTTTCTTGGACAGCGCCACTTTTGACGCACGCTCATCATTTCTGTTACCTAAAGGGCAAAGCGACTTGAGCTCCGAAATTGAACCTTCTCCTCGATCACAAAAACGCTTCAGTCGATTGATGTGACACAGCGTAGTTTTTCTCTTTCGATCTGGGGTAGAGATAACATAGTTTAAGTCACTCACTCGTCGTTGGACACAATAGGGACCGCTGTAACGAGCCTGCAAAGCAGAACCAAACCCGGGAATCAGCACAAGAACTTTATCCCCAGGACTGAAACTTCGTGAAACAGCCTTCTGATCAAATCTCTGCTTCATTCTCTTCTGACAGAGCCCTAAATTATCTCTAGCCAACTGACATGCGCGACTGAGTCTACTACGCATTTTAGACACATAATCCGACAAACTGCGGGAATCTTTAGGCTCAGCAAGCCAAGACTCCTTTAACAGTTTTAAAGGTCCACGAACCGTGTGCCCGAAAACCAGCTCTGAAGGGCTAAAACCCAAACTTTCTTGTACAACCTCTCGTACCGCAAAAAGAGCAGATGGAACCCCTTCATCCCAATCACGTTGAAACTCGAGACAAAAACACTTGAGTATACTTTTCAAAGTCTGGTGGAACCTCTCGAGTGCACCTTGAGTCTGTGGTCGGTACGGGGTGGATGTCACATGGCGGACCGCGAGCTGACGCATAACTTGTGCAAACACGCGAGACATAAAATTAGTGCCGCGGTCTGTCTGAACTGTTTTTGGAAGGCCGAAAAGAGAGAAAAAACCCATCAGGGCTTTTATAATGACCGGGGCAGTGATTTTACGGAGCGGAACAGCTTCTGGAAAACGAGTTGAGCTGCACATGATGGTAAGCAACCATTGATTCCCAGTCTTTGTTCGAGGCAATGGGCCCACACAGTCTAGTATAATATTCTCAAAAGGCTCAAAAGCAACGGGAATCGGCTGTAACGGTGCAGGCGGAATCACCTGATTAGGTTTTCCCGTAACCTGACACACATGACATGTTCGACAGTATCTCACAACGTCTCTCTTAATACCCGGCCAAAAAAAATGACGCAGCACTCTATCCGTAGTTTTATTAACGCCAAGATGACCTGCCAAGTGATGGTCATGAGCTAAACTCAGCACCTTATCACGAAAAGCAACTGGGACAACAACTTGAAAAAGAACTCTCCACTCATCTTGCGCTGAAGCCATAAGAGGTCTCCACTTGCGCATTAAGACACCATCCCGTAAAAAATAGCCATGCGGCGTATGCTCAATATCTTCTTCAGACAAAACTTCTGAAAAAAAAGAAGACAGAGATGGGTCACTTTCCTGTTCCTTAATAAGCTCCTCTCGACTCATAGAAAATTTAGGAACCTCGGAAGAAAACGACAGTGAATCCGAATTCAACCGTAACTCACTATCGCTATGGGGTGAAGGTCGAGCAATAAAAGTATCGCTTAGATCAAACTGTTCCTCAGTCTCCTGTTCTAGTTCCTTTCTCGCCATGGCCCGAGTAACGACACTAGAGGAAAAAACTTCAGGGAAGCTAATAGACAGATCATCAGTACCCATTTTTGGAAGGTCAGGAGACACTATGGGCAAGGTAAAACTTTTCCCCCACACAAATCATTACCAAGTAACATCGATACATTTTCAATGGGCAAGGAGGGGCGTACCCCCACGATAACGTTACCGGTAACTAAATCAGTCATAAGAGAGATCTCATGCAAAGGGACACTAACATGACCCATTTCAAATCCACGTACCAGGATACTATCACCAGTAAAAGTCTCATCACAGAAAGGTAATGCATCTCGCAAAATAAAGCTCTGTGAAGCACCAGTATCCCGCAGAATTTTTACTGGAGTTTTTAAGTGCTCCCCAGGCAAAGAGACGAAACCATCCATTATAAACGGCGCAAAACCGTGCTTATCAGAAATCGGGTCGTTACTACTCACAGGCAAATTTGAAACACACAACCCCACCTCTGATCTATAAGAAGCTGGCTGACTTGCCGTCTTGTTTTTACGTTTTAGAGTATAGCACTCAGACAAAACATGACCACGTTTCTTACAGTAGGCGCAGGTCGGAACGATACCACTAGACCGCGACGGACGGTGGTCTGGAGAATGAGCAGGGACAGGCACGATTTCTTTAGACATTTTAGACGCATTTGAATGACCCGAGACATTCTGAGAAAGTTTTAAATTAGGCAGGACACGCTTATGTGTGAGCACATACTCGTCGGCCAACACAGCTGCGCGAGCAGGTGTCAGATTTTTATGCTCACTAACATGAGTAGCGACTGTCTGAGGAAGACCATTTTTAAAATCTTCAAGAATAATCAAATCACGAAGAGATTGAAAAGTTGTTACTTCTTGTGAACTAAGCCAGCGATCAAATAACATTTCTTTCTCTCGAACATATTCGACAAATGTAAGAGCTTCAGGTTTTAGATAACTACGAAACTTTTGTCGATAAGCCTCAGGCACAAGAGCATAAATGCGCAAGACAGCATGTTTAACTTTTTCATAATCTGCTGCGTCTTCCAGAGTTAAAGAGGAATACGCTTCCTGCGCTTTCCCAGTAAAGACACATTGTAACGTCATGGTCCAAATTTCCTTAGGCCATTTAAATGTTGTTGCCACGCGCTCAAAATGTGCAAAAAACTTATCCACTTCGCTCTCATTAAAGGGTGGAACAAGACGAATGTTACGAGTTATGTCAAACTGATCTGGCTTAAACGCTACACCAGCCTCACGAGCCTTCACTTCGAGCTCTTTAATGCGTAATGCTTGTGCAAGTTCAAGATCTTTTAACCTAAATTCGTGTTCTCTTTGTTCTCGTTCTCTTACTAACCGCCTATCAGCCTCTAGTTTATTTTTCTCCCGTTCCCATTCAATCTCCTTCTCTCTTAACTGTAAACGTTTCAATTCTAGTGCTGCTTTACTAGGTGAAGGATCAATAGGAAGACGCTTACCCTGATCAGGCGATGTAGGAATATCAGGAACCACTTTTCCAAACTCTCCCAGTTCTCGCAACCTTTTCACAAGCATCTCCTGCAAATCAGCCTTGGAAGGGCCACCACTCACTTCAAGTTTATAGTGCCTGGCAACTCTAACAAGGTCATCACGTGTGATCGATAACAACAGTTCTTGCGAAGGAGCGAGAATAAACGCGTCTAAATCAAACATTTCGAATGATACAAAATTCCCTAAACGGGCCGCAGTCAAGAAGGAAAAGAGAGGAAAAATAAATAAATACATCAGCGAACTTCCACAGAAGCCTACAAAAAAAAAGAAGCGCTCTCTCACAGCGTGCAGGACGACCCCCCACGGAAAAAGATTTTTACTAAGGAAAAATCGAAATGAATAAATAAATAAGGTCCAAAACCCGGCAAAACGAGCCCCCATTTATATGTTACGTGCCCCCTAACTGAGTTTAATCGGGGACATCCTAACATATAAAGAAACCACAAGAACGTTCGTGGACAATATAAAAATAATTTATTGTCAGTGGTTAACAAGAAAGACAGGTAGGACGGTAACAAAGTCTGGTGGTAAAATAAACATAAAGCAAACAGAAAGAAGAACCCTGCTCACTAATATCTACCGAATCCAACACACTTGTCTGCCTCCCGTTCAAAACAAAGACAAGTTCTCGGTGAGTCTTCCGGGTCCACTGACTGCTGCTCTAAAATAATCTTAGACTAAACAAGTGAAAAACCCGTCACCAATACCACCAACTCAAAACAAAAATAAACGACTTCGTCATAACACCCACACAAATGTCAGGACAGGTACTGGGGTTAATGCGTGGTCTGTTTACACCGTTCCGACGCCATCTAGCTCAAAGGCAACATCGGCCAAGCCCATGGGAGCTTTTGGGTACAGCATCCGCTCCGACATGAGCAACCACGGCGAGGAGGGAACATGGGAGAGAGCACGGCGTCCGACCGCACCAGAGGGAGAGCGAGGTCTAAACCCAGTGAGAGAGAGAGAGAATGTGAATCTCCGTCCTTTTAAAAACAGTCGGCCCCGCCCACTCGCAACCGGGGAGACGTCACGTGACCTATAAGGCAGGAAACAGAAAACAACAAAACGAACAAGAACAACACAAACAGTGTCCCCAACGTACAACCACGTAACAGCATGACTCCGCTGGTTCAGTTCCTGGGAGCCTGGCTAGAGCTCCTCGACCTGTCCTGCTGCGTCATCAGAACGATCAGATTCGGCTACGCGACTCAGTTCGCGAGGTCTCCTCCCCGTTTCAGGGGAGTTCGCTCCACGGTGGTCGGTGGCTATGCCCCGGTCATGAGAGCGGAGATTACGACCCTGCTGGCGAAGGGTGCAATCGAGACGGTCCCTCCAGCCGAGGTGAGGTCCGGGTTTACAGCCCATACTTCACTGTCCCCAAGAAGACCGGTGGGTTACGACCGATCCTGGATCTTCGCATTTTGAACCGTACTCTCCATCGACTACCGTCAAAATGCTCACAGCCAAACGCATTTTTGAATGCGTTCGGCCTCAGGATTGGTTTGCAGCGATCGACCTGAAGGACGCGTACTTTCATGTCTCCATATTGCCTCGACACAGACCGTTCTCGGTTTGCCTCGAGGCCAGGCATCAGTACACGGTTCTCCCTTTCGGGTTAGCTCTGTCACCTCGCGTCTTCACGAAGATCGTCGAGGTAGCCCTTGTTCCCCTTCACGAACACGGGGTTCGCATCCTGATTTATCTCGACGATTGGCTGATACTGGCACACTCTCGAGAACAGCTTTGCGAACACAGAGACCTGGTGCTCCGGCACCTAGCCCGTCTGGGCCTTCGGGTTAACCGGGAGAAGAGCAAACTTTGCCCCGTGCAGAGGATCTCTTTTCTCGGCATGGAGATAGACTCGGTCGCCATGTCCGCGCGGCTCACGAATGAGCACGCGCACTCACTGCTGACTTGTCTTCGACTGTTCGAGGGCAAGAGTGCGGTTCCACTGAAACTTTCAGAGGCTCCTGGGGCATAAGGCATCCGCAGCCGCGGCAACGGCGCTCGGATTGCTTCATATGAGACCGCTTCAGCTGTGGCTTCGCGATCGAGTCCCAAGGTTGGCATGGCATCGCGGCTCGCTCCGAGTTCCAGTGACTCCAGCGTGCCACCAAACCTTCTCCGTGGTCGAACCTCAGCTTTTTACGGGCCGGTGTCCCTCTTCAGCGAGTTTCCAGGCATCTCGTTGTCTCCACGGATGCATCTACCACGGGTTGGGGTGCCATGTGCAATGGGCATGCAGCTGCGGGTTCCTGGACAGGACCCCAGCGCCTCATGCACATCAATTGCCTCGAGCTGCTGGCAGTACGCCTGGCCCTGCACCGCTTTCGAGCACTGCTCAGGGTCAACACGTACTTGTCCGTTCAGACAACACCGCTGCAGTAGCGTACATCAACCACCAGGGTGGTCTACGCTCACGCCGGTTGTCGCAGCTCGCCCGCCACCTCCTGATATGGAGTCAGAAGCACCTGAGGTCCCTTCGTGCAGTGTACATTCCAGGAGACCGGAACCTGGTGGCCGACGAGCGGTCACGGGTCCGCCCTATCTCCGGCAAATGGCGACTCCATCCCCAGACGGACCAGCTGATTTGGGAGCAGTTCGGGGAGGCACAGAAACTTCTGTTCGCCTCCCGGGACTCATCCCACTGCGCCCAGTTTTATTCCCTGTCCGAGGGCTCACTCGGCACAGATGCACTGGCGCACAGCTGGCCGCGGGGCCTATGCGTTTTCCCCAGTGAGCCTTCTTGCACGGGTGTTGTGCAAGATCAAGGAGGACGAGGAGCAGGTCTTGCTGGTAGCATGGCGACAGCACCTCCTTGGCCTATTCCTCTGAGACTAGATCTACTCACTCAGAGACGGGGCACTCTGTGGCACCCTCATCCCGATCTTGGAGGCTACACGTGTGGCTCCGGGACAGGAGGGGGCAGGTTTGAGTTCGCTGCCACCTGTGGTGGCGGCAACCATCACTTCCGCTAGAGCATCGTCCACGAGACACCTGTACGCGTTGAAGTGGAACCTCTTCGTCAACTGGTGCTCTTCTCGCGGAAAAGACCCCCGGAGATGTTCGATCGGGGTCGTGCTTTCCTTCCTGCAAGAAGGGTTGGAGCGTAGGCTGTCGCCCTCCACCCTTAGGGTTCATGTCGTGGCCATTGCCGCGTCTCATGAAGCAGTGAAAGGTAAGTCTATGGGAAGCATGACCTGGTCATCAGGTTCCTGAGGGGAGCGAGGAGGCTAAAACCACCTCCCTCCCCTCGTGCCCTCTGGGGACCTTTCAGTAGATCTAAGTGCTCTGCAGAGGCCTCCCCTGGAGCCTTTGCAGTCGGTAGAGTTTTAGCCCTGTCCTATGTAGGGATGGGTACCGAAACCCGGTATTAAACGGGCCCCGGTACTGAATTTTGAAAGACCGCTGTATCGATAAGCTCGGACGTTACCGTTTCTGCTGTCGGTACTGGAGAAATTAAGTAAATACACGCAAGTTGGGCTACTATTTATTATTCCTATAAAGACGTTATCTCGAACATGTTTATATCACCAGCCATTTCTATATATAAACTATATTTTAATTAAACCATACGTCTGTGATGCAAATTTGCAATTCGCAGTTCAGAAGAGAGAGAGAGAAGAGAGAGAGAGCGATCTCTCACGCAAAGCCACAGCACGCGCAACACGACAGCCCTTGCTTAATGAGTGACAATGAGGACAGAACTAAACATCCAACGTGGTTACACTTTAGATCTGGGGTATTATTCTAATATATTTTGTATTTCGGCTTCCAAAGATTATAAAAAGAAGATATTTGAGATAAAACCGTTAAAAAATGAAACGATCTGTCCAGCTTAACTTTCTTTACTTCACAGCACTGCGGAGCGCTGTCAGTTCTTCCTAAAACCCAAACGTAACCGTCAGAATCAGCACGATCGGCGATTGTTGCAAAGTGCTGTCTTCTACTGTTGCAAGATCAAGAAAATAGCTATTAAAAACACAAAAACCTGCGCAAGAGACGCTGTTCACAAGGCGGTGCACGCTCCGAAATGGACTGCAACGAGACAAGAAAAGTAACCTATATACTTGGGCTTTGTGCGTCCTTAACTATCAAATATACATACAAATGTCAAAATGACCAGCTCTGAGATTCACTTAAACACAGTTTATTCACTTAAACACAATTACGTCTTAAACGGACGTAAATAATAGGGAGAAAATGATGGTGCATCAGTCCCCATTATCTGCACTCGGTCTTAAAGGGGCAGCAGTCTAATAGCCTAAACCTGCTGATGATTCAGCCATTAATGCAAATCAAACAACAAAAGGCAGAGAAAATCACTCACAGCCTTTGAATGAGTAACTTTAGATTTAATAAGCATTATTCTATCTATGATAAACTACAGTGCTATTTTATATTTGATTAATAGGTTTCTTTTCAGACAGAAACAATTACCTGACAAGATATGTTAGTAGACCTTCCTGAAATTAAAGCACTTTGTATATAATTTGTACCTTGGATTAATTGTATTCTTGTGTTTGTACTTGTTTTTTTTTCTTATGTGTCCTTTTTGTATAAACAAAAAAAGCCTGCATAACAAAAATATATTTTTCTTCGTTTTGCTTTTTATATTTTACATTTCAAAATATAAAGTTTAATTATGTTCTTAATTCTTAAAAAAAAAAAAAAAAAAAAGAACCGATAAGAATACCGTTAAAGTACCGGATCGATAAGCGGTATCGGTAAGAGTAGTAATACCGATAAAACCTTAACGATACCCATCCCTAGTCCTATGTAGACAGCACTCCTGATTGCATTGGCCTCCATCAGGAGAGTAAGGGACCTGCACGCACTCTCCGTTGATGAAGCATGCCTGGAGTTCGGGCCGGCTTACTCTCACGTGTTCTTGAGACCCCGGCCTGGATATATGCCCAAGGTTCCTACCACTCCCTTCCGGGACCAGGTGGTGAACCTGCAAGTGCTGCCCCTGGAGGAGGCAGTCCCAGCCTTGCACTGCTCTGTCCAGTACGTGCACTCCGCACCTACGTCGACAGAACGCGGTGTTCAGGACCTCAGACCAGCTCTTTGTCTGTCATGGGGGGAGCCAGAAGGAAAGGGCTCTCTCAAACCAAAGGCTGTCTCACTGGATGGTGGACACCATTGCTTTGTCTTACCAGCAGAAAGGCCGTCCGTGCCCATTCCACTCAGAGTGTGGCCTCCTCTTGGGCTATAGCGCGAACAGACTCGCTAACAGACATTTGCAGAGCTGCAGGCTGGGCGACACCAAACACCTTCGCGAGTTTCTATAATCTGCGAATTGAGTCGGTGTCCTCTCACGTACTCGCTTCCGCTAGTACTGGACCCGCTTAGGTGTCTTCGCTTGCTCGGCATTCCACTCCTCGGATTGGATAAGTGCAATATTTCCTCAGTGTCTTCCGTTGAAGCCTTGAGTCCTCCAGCACCGACGATGCGGGCACCACTGCTGTTGCTCTGGATGCCGGCTAGGTGCCTCCATGTGCACGGTTCCCTATGGTAACTGTCTCATGTGTATTATCCACTGTAAGCCTCTCTGAGCATGTGTCTTCCCGTGGCAAGCCATCTGCCACCCCTGGAGTAAATTCTAGTAGCCACCTGCGGTTGGTGCTCCAGTGTTCTCCATATGCGTTCCTATGCGGCCATATGCGTATTTGTAAGTCCTCCTTCGGTAGGCATCTGGTAGCATGTCCCTCCCGGGATATGTTTCCCAGTGTACTTTGGTAATCCCCTGTCAAAGTGGGACCCCTGTTAAAAAAAAAAAAAAAAGGGTTCAGGGGTTCAGACTTTCGCAGGGCACTGGAAGACAGCTTGAAGATGGCGTGATGGCACTGACCCCCATTCTCCGTCACTTCTGACGTAACTCGAAGTGACTATGAAAGGGAACGTCTCGGTTACGGATGTAACCCTCGTTCCCTCGTTACGTCTCCCTGCCACTTCAGCTGTATCGCTGGGTAGACGCCGGAGTTCAGCCTTGGCTCCTCAGCGAAGACATACTGTGGTTGCGTTCACTTCCTCCTTTTATACCCACTGCGTGGGGCGGAGATACGCTATGCAAATTCCGCAGCCCCAAGGCATTCTCATGCCATTGGCTCGTTGTTAAATACTCGAAGAGGATTGGCTTTCTATGCGAAACCCCCATTCTCCGTCACTTCTGACGTAACGTCTCCGTTCCCTACTCAGGGAACGAGGGTTACATCCGTAACTGAGACGTTTTCATTTACCAGGGACGAGCATGTGAAGAATCGGTGGTTAGAGTTCATATTTGCAACAATACCACAACAGTATAGCCCGATTGTGTTTTCATCATTTTAATTACGAATCGTTCAAAAACAAATGAATTCAAATGTGGATTCGCAAGCGGTTGTTCCTAAAGGAGGGCTCAGAAACTTACTTACCCAGTGTATATGGATCAGCTTCCTCCTATGAATCACAACCTGTAAGTATTATTAATAATTGTTGCTTTTATGGGTTTTGAACGGTTTTGTAGCGTCGGGGCGCGAGGCAGTATGTGTGTGCGCATGTATGTGTGTGTGTAAGTTACGCTCAGCGCAGCTTCTAGGTCTCCAATGTCATTTTTTTTTAAATATGTGAAATGTTTGTCGCTGTTATTGGAGTTGTGAATAGATCGTCTTGTAGTACTGCAGTGCTTTATCAATATGTTTATGCGTTGGGCTAACAAACAATAACTGACTGGGTCTGTCATCTGACCAATCACCGCCGATTAGCGTCACGCAAAGGAGTGGTTTGAAAAAATGAGTCGTTGTACGAATCATTTGGGAGTCGGTGAGCAAATCATTTAAAAATAAATGCATATTATAAGACAAATAAAGTGTTTTTTATCCTTGCATGCATGTTAAACTGTTTTTGGGAACTCCTAAAACAAAAAATAGGAACATTTCAAATGCTATGATAGGGGCTCTTTAATGGGACAACTCTCACACAGGCTGGTCAGATTGCAGGGTGATTTTAAAAAGGAACCACACACCAATGCCAACTTCCAGAAAAAAGACTCCAGTAACTTTGCTCCAGGGCTTTTATTATTAACTCTACCATTCTGTATATAGTGCAGGTGCAGTGGCTTTAAAATGGTGTAATTTAAAAGGCACTTTACAAATCTAAATTAACAAGTATTTGTGTTACTTTTTCTAAAAACCTATTAGCAGCCTTTCAGCAGACACTTTTGCATTTTTCAGGGACAGTAATTCCCTCAAGCACAGCACAGTAATTGCATGGATGGCTCTGTACTAGGGATAACAGAACAAGTTTGTGATTCTAGTAACTCTCCTGTGTCTGGAAAATCCGCTTTGGGATTTCTGTGTTTGTTTTCTTGTTTGTTGGGTTTTTGATCCTTTATATTCATTACAGCTTTAATCTTTAAGTCATCAACATGCTTAAACGAATGTATCTGTCTGTATATTCAA
The DNA here is from genome assembly GCF_016745375.1 of Pimephales promelas. Next base: position 87,153 of record NW_024121241.1, read on the forward strand.
ATATACTGTAATCCATAAGTGAAGGGAAAAGTAAGGTTTTTCACAACTAAGAAAAGTTTAATTACTGTTGAAAAAGACATCATTTATTCAACCTCATGTTGCTCCAAACCTCTGTATTAGTTTCTTTCTTATGCTGAACACAAAATAATATATTTTAAAGAATGACAGAAACCAGGCAGTTGATGGTAGCCATTGAATTCCATAGTATTGTTTTCTGTTTATAAAACTAGTAACTGTTTCATTACCAACATTCTTTCAAATACAAAATTATCCCTTTAAAGCTTTCAAATCAAATCAAATCAAATCAAATATAGCCAATAGCTGTTATATCCCTATTAGCTGTTTGTGTGTTTTTAGGAAGATGGAACCACGTCATTCTAGAGAACATGTACAAAATATTAAGATGAATCATCTGTAATGTTGGTCTGCTTGCCCATGACATATATATTATGTAAAACAACAACAACAACAACAACAAAAACAGATTTAAAGCTACAGCCTGCCGCTTTTTTGGGGGTAAAAATTATCCAAAATAACATATTTGAGAAAATACATAACCAGCCAGTGTTCAAAACTATCTGCTTGCCTTAGTTCGATTCAAAACGGTAAGCTTGTAATAACGTTTATAAGTCCAGGGGTACCGTGGATTTCCAGGGGAGATTCGAGCATGTCTTTGCATCATTACGTTACATTTGTCCTCATAAAGAAGAGTCTCGGCTAATATAAGCTATATGTGAGGATGCTGGAGGTGGAGATTTACAGCCTTTTCTCACAGCACTTGATATAATTATCAATTTGATGGTGGATCCAGAAAGGTTCAAATGACAATCACCAGTGCCAAGTGAGATTCACCCTGTAAAATGCAAAAGACTTCGTTCGGACTTTGGAGTGGGTTCAGAGAAAAAGAGACTGCAACCCGCCCATGCACAAACAAGGATAAATATCGAAGGACATTACATGTAGTCACGCAATGCTGACGTTGTTAACATTAACAATTTGAGAACAAAGCATAATTTGCACGGTTTTGCGTGATATGATAAGTGATTGTTAGATTTAATCAGCAAGATTTACTGCAGTGTCAGAATCAGAATAAAAGTGGATGTTTCTTACTTGTTCAGATGACATTTTCCAGTGAAAATTATTATGTTGGTCATACTTACAAAAAGAATAATCTGTGATTCTGAATGCCAGTATACACACCGGCGCGGTGACTGACAGCTGCACACTCTCCTTAAACATTGTGCTTATCCGCGCTGTGCCATGCCGAGCCGAGGCACAACTCACGTAAAGTTGATAATTCTGCAAATGACTGCAATTGCAGATTTCGAACAGAGATGGGGACAAAGAGGAAAAATGCCAGACTGCAGCTTTAAGTTTATTTTGAACTAAATTTAATAAAACCTTATTTTGGTATCCTGGATTTTTTCCGACTAATTGTTTTTTAATCCTTTATATTCTGTATTAAGACATAATAAAGCTCTGCATGAGTGGCTGTGAACATTCATGTCTGGAATTTGTGACCTAGCAGCAGAATTCATAATTTTATGGACTCTGAGGCAGCAGGGAGCACTTTTATTATTTTACCCTGGTATTTTCGGCCTGGCAAGGCACCTTATTAAGCCTGAATTTTACTAAACAAACAAAAAAATATATGAGGAGTATGTTTATGTCTTGCTTGAATTTTTCACCCAAAGCTTTCAAATCTATGAACATGCATATAAAAACATACACTCACGCCCTCTTGTCACGCTGTTCTCCAAGTGTCAAAAGAAGAAAGAAGCAAGTCACAGCATACCAATTTTGAGGTAAAGCAGTTCCCAGTTAATGGTTAAATTTAAATCTGCTTTCTATACAGCTTGACAAAAAAATGACCATGTGTCACAATCAGCATCCATCTTCACTGTTGTTCTGATCAAAACACAAAATCTATCAAAGTTTCACACATCCTAGGTGTATATGGCTTTCTTCTTTCAGCCTAACACAACCAGAGTTAAATTAAATAATATCCTGGCTCTTCCCAGCTTTTTAATGGCATTGAAAAGTGCCTGAGTGATAAAACTAATCACACGACTCCACTGGGTTAATAAATGCCTTCTGAAGCAAGGCGATGGGTTTTTACAGACGTAGCTCCTCTTCTCTTATATCGAAATCATCCGACATTTTTCTTTAATATTTCTGATTCGAGACAGGCGTTTTTTGTTTTGTTTTTCCTCCATCCTCTGTGCATCCACGTTCGTCGATTTTCACCTAAGCTTATGCTTTGCCTACGTCATACATCGGGTCCGAGGTCACCTTTCCGCCGGAACTCAACTCTCTGTTAGCGTGGCTGTTGCTGGAAGCCAGAAATATAAAGTCCCTGTAAAGTCAAAATTAAATATGTGTTCTGAGTTTGTCACCACAGAAAAATGTGTTATTAGCCACCCAGCCAAATTTGAATGATAAAAAAGCCGGCAAGTACATAAAATAAGCTATCAAAATCTTGAAAAAATGAGCAGTTATTTCTGTTCTCAAATGCTGGGGGCGTATCCGCTGGCTGCGTGGAAACCACGCCCACTCGCGGGAAAGCTAGTGTTGACGGTGATATTAGCTGATACTGCTTTCGGGACGGGAGAATGAATGCTGAGGCGGGAGATAGTCGGTCCGGCCCCGTTCACCAGTAACAGCGGATTATCAGTGAATCCCAGTTGTCTCTGAGAAAAGTTTATAAAACGATCCCGTGTAAAATGATCACTACAGAGGCGGGTGTTGGCGGTGATCCTCAGCTCTTCATCAAGGTTGGCTCTCTAAAAACCTCTTCTTGATGTGATCGTTTTTAGAGAATTTAAATAAAGATACCGATCTGTTTTGTACATGATCGCATTCAGGTAGTAGCCTATGCATTTCTGTGTTGAATGCATCGCTAGCTAGAAAACTGTAGGCTCAGCTGTAGTGACTAATAGTACTGACAGTCACTCGCGATTGAGCGGTGAATGCGAATGTGCTCGGGGAGTGTTATTGTGTGTTAGGGGAGAGATCAGACTCTGTGCGTCATCAAATGGGCTCTATGCATGGCGTTATTTCCGGTGAAGGATTAAGGATGCTCGATAACTTCCGCCGATCATAGAGTCCAATGCAATACAGAGAATTTATATTGAATTTTATACACCATGGTTATACTAATGAAACGTTAGTCACAAAAACAGCAATTTTTAAAATTATATTAAATAAACATAACTATATATAAAATTACATCTAAACGTATGTACGTTTCGTTTCAAAGACGGGAGGACAGTAAACATTGAAGACTCTGCCATAATCCCGTTTTCTCCGGTTTTCCTCCGCTTTAATCTACACAACCGGAAATGGACGAGCATCCTTACGTCAAATGCGGAACTTATGCGTGCATATAGCCCATAGGGGTGTGTCCAGGTGCTAATGGGCTCCAGTGCGTCATCGAGCCCTGTTTTAGCCCAGCCCAAACAATCCGTAAAATTGCAATGGTGAAAAACTTTTTAACAGTCTAACTGCACATTTCAGTACTTCACAGTTCACAGTCTTTGTAATATGTTTTAGCAATACATATGTAACATTTATAATGGGTTTAGAACTTTTTTGTAGAATTGCCTATACAGGGACTTTAAATATGGACATTTTTCTTACAAAAACCCTTCTCTTAGCTTAGGGGGCATTTATCAACCGACTGGATTACTTTTATGATGGATCAATGTGCTTTTTGGAGCTTCAAAAACACAAATTGACACTATTTAATGACATTACAAAGCTGGGAATAGCCAGGATATTATTTAATATAACTCCGGTTGTGTTCATTTAAAAAAGGTGAAAGCCAGATACAGCTAGGATGGTTTGAGGGTAAATTATGGGATCATTTTCATTTTGGGGTGAACTATTCCTTTAAATTCTGTTCTTTTTTTTTCTTTCCATCGAATCTAGTCATTACCGCTACATGGCAGCAGTAGGCTAGTTGTTTCTCTTCCAATTTCCCATTTCAGTTCTTCTCTTTGTAAGCATCAAATTAAAAGTCTCAATTTAATGCTTTTTGTGGCAAACCAAATTCCTGACAGGTTTCAATGGCCTGAAGCCCACTTCATGCTGTGAGGGTAATGAACAGATGTCCAAAATGCTAGGCAGCCCCTGTCAGAAACATACATTATTAATATGTATTCAAATGCCTTTCAACTATTTTTTTTAAAGCGCTTCTCTTGATGATATGACTTTCTTGTTTCAGGCGAAAACAATATGTGTTTAAAGAAAAAAAATGTTGAAGTCCAAAATTACATCCATCCATCATAAAATTGCAATATTAAACCACAAAAAGACTATTTAAATATTTAAATAATTTAATTTTCTAATTTTCTAACTAACTTTAAATCCTACATGTTCTATGAGAATGAATGGTGCAAAAAGACACACAGTTTCATTTACTTTCATTCATTCATTCATTCATTCATTCATTCATTCATTCTCTCTCTCTCTCTCTCTCTCTCTCTCTCTCTCTCTCTCTCTCTCTCTCTTCATATGCTGAAACAGGTGTGACACTCAAGCTGTTTTTTTTTTTGCCTATGAGAAACCTGAACTTCATCTCCAGACTCTAGATCAGCTCTGAAAGTCACTTTGTGAGCATTTAACTGCTTAGAAAAAGTATTGTTATGTTATAAACACAGAAACTCAAAGGCCTTCATGGCAACCCGTCAAAAATGTTTGGTTTAACTTGACAGAAATGTATTACTGTTGTGCAGTAGAATTTAGATACATCTCTCAATGTAGCAATAATAATACTAACACTAATACAAATACATTTTGATCAAAACTTTATTTAGGAAATACTAACAATTTTTCTTCCATGTTTTAATTTTAACAGTAAATCTCATTGTGCAGCACATTATTTGACAAAAAGTTTGTTTGATTTCATGGTTAAAAGAAATATAATTAATGTTTTATGTCTTAAATTGATCACCAGAATAAAATTGGTGGATAGATGCACTTTTTTGGACTTCAAAATCTGGACCACCATTCACTACCATTGTAAAACTTGGAAAAGCAATGATTTTTTTTTTTTTTTTTTAATATCACCCTCTGAAAGAAGATAGTCATGTCTGGCTTGATGGAAATCATGGGATGATTTTCATTTTTGGGTGAACAATAAATTAGTCAAAATCAATACTGCAGGTGGGAATCACATATGCTAAATATAGTAATTGTGATAAGAATGAATTTGCACTCATCCATAATGAAAATGATAAATAGTGAATATGTAGCTATTTTTCTTGTGAAAATTTTTTTCGCAGAGCACTGTTCGGCGGCATGTAAACAACACTAGTATTAAATTCAGCTCTAATAGACCAAACAACATTTCATCTGCTATCTACTGCACAAAGTTTAGGTGTTTTTGTCTGATTTAGATGTCACGTTAGGGTTTAAACTTTTACAGGTCATCAAAACTTGGTTGGGTAATTAATGCTTTTCGTGCTGTAAATTAGGCAACATTTTAGTTCTACACACTGCCCGAGGATGCTGATTTCTGAGTTGGGATAGGGGGAGGTGCCGAATCACCAGGATCCCATTCACTTGTCCCAGATCTCATGCTGTCCTGCAGGACACAGCTAAACAAAACAAAGCAACACAAACAACAACACAACCCAAATGACACAAAACAACGCAAGATTAAACAAAACATAAAACAAAATGTTAACCAAAAATATTAAACAAAGCAACAGGACAGCAATCAAAATAAAACGAAACAACTTTGAATCAAAACAAAAAATTAAATCAAAACATCACAAAACTTTAACCAAAACAAAACAAATAATAATAATGAAACAAAACAGTAGGCTGTTAAACAAAACAAAATAACATCAGCAACAAGACGAAACAAAACAAAATTTTAGTTTAGAAACATAGGCTGTCATATAGGCATTTACCAGCTTTGCATGGGTCCATGTAGTCAACTTCATCACTTTCTCCTGGACTTGTGTGATAGTTTGAATCCACTTTCAATGCGATCGTTAATAAAAGCCGAAGATTGTACATAAGCAAACAAGTCCACAGGGAATTCATGATGGGAATGAGTACGGATGTGGACCTGGAGCCGGCGGAGAGCTGAGGGCTGCGGTGTGAGCTTGGAAGGACTTGGGAAAATGGGAGCAACCGGGAAGGCGAGGCTTTGCTCTCTTCAGTGCTTTTATTCTAGTCCAATGATTCGCTCAAAAACCCGGGCCTTGTGCCAACAACAAGCTTACAAACATCACAGATCGGAGGTCAGTGCGCTCAAAGTGTCCTGAGCCCATCTGTGTGGGAGAACAACGCGAACGCGAACGCGCTCGCTCGTGCATTTCAACGCAGAGCAGAAGCAAAAATGCTTAAAACACAAATCTGACGCAACTATACGGACATTTCGTTAATTGAACATATTTCCTATATTTCTTTTGAATAGCAATCATAAAATATTCCTATATCTGAAATGTGTCCAGGGGCCTCATGTATAAACGTTGCGTACGCACAAAATGGGCATAGAAATATGCGTACGCATTTTTGCACGTGCACATCGGGATTTATAAAAAATAAACTTGGCGTAAATAAGTGCGCACCGTAAGGATGCTCTTGACCGTGCGTAGGCACTCTTTTAGAAGATTATGGGTTTTGGCGACACCGATGGTGAGCAGGAGTCAAATGTCTTTTTGCTTACTATTAGACAGAGAATCTAAAGAAAATTATACATCTACAGAAAGATAATAAAATATAATTTCATAAACCTATCCTCACTTGAAGCAAACATCCATCCCTTCTTAAATGACCGCGCCAGCACGCGCGTTGGGCCGTTTGGTGAAACTGACGCACATATAGCCTATAATCTAACGGCAGATGGAGTAAAACCGTAAATCTTCATTATGAGTCCAAATCATAAATACAGTCCATGTTCACAATAATAGTTTAAATAAATAAAAGAATGGTTTAAACTATGTTTTACTTCTGATATAAACATTTAGATTAAATATGCCAGAGTTAAACTCTTACATGAAATCATTACTGAGAAGTTACAATATATATATATATATATATATATATTCAATAAATAAAAAAATAGACCTATTTGTTGTGGATTCATTGCTTTTGAACACTTTTCTTCTGGCATGCTGTTTTTTTAATGTTTTAACTAGAGATTGTCTGAGAAAACTGTTTCGTGCAAATAATGCACAACCATGTCTATCGCTTTCCATTAAAATATAAATCAATTAAAAATACTATTTGGCCAGTGGAAAAGATTGAGAAAAACTTTCTCTGAAATGTATTTAACACTATTTGATTTATTTATTCAAAAACAAGGCAAGGATATAGGCTACTAAAATTTTTTTTTTTTGTAATAATGTGACGGCACATCCGCATTTCATATTTTCCTAACGTCTTGTACCCTTAAACTTGGTATCACGTGGATGAATAATCATATGCAAATGATATGCAGATGAGGATATGCATATTTAAACTAGGCGTTGTAATCTCCATATATGGTTATTTCGGGGAGGAGACGCACGTGCGCACAATCTCCCGCTGACTGGGATTTATAAAGTGAATTCTGCGCAGGTTCTGGCGTACGAACGGTTTTATAAATCTGAAAACTTTTGTGCGTACGCAAATTCTGCCTTATGTGCGTACACACACTTTAAGGATGAAATCTACGCAAAGTTTTATACATGAGGCCCCTGAAGAATCGCAGAAGAATCTTCCTTTGCTTACTTAGGCTACACAGTTAGTCTGTCCCTGTCTGACAGACTAACTGTGTACTGTAAGAAAAGGAAGAACCAGGGGCCTCATGTATAAAACTTTGCATAGATTTCTCCCTTAAAGTGTGCGTACGCACATAAGGCAGAATTTGCGTACGCACAAAAGTTTTCAGATTTATAAATCCCAGTCAGCGGAAGAATGCGCGCACGTGCGTCTCCTCCCCGAAATAACCATATATGGAGATTACAACGCCTAGTTTTACTATGCATATCCTCATCCGCATATCATTTGCATATGATTATTCATCCACGTGATACCATGTTTAACGGTAAGACGTTAGTTAAATATGAAATGCGGATGTGCCGCCACATTATTACAAACATATATTTTTAGTAGCCTTATGTGCGTACACACACTTTAAGGATGAAATCTACGCAAAGTTTTATACATGAGGCCCCTGAAGAATCGCAGAAGAATCTTCCTTTGCTTACTTGGCTACACAGTTAGTCTGTCCCTGTCTGACAGACTAACTGTGTACTGTAAGAAAAGGAAGAACCAGGGGCCTCATGTATAAAACTTTGCATAGATTTCTTCCTTAAAGTGTGCGTACGCACATAAGGCAGAATTTGCGTACGCACAAAAGTTTTCAGATTTATAAATCCCAGTCAGCGGAAGAATGCGCATAAAATAACCATATATGGAGATTACAACGCCTAGTTTTACTATGCATATCCTCATCCGCATATCATTTGCATATGATTATTCATCCACGTGATACCATGTTTAACGGTAAGACGTTAGTTAAATATGAAATGCGGATGTGCCGCCACATTATTACAAACATATATTTTTAGTAGCCTATCGTTGCCTTGTTTTGAATAAATAAATCAAATAGTGTTAAATACATTTCAGAGAAAGATTTTCTCAATCTTTTCCACTGGCCAAATAATATTTTTAATTGATTTATATTTTAATGGAAACAGATAGATCTTGTTGTGCATTATTTGCACGAAACCATTACCCCCCCAGACAATCAGCTATCAGTTAAAACATTTAAACACAGCATGCCAGAGGAAAAATGTTCAAAAGCATTACATCCACAACAAATAGATCTATTTCTATTTATTGAATATAGCCTACATTTTTTTGCAACTTCTCAGTAATGATTTCATGTAGGCTAGTTTAAGTGTTTAACTCCATTAATGAGAATGGCATATTTCATCTAAATGTTTATATCAGAAGTAAAACATAGTTTAAATCGTTCTTTTATTTATTTAAACTGTTATTGTGAACATGTACTGTATTTATGATTAGGACTCATAATGAAGATTTACGGTTTTACTTCATCTGCCGTTAGTAGCCTATAGGCTATGTGCATCAGTTTCACTAAACGGCCCAACGCGCTCATGGCGCAGACATTTAAGAAGGGATTGATGTTTGCTTCAAGTGATGATAGGTTTGTGAAATTATATTTTTAATTATATATCTGTAGATGTATAATTTTCTTTAGATTCTCTGTCTAATAGTGACCAAAAATACATTTAACTCCTGCTCACCATCGGTGTCGCCAAAACACACTCTTCTAAAAGAGTACGTACGCACGGTCAAGAGCATCCTTACGGTGCGCACTTATTTACGCCAAGTTTACTCTTTTATAAATCCCGATATGTGCGTGGAAAAATGCGTACGCATATTTCTATGTGTCATGATTCTGCCATCACGTCGCTGATTTTTCCTAGTCTTGTGGCAGGATCATGGCAGAACCATGTTTTCTGTGTAAGCACATGGCCATTTGTTTGGGCTGTGTGCTTGCGTTGTCTCGTCTCATAACCCCGCCCCCTTGTTATCCTTGTTTAGTCATTATTGCCCTGTTAGAGTCAGCTGTTTCCCTCATTAGTTTCTCCCTATTTAATCCTCTTGTGTTTGCTGTCCTGTGTCGGTACATTGTCTTCCTTACCTTGTCAAACCTTGTGTGAGTCTAGCTGTAAGTTCTCTGTTGATCATCTTGTAAGAAGTGTGTATCTAGTCTTGTCTGTGAGTTTATTACCTGAGTCTTAGTTTAGTGTTTGCTACCTGTTCTTGTTTTGCCCCATCGTGGGTTTTGTTTTCTGTTTTTGTCATTAATAAAACCTTATTTTGAGTTACTTGCTGTCTGCAATTGGGTTCATCCTTCCACTACATGACAGAATGTACCGACCAAAATCGAACCCAGCAGACGTGCAGTCCTTGTCCGCTTGCCTTCAGCCTTCTGACCCGGAACTGTGGTGGCGCTCAGCTATTGCCGACAGTGCCAATGGCAAGCTTCCTTTCCCTCCCCAGGGTGAGTTGACCCTAAAGAGGTACGCCCAGGTCATTGAGGAGAGAAGGTTTCTCTTACCAGAGTCCCTGGTCAACCGCTACCTCGTCGCTCGTCTTAAGGTCCTCCCTCCCCTTGCTGAACGAGAGAGTTTGGTCCGCCGTCCATTTCGCAGCATGGTGGACTACCTGTCTCGTAAGGAACAGCTAGGTCCCACTGGATCTTCACCTCCTGCCACTCTTCCAATCGTCCCCGAGGGCCACGTGTTAGCTGTCGTGACACTTGAGGACCAAGCTGGCGGAAATGCTCGCAGGCGGCGTCGAGATCGTAAACAAAGGCGGGGGAAGCGCGGAGGACTAAGAGCCAAGCTAAGGCTAACACCACATCGGCTCTCTTTACCCAGCATTTTCCTTGCTAATGTACGGTCGCTGTTGAACAAGATGGACGAGATTCAACTTAACATCACATGCAATAAGAGACTTTTATACTGTAATGTCCTAATCTTCACGGAAACATGGTTAAACAGTGGAATACCGGACAATGCTATTGAGATAGCGGGACGCCATAAATTCCGGGCCGATAGAACATTAGATGGCTCCGGTAAGACCAGAGGTGGTGGATTGTGCATTTACATTAATAAAGCTTGGTGCACAAACTCTGCTATTGTTGGGGGACATTGTTCAGCTAACCTAGAGTTTCTCATGGTTAAATGTAGACCGTTTTATTTACCGCGGGAGTTCACTTCCACCATTATAACTGCAGCCTATATTCCCCCGGATGCTGATGCTAGACTTGCTATGAAAGAACTTCACACAGCCATCAGTAAACAACAGACCGTCCACCCGGAAGCTGCGTTTATTGTTGCTGGTGATTTTAATCATTCAAACTTAAAGTCAGTGCTACCAAAATTTCACCAGCATGTTTCCTGTCACACCAGAGGAAACAAAACTTTAGACCATGTTTACACAAACATGGCTGGAGCTTACGTCGTGACACCCCTCCCCCATCTGGGACAGTCAGACCACATTTCTTTGTTTCTCACGCCCAAGTATGTACCTCTCATCAATCGTCTAAAGCCATCAGTGAAGACCATTAAGGTGTGGCCTGCGGGGGCAGATTTCTCACTCCAGGAAAGGTTTCTACACACTGACTGGAGTATGTTTGCTTCTCAAGCCACTAGTGACTCTCACACGGACATTGACTGTTACACCTCCTCTGTATTGGATTATATTAATACCACCATTGACAGTGTTACAACCCAGAAGCAGATCCACACATACCCAAATCAAAAATCATGGATGAACAGGGAAGTACGACTCCTACTAAAGACACGCAACACTGCCTTCAGATCAGGAGATGCACAAGCCTATAGCACTTCCAGAGCAAATCTGAAAAGGGCCATCAAAAAGGCCAAGCACTGCTACAAGCTTAAGATAGAGGGTCACCTTTCCAACGCTGACCCTCGACGCATGTGGCAGGGCATTAAGACCATCAGTGACTACAAACCCATTCACTCCACCATCCAACTGGATGCCAACTTCCTGAACGAGCTAAATTACTTTTATGCTCGCTTTGAAAGAGACAACAGAGAAACTGCCACCAAGCTCAAATCTACAGCAGACCACCCGCCAATCACACTCTCCTCCACAGATGTCTGCAATGCACTGAGCAGGATCAGCGTGCACAAGGCTGCTGGACCAGACAACATCCCTGGACGCGTACTCAGGGCATGTGCGGAGCAGCTCTCTGGGGTTTTTACAGACATTTTCAACCTGTCTCTTGCCCAAGCAGCTGTACCAACATGCTTTAAATGCACTTCCATTGTGCCAGTGCCAAAACACTCCAACCCGAAGTGCCTTAACGACTACCGCCCTGTAGCACTCACACCCATCGTAATGAAGTGCTTTGAGCGGCTGGTCCTGGCACACCTAAAAGACTCTCTACCATCCACATTGGACTCACATCAGTTTGCCTACCGTAGCAATAGGAGCACAGAGGATGCAATTTCCATGACACTGCACTCTGTGCTCACACATCTGGACAAAAAGAACACCTATGCACGCATGTTGTTTGTTGACTTCAGCTCAGCATTCAACACTGTCATCCCAACTAAGCTAATAGCCAAACTCGGAGACCTGGGTATCAACACCTCCATGTGTAACTGGATTTTGGACTTTTTGACCGACAGACCCCAGAATGTTCGATCTGGCTCCACCTGCTCCACGTTCATCACACTCAACACTGGTGTACCACAGGGCTGTGTGCTAAGCCCGTTTCTCTACTCCCTCTTCACCTCCGACTGCAAACCTGTGTACGAATCTAATTCCATCATCAAGTTTGCAGACGACACTACGGTGATTGGTCTCATCAGCAACAACGATGAGACTGCCTATAGGGAGGAGATCAAGCACCTGGCCACATGGTGCACTGAGAATAACCTGCTCCTCAACACCACCAAAACGAAGGAGCTCATCGTGGACTTCAGAAAAAAGTCAAGAGGCACACACGACACCATCCACATCAATGGAATGGCTGTTGAGCGTATCTCCAGTTTCAAGTTCTTAGGAATCCACATCTCGGCGGACATGTCTTGGACAACCAACACCTCCTGCCTTGTCAAGAAGGCTCACCAGCGCCTTTTCTTCTTGAGGACACTGAGGAAGAATCAGCTTTCCTCAACTATCCTGGTGAACTTCTATCGCTGTGCAATAGAAAGTATTCTGACCAACTGTGTTACAGTGTGGTATGGGAGCTGCTCTGTTGCAGAGCGCAAGGCACTGCAGCGGGTGGTGAAAACTGCCCAGTGCATCATTGGGACTCCACTACCTGCCATCGAGCATATCCAAAAGAAACGCTGTCTGCACCGAGCTCGTGGCATCCTTAAGGACTCCTCTCACCCAGCCCACAGACTGTTTTCTCTCCTGCCCTCCGGTAGGCGTTTCAGGTGCCTCCGGACCAGGACCAGCAGACTAAAGAACAGCTTTTTCCCCAGAGCTGTTTCTTTACTGAACTCTAACCCTCACTGATCCACTGTTGCTTATAGTAATAACTATCTGTATATTATTTTTTGTACATATTTGTAAAAATTCTGTTGATAGTGATATTCATCTGCATATACTATATAATATTCTGTACATATCTAGCTGTAAACTCTGCTTACAATAATAGTTATTTGTATATTATATTCATAGAACTAATTTATTTGGAAAAATAATTGTTTTTAATTAGTATTCACTCTATATTGATTCAGTACATATCCATGTACTGCACTTATGGAACCACTGCACTGATATCCTGCACTTGCTGCTATTGCACTTCTGGCTAGACCCAAACTGCATTTCGTTGCCTTGTACTTGTACTTGTGTAATGACAATAAAGTTGAATCTTAATCTCTTAATCTTAATCTTCTTCCACCCTGACTCCCAACCCACCACCCGTGCTCGTCAGCCCCCGTGGAAAGCGTGGAAGACGTTTGTCGTGGGAGTCCGCGTCGGAGTCATCCTCCACGGAGTCCCCCTTGCCTGCGGTGGTCTTCCCAGCGCCTGCTTCGTCTCCCTCTTTGCCCCCCTTACCGTTCTCTGGCCTGGCTACGGACTCAGCTCCGCGACCCAGAAGGAAGAGGAGGAGGAAGAAGGGAGCCTCTTGTCCTCCAGCAGGCGCCGTCCCAGAGCCCGCTCCAGCAAGCGCCGTCCCAGAGCCCGCTCCAGCAAGCGCCGTCCCAGAGCCCGCTCCAGCAGACGCCGTCCCAGAGCCCGCTCCAGCAGGCGCCGTCCCAGAGCCCGCTCCAGCAGGCGCCGTCCCAGAGCCCGCTCCAGCAGGCGCCGTCCCAGAGCCCGCTCCAGCAGGCGCCGTCCCAGAGGCCGCTCCAGCAGGCGCCGTCCCAGAGCCCGCTCCAGCAGGCGCCGTCCCAGAGCCCGCTCCAGCAGGCGCCGTCCCAGAGTCTACAGTTGTGAGTGCTGCAGAGAGGGAGGCGATCGACTCTGCTGCTGAGGCTGTTATTCGCTCTATTTCAGCTAATCAGGAGATACCAATTGTTACTGCTGCAAGAGCCCTGTCCAAATACCTGTCTCGTCTTGCCCAGATCTTAGAAGTCCCTGTCTTGTCCCCAGACCCTGTGCCAAGAGCTGTAGAGAGCACTGCTCCCAAGCCAGCAGCAGAGAGTGCAATTACCAAGTTTTCTGCAGAGAACGATGTGTCCGAGTCTGCTATGGAGAGAGCTGGTTCTGAAACCGAATCTGAGAGCCCAGCTTTGCCTCTCAACACTCCCCGGTCGCCTGCAACATCCCCAGTCATGTGTCCTGATATGTCCCCTGCTGTTCCCCCGGTCTGGTTTCCTGTTTCTTCACCCTCTGTGCCCCTGTGCGTTTCCCCGGTCACCCCTGTCACCACATCACCCCGGACTGTCTCCCCTAAGACTGTGCCTCATGTGTCCCCATCCAAGTCTGCCCGGATTCCTCGCCCTCAGCCCTCGTCCCGTAAGCCCAAGACCCCTAGTCCACCCATCCACCCTGGACCTTCCCCCATGAACTCCTTTGTTCCCCCGCCCCCCCTCCCGTGTTTGTTATTTTTATTGTTTCACCCGAACCCTGTTATAGTTTTTTCATGTTTGCCAATGTTGACGTTTGCTATGTTCTGTTGGTTTTTGTCTATGTCTCGTTCTGTCTTGTCTTGTGCTTAGTGTCCATTTGAGGAGCGTCTGGTAGACGCTCCTTAAGGTGGGGGTTCTGTCATGATTCTGCCATCACGTCGCTGATTTTTATTAGTATTGTGGCAGGATCATGGCAGAACCATGTTTTCTGTGTAAGCACATGGCCATTTGTTTGGGCTGTGTGCTTGCGTTGTCTCGTCTCATAACCCCGCCCCCTTGTTATCCTTGTTTAGTCATTATTGCCCTGTTAGAGTCAGCTGTTTCCCTCATTAGTTTCTCCCTATTTAATCTTCTTGTGTTTGCTGTCCTGTGTCGGTACATTTTCTTCCTTACCTTGTCAAACCTCGTGTGAGTCTAGCTGTAAGTTCTCTGTTGATCATCTTGTAAGAAGTGTGTATCTAGTCTTGTCTGTGAGTTTATTACCTGAGTCTTAGTTTAGTGTTTGCTACCTGTTCTTGTTTTGCCCCATCGTGGGTTTTGTTTTCTGTTTTTGTCATTAATAAAACCTTATTTTGAGTTACTTGCTGTCTGCAATTGGGTTCATCCTTCCACTACATGACACTATGCCCATTTTGTGCATACGCAACGTTTATACATCAAATAATTGTATATACGGTCTCATTTATAAAACTGTGCGTAGGATCCTTACTAAAAGTGTACGTGCGCCCGAAAGCCAAAAATGGCGTACGCCAAAAAATATTCAGATTTATAAAACCGTGCGTACGCCAGAACCTGCGTAGAATTCCCTTTATAAATCCCAGTCAGCGGAAGAATGCGCGCACATGCGTCTCCTCCCCGAAATAACCATATATGGAGTTTACAACGCCTAGCTTTACTATGCATATCCTCATCTGCATATCATTTGCATGTGATTATTCATCCACGTGATACCATGTTAACGTACAAGACGTTAGGAAAATATGAAATACCGATGTGCCGTGTCACAATAAATTATTATTATTATTTTTTTTTTAGTAGCCTATATCCTTGCCTTTTTTTGAATGAATAAATCAAATAGTGTAAAATACATTTCAGAGAAAGATTTTCTCAATCTTTTCCACTGGCCAAATAGTATTTTTAATGAATTTATATTTTTAATGGAAACAGATGGTTGTGGATTATTTGCATGGAACTATTTTCTCAGACAATCTATTATCTTGATTAGCAATTATCTCTAGATAAAATATTAAAACACTGCATGCCAGAGGAAAAGTGTTTCAAAGCATTGGATCCACAACAAATATATATTTCTATTTATTGAATATATATTTTTTTTGTAACTTCTCAGTAATGATTTCATGTAGTTTAAGTCTTTAACTCCATTAAATGGCATATATAATCTAAATGTTTATATCAGAAGTAAAACATAGTTTAAATCATTATTTTATTTATTTAAACTGTTATTGAGAATGTGCACTGTATTAGCCTACTCATGAAGATTTACGGTTCATCTGCCGTTAGATTATGTGCGCCAGTTTCACTAAACGGCCCAACGCGCGTGCTGGCTCAGAAATTTAAGAAGGGATGGATACTGGCTTCAAGTGATTGGCTTGGTGAGTGAAATTTTATTTGTAGACTATTTTCTTTTTGTAGCCTATAGATAGGCTATAATATAGGCTATAGATTTTCCGTTTAAAAGTGACCAAAAAGTCATTTAACTCCAGCTCACCATCGGTGTCGCCAATTCCCTTTGTCTCCAGAATGTGCGTACGCACGGCTCAAAGTTTGCTTACTGGTGCGTACATTCTACCGTCAAGTTTTTTTATAGATCACAAACTTTGCGTGGAAACTGGCGTACGTACGTTTCCAGCCCTTTTTGTGCGTACGCACGCTTTATAAATGAGACCCCTGGGACCTCATGTATCAACACTGCGTACGCACAAAAACACGGCGTACACCAGCTTTCACGTTCACGGTCAGATGTACTAACAGTGAAATTAACGTAAGAATGTGCGTTCCTCCAAGTAAACTTCATGTCTGGCGTATGTACATTTGTCGAGATTTTTGTCCGTTGGCGACTCATAGAGGCAATAAAGTGAAGTGGCAAACATTACACTAAGAATTGTTCTATCGCATCACCAGCTGTCAGATATTGCTTATAATTTGTAATTGATAAATTATTTTACATATTATTGTCACACGAGTCTTAAAATATTCTATTAATTATGCAATTAAGTAAGAACATATATAAAGCGTGTGCAAATTGATACAACCCGTCTAGCAATGGCAGCGTTGGCTTTATTAGAGGACATTTTGAACGGACGAATCTGGAGAGAATGAATTTTTAGGGACTACAATGATTTTCTGGCCCACGATGATGACTGGCTTATCAGCCATTTCAGATTTCCAAGGGCTATTCTCTTGGAGCTCTGCGCTGAGTTGGGTCCGAATTTAGAAAGAGAGACAATGAGGAGCCACGCATTACCGGTTCCTTTACAGGTGCTTACTACACTTGGTTTCCTGGCAACTGGTTCTTTTCAAAGAGAACTGGCAGACCGCTCAGGAATAAGCCAGTCATGTTTGAGCCGTGCAATGCCAGCTGTATGGGACGGGATCATCCGTTTGTCTACCAGGTATATAATGTTCCCATACGATGCAGGTGACCAGCCAAACATTAAAGCGCAATTTGCAGCGATAGCCGGTTTTCCTAATGTAATCGGAGCGATCGACTGCACACATATTGCTATAAGGGCGCCATCTGAAGAAGAATTTGCATATGTGAATCGGAAACATTTTCATTCAATAAATGTGCAGATTATATGTGATGCACAAATGCCCCTTACAAATATTGTGGCAAGGTGGCCTGGGGCAACCCACGATTCATATATCCTTACAAACAGCATGGTTGGGATGAGACTCCAAGCTGGCAGGGTGCGCGATGGGTGGCTACTTGGTAAGTTATGCATTTAAATGTATGGTTCTATCTAAAAGTTAAATGTGTGTGTGTGATTGTTCAACTGCCCATCAGGAGACAGTGGTTATCCACTAAAGACGTGGCTGTTAACCCCCCTCACCAACCCACAAACTGAGCGAGAGCGCAGATACAATGATGCCCATTCTCGCACTCGGTCAGTTGTGGAGCGAGCAATTGGGCAGCTGAAATGTCGGTGGCGCTGCCTTGACAGGACCGGGGGAATGCTGTTATACCGCCCTGACAAGGTTTGCCGCATCATACTGGCCTGCGGAGTGCTGCACAATGTCGCGCACAGGCATGGCATACCCCTTGGTGAGGTGGTGGCATTGCCAGATGACCCTGACCCAGGACCAGTATATGTGCAGCACAATCAACAAGCCATTCAGGCCCGTCAACATGTAATTGCAACAATATAAAGGTACTCAGACACAAAGTTCATTTTTTGACCAATTGCTTTAATGAGTTGCTTATTTCTGTGAGTGACATTTTTCAGGTGACTGTTCATTTCTCCAATGGCCCTAACAATTTGCTGTTGTGACTCCAGAACAGCATGCGTTAAGATGCGGCCAGATGGACGGGCTTCAGCACTGGGGGGAGCATTAGAGACACCGGAGACGCTGGACTGAATGGGCTCTGGCTGCTCGGGTGGTGCGGACTCTGAGTGCGTGCCAGTGGACGTTCCTGCTGTTGTTCCTGTGGTTCCTAAGTGCAAATAAACAAAGGCACATGTTAACAGTAATTTGAATCTGTTCCTTATTAATGGGTACACGCATTTGCAATAAAAGCAGTGGATGGATACGTAAAATCTCTGGTGTACTTTTTGGTACATTGCATGCATTTTAAAATTAAATGGTGGCTAGTATGTATCCAAGTTTAAAAAAATAAATTTTAAATTAGTCACCTTGCTGGCAGTCCTGTATCATATCCGAGTCTCCCACATCAACGGACACGATTCCAGAGATTAACGTGTCTCCTACAATAGAGGCAACTCTCTAATCAAAGGGTGTAAGTTCATCGGCCCCTGTACCACCGCCTGTTCTGCCCACACTTTGTCGGTGCGCAGCAGTTCTCCGCTTAACTTCCACCTTTATGTCAGACCATTTTTTCTTAAGTTCATTTACGGTGCGACTCTCAGATCCCACCTGGTTGACAGCTTCAGACAAACTCTCCCATTCTTTTTTCTTTCTTTTGTTATTAATTCCAGAGGACAAAGTTCCAAATAAAACATTTTTTCTTGTTTCTACCTCTGATAGTAGCACCTCTAATTCATTTTCAGTGAAATTTCGTTTTTTGCTTGCTTTAGCCATGTTCTTGCAGGTTTCTTTTACCAAATTGGACTAATTACCATATTTAAATTAATTTAATTTGGGGAGGAGACTGGGTGGGGCGTTTTGCTCGTGCAAGTGCGCTCAATTTTACGTTAATTGGGATGTACAAAGAGAATATGCGTGGGATCCTTCGTACGCAGAGATTCATACATCTGGGGCCTCATGTATAAAACTTTGCGTAGATTTCATCCTTAAAGTGTGCGTACGCACAAAAGGCAGAATTTGCGTACGCACAAAAGTTTTCAGATTTATAAAACCGTTCGTACGCCAGAACCTGCACAGAATTCACTTTATAAATCCCAGTCAGCGGGAGATTATGCGCACGTGCGTCTCCTCCCCGAAATAACCATATATGGAGATTACAACGCCTAGTTTAAATATGCATGTCCTCATCTGCATATCATTTGCATATGATTATTCATCCACGTGATACCAAGTTTAACGGTACAAGACGTTAGGAAAATATGAAATGCGGATGTGCCGTCACATTATTACAAACATTTTTTTTTAGTAGCCTATATCCTTGCCTTGTTTTTGAATGAATAAATCAAATAGTGTTAAATACATTTCAGAGAAAGTTTTTCTCAATCTTTTCCACTGGCCAAATAGTATTTTTAATTGATTTATATTTTAATGGAAAGAGATAGACATGGTTGTGCATTATTTGCACGAAACAGTTTTCTCAGACAATCTCTAGTTAAAACATTAAAACACATGCCAGAAGAAAAGTGTTCAAAAGCAATGCATCCACAACAAATAGGTATATTTCTATTTATTGAATATATATATATATATATATATATATATATATATATATGTATACTGTATATATTGTAACTTCTCAGTAATGATTGCATGTAGTTTAAGAGTTTAACTCCATTAATGAGAATGGCATATTTAATCTAAATGTTTATATCAGAAGTAAAACATAGTTTAAACCATTTTATTATTTATTTAAACTGTTATTATGAATATGGACTGTATTTATGATTTGGACTCATAATGAAGATTTACTCTATCTGCCGTTAGATTATAGGCTATATTATATGTGAGTCAGTTAGTTTCACCAAACGGCCCAACGCGTGTGCTGGCACGGTCATTTAAGAAGGGATGGATGTTTGCTTCAAGTGATGATAGGTTTGTGAAATTATATTTGTATTATCTTTCTGTAGATGTATAATTTTCTTTAGATTCTCTGTCTAATAGTAAGCAAAAAGACATTTGACTCCAGCTCACCATCGGTGTCGCCAAAACCCATAATCTTCTAAAAGAGTGCGTACGCACGGTCAAGAGCATCCTTACGGTGCGCACTTATTTACGCCAAGTTTATTTTTTATAAATCCCGATGTGCGCGTGGAAAAATGCGTATGCATATTTCTATCCCCATTTTGTGCGTATGCAACGTTTATACATGAGGCCCCTGTTTTTTTTTTTTTTGTGCGTACGCACATTTACAGCTTTTTTCGTACGCAATATTTTAGTATGAATTCAACGCAAGTCTTTGAACATGAGGCCCCTGGTGAGCAGACCGTGTTTTTTTAACCAATCAGAAACGCGTTCTGGGTGTGTGACTCATTTTGCTCAAACTTTGCTTTGACTCAGTGATCCAGGCACTGTTTTTGGAAAATCACACCATTTTCTATTTGTAATAGTTTTCTCTAATACATTAAAAAAATAAATAAAAATTGATGTCTAATCATAAGATTTATGTATTTGAATTGTGTCAAATTTCCATCCATTTGGATTACATAGTTTTAACATAAACCGATTAATAATATGAATGTGATTTATATTTTTCAGTCATATATAAATGAAACACATAAGATTTAGATAATTTTATTATAAACTGAATGTGATTCATGTTTGTCAGTCATACGTAAATGAAACGGGTAAGATTTATGTAATAGTACCCAGAAAAACACCCATATTAAATTACTGCTCAGTGTTCATATGTGTGCACACTACAGAGTTAAAGTACCATTGAAGCAGTGTTGAAGTTAATGAGATAATTAGGTGGTGATTGAGCATTAATTATGAACACCTGCTGTTAACAAGCAGAATCACTGAAGGAAAGAGAAACGCAATTGACTTCAGCTACAGCCTACAGAATGTGAATTGACCTGTTGTGAAGGGCATCCCTGGGTTCAGCACTTCCAGACCCACATCCAGGGACCAGTAGCAGCAACACCTTCATTACTGGTAAATGAGATTTAAATTATCTTAGTACACTATGAAATAATTTGTTGCTGCATTAAATTAAGTAGGCCTAATCCAAATTGGCTGGTATAGTCATGTCAACTGTTAAATCTTGAGTAATGATAAATTGCTTTGATTTGTGAAAGTAAAAACTGATAAACTTATGTTAATGTAAAAATATTTTGCTATGAGTTATTAATCACATTGCACTGGAGAGAGAAGAAACCTTCTCAGATGACCGTCCTTTGGAGCAAGTAGCTGCAAGTGCATAAATATCTACCTGCAAGTGCATAAATAACTTTAATTGATTTATACATGTGCTATGCCTATTATTTCTGACAGGAGTCCACATGTACAGAAAGGTCTACAGAAGAGTCTGCATAAAGCAGTGATACAGAGGTGGGCAGTGTATAGCCAACTTTTCCTTTTTATTTGTTGCATGAGACATGTGTGACACAAACGACACAGGGTGATTTCTTATTGTCAAGTGTATTTCTCATTTAGTTGTGCTTAACCCTCACTTGATAGGGAGGTACCAATCTTGAACATTCAACTGTTTCACTCAATAACCAGGCCTCAATTTGGATCTTTGTCCTTTTCTTTTATTTGTCATCACTTCTTGAAGCCCAGACATTACAGGTGAAAAACCTTCAAAACCAGAAAACACCAACGATTTACTATTTTGCATGTTTGTGGTAAAAACAGACACACAGAGCTCAAAAATGATTAATTATTAAACTCGGCACTAGACACATATATAAATACAAATACACAAATTTCTTCATGAACCATTAGAGTTTAAATTCATCACAAACATTAAATTACTATTTAAACTACAGGAGGCATAATGAATTGCATGAGTATTTAAATATCCAAACAGTGAATTTAACACATTTTTTACCCATACAAAATATTTTCAGTACATAATCACTCCCTTTAAAAATTGTACAAACTACTATTCCAACATTTAAATATTTACTTATTTATTTTTTTTCTTTTTGATTTCCATTTTAATGTTATATAAAAATAGGACCATGCACGACTTTAAACCATGTCTTTACAAGCCAACAATATCCCGTATATCTGAGTACATATCAGAATTGAATCACTAAATTATGTGATTCCGTAAATACCACGTAAATGTTTACAACACACAACTACTACAGCGCACAAACATGAATGCCTTCTTCCACTCGCACCTCAACGCCTCATCAGCGTGCAACAAAGTCTGATTTAAGTGGCGATCTTACCGGCTGTCTGTTCAGTGTTTTGATTTGGCACCATATCTGCACAGCTTTAGTGAAGTCTGATTAGAAAGCCGCTTTCCTTTCTCGCGCTTTACTGGCGTCGTTGCTGGTACTAGCCGACACACTGCATAGGAAATGTGCGTGTCTTTCCTGCTTGATTGCCCACAGGTGAGTGATAATTTGTTCCACCTGATCGCTGACGAAAAAGGGCATTCGCCGCGACACCTCCCACTCAACCTTTTTGTTCTTGGATGGAAATGTGCAGAACTTTAAGTTAATCACTACAGAGACTGCTCCTCTACAGGCAAAAGTACTACAAGTCGTCTGACATCTCTGCGCAATATCACTCCATTAGACCTCTTAGCCTGGTCACTAGGAACTAAGGACTGGGTCGCTGGCTCTTGATACTGGACTGAGCAACAATTTCCTGGTGTGATAAGAATCTCAACATCTCTCACAATGCCCTTTGAGTCTGGAGCTACAAAAACGACTCTGCCAAGCCTAAACTGACCCCGCAGAGCGTTCTGGTCGCAAAGCCAAACAACATCCCCAACAGCGACATTTCTTTCCGTAGTGTGCCATTTGGTTCTAACGAAAAGACTTGGGCCAGCAAGCTGGCACCACGCTTTCCAAAACTCGTTAACCTGGGCTTGAACTTCACGTAGGCGCTTGTAGGGGTAGTTGTTAAAGTCAAAAGACTTGAAGTCGCCATTGTGAGATGCTCGCCCTAAGAGAAGCGAGTTTGGTGATACATACTCAATGCGGTCCTCGCGACTCTGGATTCTTGCATAAATTGGCCGCTCCACTGCATGAAAAGTGGGATTTTCGTCAGTAAGCGGCACTGTAGATTGTCGTGGAAGTTCAGGTTTACGACTGCACACGGCAATTTACAGGCAACACCCAAAACTGCCGTGAATTGCCGGAAATTGACGTAGGCCTTGCTTGCCAGTTGTCCCCCCATGACCCCCCTTTTCCTAAATCTAGAGGAGGCTTTGATTAGCCAGATTAGCTGCCAAATGGAGGGTTGTCAGGAACTCACTGAAAGTAAGATTTGCCGATTTGCTTAAACTTTGAAGAGCTCTCTTGCAACCCTAACGCCAGCTTCAGCAGCTCCATTTCGATGTGGTGAATCAGCAGGGAGCACTTTCCACGTCCAGCTTGTCCCACTTTTTGCAGCATACTCCTCCAGGCTTACTGTATCTTGGCTTCGCAGAAAGGCATACAAATCCTTCAGAAAAGATCTTGCCCCAATAAAATTAGTCCCAGGGTCTGACCAAACCTTAAGGGGATGGCCCTGATGGCAACAAATCTTTGGTAGGCCATTAAGAAGCTCTCTGTGGACATACTTCTGGCAAGATCTACGTACAGTGCCCGGCTTGCCATGCAGCAGAAGATGATGCCCCAGACCTTCATGGACACTCTTCTTTTGATGCCTTCTTTCACCAGATATGGTCCAAACAAGTCAACAGAAGTAAACTGGAATGGGCAGTGGGTCTTGAACTTTCTACTGGTAGATCACCCATTACTTGGTTGCATACTTGAGCTCTAACCTTCCGACAGTGAATGCACTGGTTGACAACTTTCTGGCCAGCCTTCTACCTTGTATGACCCAAGCCTTTTGCCGCATTCTTAACAGAGTCCCAGCAAGCCCTTCATGCCCTTCCTGGTGACTTTGGCGTGCTAGTAGAGTACCCAGCCAGGTGTCAAAGGGAATTAGTGGAACAGCCCAGCAGTCTTCTTTGAAATACTGTATTCGGCCTCCGCACAGTAACAACCCACTAGTTTCATCCCTGTACACAACCAGCCGGTCTGTTGTGGTGCTGGGCAAAGTAACTCCTTCTTGTGCTGCTAGACACAAATCTCGGAAGGCGTCCTCCCTTTCGGCAC
>NW_024121241.1:111884-249661 GCF_016745375.1 Pimephales promelas
TAATAGCTCACCACATCTGGTATGTAGCCTGGCTCATACAGAGCTTTTAAATGGGCAGCTGAAATGCTATTTGGCCCAACACAGCCCAGTAAGGACTCCCAAGGTTGGTCTGTAAATAGGGTATGTATATAAAAGTCATCAGCACAATTTTAAAAGGGTAAGTATATATGTGATACAGAATGTGCACCCTTACCAGTCATGTTGAATCATACGATAAAAGCTGGAAAACAATAATATACAGTAAGTACAATAAGTCCATTAGGAAGCATTTCTGTTAACAATTAAAAGGGGCTATGTAAGAACTTTTTTTATGGCTTTCCCTGACTTCCTAGGTTGGCTGTGTAAGCCTGTAGACTGATTTTATGATTTATCACCCTTTTTTGAAGGGAAAATCCAAAATGAACTATCACAAAAGTGTAATTATATTGACGATCATCTGTCAACATAATGTCGATAAATTATGTTCAGTTACTGTTTTGCCCAAGACGAAGTCACTTATGGAGTGTGTGCACAAGAGCGAGGGCGAGCAGTTTCTAGCTGCAGTACACTTAATGGCTGCCGGTGTTGTTAACATCAAGGGTTAGTGGAAATAACACATAAAGCCTTCAAGATTGAAATAGAAACGTGGGTTAAGCTAATTAATTATATAAATTAGGCAAAAGTATCCAAATAAATTTACCAGACACTAAAATGTGACTTCATTGCACAGTGCAGCAGAGCTAAGTTATTTATCCTTAAACTAAGTATTAATATTTACAGTTACATTACTGTAACGGTCACCAGGTGGAGTGCCCTTGAGAGTCACCAGAGGGCACTCCACACCAGATGTTCATGTTTCACTCACAACTACATTTCCCAGAACTCACTGCCCGGACTCATTATCACTGATCGCATTCACCTGTACCTCATTCACTGATTGCATTCACCTGTGTCTCATCCTGTTAGTCTGTCTATATATACCTTGTGTTCACATTCACTGTTTGCGAAGTCTTGTTGTACTGTGTGTATGCATTTCCGAGCGTTTTCTTATGTTTGTTTTTCTGTTTTTGAATTTGGATTGTTCTTGGATTTTGATTATTGCTGCCTGCCCTCACCTCTGCCTGTTTTTTGGATTCCCACTGTGTATTCTTCATTGCCCTGTCTGCTGATTCTCGACCCTGCCTATATGACTATTCTCAATTAAAGCTGCATTTGGATCTTCATCTCCAAGTCTCGGAGCAGTTCATAACAATAACAGTAGCACTTCCTTCAATACAAAATATTAGATTTAGATTTAATTCATCACTGTAATAAGTAAAAAACAAACAAACAAACAAAGATTTCAATTAACTTTTAATTTGATTAACTACAGTAGAAATGGTATGTTGGAGAATTTTGCTTAAAATGCTAATTTATGGGAATCATGAATAGTCCTGGATCAACATTAGTGAATCTACCTGTATTGAACTGACAATAATGGTCCTCGAACAACATTAGCAAATCTACCCCATATTGAAATGATCATGATATTCTTGGATCAACATTAGCGAATCTACCCCGTATTGAACTGAACATGATGATCCTGGATCAACATTAGCGAATCGACCCCGTATTGAACTGATCATGATGGTCCTGGATCAACATTAGCGAATCTACCCCGTATTGAACTGATCATGATGGTCCTGGATCAACATTAGCGAATCTACCCCGTATTGAACCGAACATGATGATCCTGGATCAACATTAGCGAATATACCCCGTACTGAACTGATCATGATGGTCCTGGTTCAACATTAGCGAATCTACCCCGTATTGAACTGAACATGATGATCCTGGATTAACATTAGCGAATCTACACCGTATTGAACTGATCATGATGGTCCTGGATCAACATTAGCGAATCTACCCCGTATTGAACTGATCATGATGATCCTGGATCAACTTTAGCGAATCTACCCCGTATTGAACTGATCATGATGGTCCTGGTTCAACATTAGCGAATCTACCCCGTATTGAACTGATCATGATGGTCCTGGATCAACATTAGCGAATCTACCCCGTATTGAACTGATCATGATGATCCTGGATCAACATTAGCGAATCAACCCCATATTGAACTGATCATGATGATCCTGGATCAACTTTAGCGAATCTACCCCGTATTGAACTGATCATGATGGTCCTGGATCAACATTAGCGAATCTACCCCGTATTGAACTGATCATGATGATCCTGGTTCAACATTAGCGAATCTACCCCGTACTGAACTGTCCATGATGGTCCTGGATCAACATTAGCGAATCTACCCTGCATTGAACTGATCATGATGGACCTGGATCAACATTAGTGAATCGACCCCGTATTGAACTGTTCATGATGATCCTGGTTCAACATTAGCGAATCTACCCCGTACTGAACTGATCATGATGATCCTGGATCAACATTAGCGAATCTACCCCGTACTGAACTGTCCATGATGGTCCTGGATCAACATTAGCGAATCTACCCCGTATTGAACTGTTCATGATGATCCTGGATCAACATTAGTGAATCGACCCCGTATTGAACTGTTCATGATGATCCTGGATCAACATTAGTGAATCGACCCCGTATTGAACTGTTCATGATGATCCTGGATCAACATTAGCGAATATACCCCGTACTGAACTGATCATGATGGTCCTGGTTCAACATTAGCGAATCTACCCCGTATTGAACTGAACATGATGATCCTGGATTAACATTAGCGAATCTACACCGTATTGAACTGATCATGATGGTCCTGGATCAACATTAGCGAATCTACCCCGTATTGAACTGATCATGATGATCCTGGATCAACTTTAGCGAATCTACCCCGTATTGAACTGATCATGATGGTCCTGGTTCAACATTAGCGAATCTACCCCGTATTGAACTGATCATGATGGTCCTGGATCAACATTAGCGAATCTACCCCGTATTGAACTGATCATGATGGTCCTGGATCAACATTAGCGAATCTACCCCGTATTGAACTGATCATGATGATCCTGGATCAACATTAGCGAATCTACCCCATATTGAACTGATCATGATGGTCCTGGATCAACATTAGCGAATCTACCCCGTATTGAACTGATCATGATGGTCCTGGATCAACATTAGTGAATCTACCCCGTATTGAACTGATCATGATGATCCTGGATCAACATTAGCGAATCTACCCATATTGAACTGATCATGATGGTCCTGGATCAACATTAGCGAATCTACCCCATATTGAACTGATGACTTTATAGCAATTATCAAAATATTGATTACAATCATATTCAAAAAGCAGATATTCTACTGTTTTTTTTAAAACGCATGTACTTTTTGCACACTTTATTCTGACTAAAAGCATAGTAGTCTGTTTTAAAGAGCAGTAATTTATTACCATTTTTAAAACATTATTATAAAATTGTAAGGAATATTACATTTGTGTGTAAGAGTATGTGAGAAGGAAGACTTTTAGGGGTTATAGAGAAAAGCAAGCTAAGCTATTAGCAAGCTAAGCTATTAGCTCACCGGCACATGGCAGTTGTATGTTCAGAGTTGCATTACATTATGCCATTTAAGTGTAATATTTCAGGATTTTTTCGTGAATAAATACATTTACAAAGGTAGATTTTTAGTTAGGGAGAGGGTGAAAGAAAGAGGACAGACAAAATAACTTACCTTTTGTCGGTCAGCCGAGAAAGGTGGGGAGGGAAGATTCAAAATGGAGTGATGGGTTTTTGGGTCGGCACACATGGATGACATCAGAGGCTTGTGATTGGTTGATTAAATGTTGATCCAGGATCAACAAAATATGTTGATCCAGGAACCAGGGGCGATTCTAGGGTCAGAGCTTTAGGGGTGCTGAGCACCCAATGAGCTCCACCGCCACCACCCACATTTTACATCCATATACGCTCCCTCTCTCTCTTCATTTTATTTATTTATTTATTTGTAAGGGGGACAGTGTACACATTAATCAACATTAGAACAATGAAAATGTACCCGAGTTAGCTAAAAGAGCTAATTTTCATCGGTAGTCCCCCAGCTAGGAGTAAAAATAGGCAACCTTAAAGATCTTAACAAATTTGTAAAACTATGTTGGTTGGCCTCTGTTCCTAGGGGGGTTCGGGGGCATGCTCCCCCGCTAGAAAAATTTGTACATTTTAAGGTTAAATGCATCAATCTCGTGCTCTTTGAGAGATCAAAATTAAGAGCTTCAACCTTCAACGAACTGCTCATTGAACAAAGAAAAAGCATTGATTTGTACTAGGACAATAAACAGGGCTCAAACATCTTTTTAGTTGAGTCTCAGTCTACATTACATTATCAATGGTGTTTTAGGACCCCAAACAATTATAATAATGTAATAATGATTTATATAATTATTCCTATGATGTAAAATCCATATAGCCTATAAATGTACTATAGGCTATAAGTGAAAATTAATATTTCAAAAGTATATTTTAGTCAACATTAGGCTACACTATAGGAAAATTAAAATACGTTTGTCATATTTCTACACTTGCAAGAAATAAACCCAAAGCTTTTATTTAGGAGAAAACACCAGATATAACCATGCTGATCGCGTGAGCAAAGTGCACACTTTTCTTTAAATCACCCAGCAAAATTGGATGCCTATTAAAGTCTTGTGCTGTTTTATATAGGCACACAGCCATATCGTGGATTCGATTTTTTTCTTCCCCTCGCTTGGGCGCATGGCGAACTTGAAATGTATACATTTTATCAGACCGGCGCTCGCGGCCTCGAAACACCACCGGCTCACCGGGAAAACTCCCGACTCTCCCGATTGCCACTCTGTTAACATTACTCCACAGCGGCGGCGGCCCGCTAGACTAAAACAGTCCGAAAATAAACACTTATTATAGGTGTACCAATGATTCAGGATACTGACTCCAGTACTCACCGATATGGTTTCGGAATCAGAACAACTGAAAGAAAAGAAGTGTGAGACAGCTCTGGAGCTTCTCAATTGATTCACAAAACTACCTAACGGCCCGGATTCTCACAATTCTGCGTGTTTCGCGCTGGATGACGGCCGTGCTGAGCGGTGCAGGTTCAAAGAAGTAACGTTAGAAGAAGAGAAATGTTTTCATTTTCATTTCATTTTAAACCACAAACTACTGAGTATGTTTTGGACATTATTTAACCGTGTCAAAGACGAACAAAATTTTTAGAATAACAAATTTCTTTCTCCAAGTTTTAGGGGTGCTGAGCTCCTTTTTAGGGGTGCTGAAGCACCCCTAAAAAGGGGCTAGCCTCGCCCATCTTACTTGGCAAAATCACGGTCACCAGTATCAGCGAGTACAAATACCAGCGTGTGAACACGAGGGGGAGACAGAAAAAGGGAAAAGCGAAACCAAAAGAAAGAACCAGGATCATGACACATTACTTCCATTTTCCATATTCGCAAATGTTCTATTAATTGTAATACTTTGCTTAATCATTTTTATACCATGTGGATTTTTTTATGGTTTCTCTTTGGCATTTAATTAATATTTTAATAGATTGGTGCTGCTAAATGCCTCTTATATTGAGCTATCATAAGTTTTAAATTCACTTGCAAGTAGGGTGACCAAGGATCAGCAATCTCTGAAAAAAAATGGGATAAAACTGGTACGGAGTCACTGGTACGGAGTTGCCTCTTGAGGCTAGGGGAGTGAGGTTTACATGCACAGCTCTTACTGACCTGAACCAGTTACACTCCACCCCCCTAAACCTCACTCCCACCTGGGTCATGGCACCAAATGCAACCAGTCCCACTCAACCCGTTTTGATCGGGACTCGAACACGAGAATCACCAGTGTGGGAGGCGCGTGTGCTAACTAGAACGCTAAGAACCGCAGCCGATAGAGTCAGTATAAAAATAACAAGTCAATGGTTTTGCATCCCCTCAAGAAACTTTGCAAACATTTTGCAAGCAAACAAAAAGTTTCTCAGGGAAACGCAAAACATTGCTGAGAGAACGAAAAAGCATTGCCAAATTATTATCAGCCCGGTCTCATCCCAAGGCATCATAAACTGACGCTTTTGACATTTTGTCGACATTCAACGCACATGGCACCCTTTAGCGTCCATATGAGATGCAGATATATATGAGCCAGAAGGCGCCTCTCAGTGGTCTAACCCTAACCCTACCCCAGACCTAAACCTACCCATAACCGAGCAAAGCATGTTATATTGATGCTAAAGGGTTGCGTTGGATTTAGACAAAATATCAAAAGCGTCACTATATGACACCCTAGGATGAGAATGTGTTTTTATTATCTGTCAAGAAACACTCAAAAAATGTTGATGTCTAAACATTAGATTTATGTATTTGAATTGCATATCAAATTTCCATCCATTTTGATTACATAGTTTTAACATAAACCAATTAATAATCTGAATGTGATTCATATTTTTCAGTCATATATAAATGAATCAGATACAATTTATATAATTGTATTAATAAACTGAATGTGATTTATATTTGTCAGTCATACATAAATGAAACGAGATTTATGTAACAGTACACAGAAAAACGCCCATGTTAAATTAAAACTGCTAATATGTGTCCACACTACAGAGTTAAAGTACCATTGTGTTGGTCTTAATGATCACTCATTCATTATGTGTTTCTTTAGTTATTTACGGTACGTTAACGCCATCTAGCGGACCCTGTTTGTAATGGCAGGTTTGGGGTATTGTTTCTATTTTATGTCGTATTCTCCTTTGTAATCTCGTTTGGAACGAGATTAGCGTTAAGTTAATACACAACGTTTACAGAGCAAGTTGTTCTCTCATGTTGTATAAATTCTACAGTCATACAAGTTGTATAAGTGTTTTCAAACCCTGCTCAGTTGTGTTCCCATCGAGGGCAATGCCGGTGAGTAGCACTGTGTGTAATATAAGATGTTTACATTAATCATTTTCTTAAGATGTGTAAAAAGAAAATTAATGTGTTGCTATAAGTGTCTAGATTGCTCTGTTTCTCGTGAAATGGCGGCTCATGCTTAGTAGAAAAACATGTATATTTTGCATTTTGTTTTGGAAATGATTGAAGAAGGCAATTTGAGTTAATAGACACTTTATTTGTGTTTACAGTTTTACAGCTTGTTTTTTGCACTGCTCTGTGTAAAATAAAGGAGGGGAGAAAAAGGACCTCAAGATAAAGCATCATCTCAGTTCTTTGTTCACCTCACCTGGCTGTTTATACGCACTGGATAGCTAGATACGCATACGTTTAGTGAGACCAGTACAGTAAAACGGCAAACCCTCGCCTGTCAAGAAGAAGACAGAACTGCAACTGCTAGAAAGAAAAAAAAATAGTGTTGCCCGTTGAGACGACGCCATTAACCTGCTCTCATCAGGCCTGCATGTGACCTGCTCAGATTCCCCTGCTCCATAAGACATGGATTCTCTGTCCGAAATGCAACTTCCCACTGGTGTGACTGATGCAGAAGCTGGTGACTGGCAGGTGAGATCAGAGTTATTAGCAACAAGCTCTGTTCATGCATTCTCTCAACAAGGATCAACATGAAGCTCACGAAGGAGCACTGCGCTAGCAACCGCCAAAGCCAGAGCTCAAGCAGCAAGAACCAAAGCAGCCTATTCTGAAAAGGAAATGGCACTGAAACTTCAGAAAGCTGAAGCAGAACTACGAACTGCCAAAGCAGAAGCTGAATTGGAGGCATTGCGATGTAGAAAAGAAATGGAGGCTGCAATAGCTGAAGCAGCAGTTCTTCAAGCAGAATTAAATGATGACAACAGCCTCGGGGAACCGGAGTCAGAACTGGTCCAAAGGTATTTCACTGCAAACAGCGTGCCACTGCAGAGAGATATAAAACAAGAAAGATATACTACTCCGCCCAGCCTACACAGCCACCCGCTTCCACCTGCACGTCCTCCAACGCAGCCAGCCATAAGACCTACAGTACAACGTCCAGCAACATCGCCTGCAAAGCTATCGACACACCTACCAGCAGAGTCCCGGAGACCGATACCACCCCAAGACGGCTATCGCCACTGTCACAGGTACCACTACAGCCACAGCAGCCATCCATGTTACCTGCTAGTACGTATTACAGCCCACACCAAGCCAGCAACCAAGCATGGCAGAGAGGAAAAGACCATGGGCTACCTAGTCCTGCTCCACACCCTACCTCGTCTTGTCACACGTCTGCTCAAGATGGACACAGCTCCCCGTATGCTGAAGTTCATCGCTAGAGACCAAATCGTCTCCACAGGGCTGATGAAGTTCGACGATAAGGCAGAGAATTACTGGGCGTGGAAAACTTCATTCTGCAATGTCATAGATAGACAGTATAGGCTTGTCAGTAGCAGAAGAGACCGACCTTCTGATTAAATGGCTCGGCAAAGAGTTGTCCGCTTGTTCGGGCCGCAGACTCAGAGCAGCCTACGTCAGAGACCCCCAAGGTGGCCTCCGAGCTATCTGGCAGCGCATTGAAGAGTGCTATGGTACCCCCGAATCTATTGAAGGGGCGCTATTTGCCAGACTGGAAAGCTTCCCGAGAATCTCCAACAAAAAACCAGCCAAGCTACGCGACTTAGACGACTTGCTACAAGAACTGTACGCAGCAAAACAGGATGGATTCCTTCCAGGGGCCTCATTTATAAACCTTGCGTACGCACAAAAGAAGGCGTACGCCGCTCTCTACGCAATAGTTGGTATTTATAAAAACAAACTTGACGGCAAAATGTGCGGTCCTTCACGCAAGCTCTGACCCAGGCGTACGCACAAAAACGGGTGAAATGAGAAATTGGCGACACCGTCGGCAGTTGGAAAAAACACGTGAAAGTGTGTGAAACTGTAGACGGTTGTGTAAAATAAATTGCAATACTGCCTCTCATAAATAACACGAAGACTTCACAAAGCAAGTCTTACAATTAACAGCCTACACGAACACCCGTTTGATCGATATGTAACAGAAATGAAAATTAACACATTTCCAAAAAGAAAGTGAAATATTTTCTGCTATAGGCTAATATTGGTATGCAATTCATTCTCATAAATAAGATGGTAAACAGAACGAAATAATGTACAAACTGATATTCTCGCCAATATGTCCGCCTAACGGAGCAGATAGCCTATAGCAATTAGATAGTCGGTCAGATAGATAGATAATTAGGGAGATGTATCTAGATCGATAAATATTATTTGTCCACTGGGGAAAGTTGTTTTCATAGTAAAAATGTCTTTTTACTTTATTCCATACGGAATCATGGTATTCATGCATATGCCTTTAGTTTGTTTTATTTTTGATAAAATAACGTAGGCCTATGACGTGTCTCAACCATTCAGAAAGCTGCAAGAAATTACATTTGCGCTGAACTATTTCCCATTTCCAAGTAGATTATAACCGACATCCGTAGCTTGTCAGATGCAGAATTAAATGGCTGTAAATAAAATGCCCCATCACAATGCGTATAATGACGCACAATGGCTGATCTTGAGCTCTTAGAAGATGTGGCGATTAGATGGAAGGATTCGGAGTGAACGCATCATCTTCACAACAAAAGGTGTGGAAAATATATTATTTATTCAAGAATTCCCTCATTGTGCAGTTTATTTCAGTTAGGACAGTCTTGATTTCGCCCAACTCCTTAGCCACCTTGAATTAATGACTAGACGCTTTTTTGCCTCGACTTTGATGTCCGACCATTTCTTTTTTATTTCGGCCACAGTCCGGTTGTGAGGCTACAGCATTTACGGCATCTGCAACCTTTTGCCACTCAAGTGCCTTTTTGGCATTAGTAATGCCCACACTGTGCCCTCCAAACAACATTTTTCTCCTCTTTTCCACCTTGCCAACGATAACTTCTACTTCACATTGAGTGAAGTTAGATTTTTTTTATTTCCTCTCTGTGTTTAACATGATTTTGCAATTCATGAATATTAACTTTTGGGCGTTTCACGGACTATTTATGGGCAACTATGGGTGTGGCATGAAGCCGCAAAAGCTGCGCTACATTTAGAACTGATTGTGATTTATGAAGGGAAAAATGCGTAGGATGTGCGTGCACACGGTTTTATAAATCCTAATATTTCTGTGCGTACGCACGTCCTATGTTTCATCCGTACGCCACTTCTGTTGCAAATCCTACGCAAAGTTTTATAAATGAGGCCCCAGGACTAACTTACCTTGACACTGCTAGAGAAGTAGCCCCAATCATAGAAAAGCTCCCGTATAATCTACAGGAGAAGTGGATGTCCTATGGCTCTCAGATAAAGCAACAGCATCAGATTTCCTTTCCCCCATTCGGCGTATTCGTCGACTTCATCCAGAACCAAGCTATAGCAAGAAATGATCCCAGTTTCAGAGTCACCATGCCACATCTGCCTGCCACAAATAGAGACAAACCCAAAAGCATCCAGAGTAGAATCAACCAGTCGGTCGCAGTTCACAAGACTCAAGTTGCAGAGTACAGCCAGAAAAGTGAGCCTGAAGCCAACTCTCTAGATCTCACCAAGCAATGCCCAATCCACAAAAAAACCCATTCATTAGGAGCATGTAGGAGCTTTAGAGACAAATTGCTAGCTGACCGTAAACAATATCTCAAAGAAAATTCCATCTGCTACTGCTGTTGTGCTTCAACCACACATATTGCAAAGAACTGTGACAAAACCATAACATGTGCAGAATGTCAGAGCATCAAACTCGTCGAAGCTCTCCTTCCAGGTCCATCACCATGGAAAGCAAAGCCACCCCCATCTACGTTAGAGAACGGCAGGGAGGGCAGTGAAAATCAGCAGCCTCCAGAGACGGTCTCCTCCAAGTGCACTGAGGTATGCGGTGAGGGTATGAGTGCTAGAGGTTGCTCTAAAATATGCTTGGTTAGTGTCTATCCACAAGGCCAGAGAGAAGCAACAACTAGAGTGTACGGTATCATTGATGATCAAAGTATTAAATCCCTTGCACGTACAGAATTCTTTGAGATATTCAGCGACAATAGCACTCCATCTTCGTACACACTCAAGATGTGTGCGGGCAGCATAGAGACTTCTGGAAGAAGAGCTTGTGGCTACATGCTGGAGTCACTGGACAGAAAGACTTGCGTCCCTCTTCCCGTCCTCATTGAATGCAATGAACTCCCGGACAACAGGTCTGAAATCCCAACTCCCAGTGCAGTTTTACACCACCCTCATCTGAGATGTTTAGCCAGTGAGATTCCTCCATTAGACTCAAGTGTCCAGATACTGCTGTTACTAGGGAGATACATTCTGAGTATACACAAGATCAGAAAACAGATCAACGGCCCCGACAATGCCCCATTCGCTCAAAAGCTAGACCTAGGTTGGGTAGTGATCGGCGATGTGTGCCTTGGCACAGCACACCGCCCCTCCTCAGTCATTTCCCTCAAAACATGCATCTTGGGAGATGGCCGCCCCAGCTACCTCACACCCTGCTCCAGCCACCTGCGTGTGAAAGACCCTCCACACAGCCACTCAGCCCTTCATGATCCTCTATATCAGCAAGCTGCCAGTCACACTGCTTCTCTGCTGCACGGAGACGACCTGAAGTCCTCCGTCTCCCACTGCACCGACAAAGATCACCAACCTGCTCCATCCATTGATGATGTCAACTTCCTGAGGATCATGGATACTGAGGTATGTCAAGATAGCACTCCTGGGTCGCACCCCTACCTTTTCGAACCAAGAGAGAACGCCTGCCAAACAACAGAGACTATGCCATGAAAAGACTCAAGTCAGTCTGTCATGCTCCGAAGTCGGATTCGTGCTTGGCAAAGCAAAGCTGGCACCAGTGAAGGAGACTACAATCCCCAGACTCGAACTCTGTGCTGCAGTCCTTGCGGTTGAGATAGCTGAGACTGTTGTGAGTAGCATGGACCCACACATGAACTCTGTCACTTTCTATTCTGACAGCAAAGTTGTGTTAGGTTATATTAACAATGAGCAGAGGAGATTTTATGTTTATGTGAGCAACAGGGTCCAACGCATCCGACAAGCAACGTCACCCCAACAGTGGAAGTATGTCTCCTCAGAGCTCAACCCGGCTGATCATGGCTCCAGATCCGTTGCTGCATCATTGAGAGACATCAACTGGCTGACCGGACCCGCCTTCTTGTCTGATAAGCCTCCAGCTGAGAATCAGTCACTGTTTGATCTAGTTGACCCAGAATTAGACTCTGAGATCAGACCTCAGGTCGCAACGCTAGCCACTGAAATCACACAGCCCAGCTTAGGAACTGAACGCTTCGAGCGCTTCTCAAAGTGGACTTCTGTGTTAAGAGCACTTGCGGTCTTGATTCACATAGCCCAGTGTTTCAGACAAACTGACAAAGACAACACACGCAGAGGGTGGCATACCTGTAAGAAAGCAATCATGGCAGAGAACCTGGAAAAAGCAAAGAAACTACTGATCAAGAACATGCAGCAAGAAAGATATCCTATTGAATGCAGGAACATTCAGAGTAAGGTAGACATTCCAAAACAGAGCAGCATTGCAAAGTTGTGTCCAGTGGTTGACAGTTTTGGACTTCTCAGAGTGGGCGGACCCATCACTCAATCTGGCCTTGAGATAAACTGCAGCAATCCCCTCATTATCCCAGTTCGGCACCACTTAACGACTCTGCTTGTGCGCCACCATCACGAGCAGGTAAAACACCAGGGCAGACACTTCACTGAGGGGGCCATAAGGGACGCTGGACTGTGGCTGGTAAGCGGAAAGAGATGTATCAGAGGCACACTGTCCCAATGTGTCACCTGTAGAAGACTGCGTGGCAAGCAAGAGCATCAGCTAATGGCAGATCTGCCTGCAGACCGGCTGCAAGCTGCCCCACCGCTCACGTACGTCGGCTTGGACGTGTTTGGCCCATGGGAGGTCATCAGCTGTCGGACGAGAGGTGGACAAGCAAACAGCAAAAGGTGGGCAGTAATGTTCACCTGTCTGTGTGTGCGTGCTGTACACATTGAAGTGATAGAGACACTGAGTGCATCTAGTTTTATAAATGCTCTACGGAGACTTTTCAGCATCAGAGGTCCTGCCGCACAGATTAGGTCTGACAGAGGCACGAACTTTACTGGTGCATCAAAAGAATTGAATCTGGAAGATGACGCAGACATGCAACGTTATCTACAAGACCAACAATGCACGTGGATTTTCAACCCCCCACATGCCTCGCATATGGGAGGGGCCTGGGAGCGACTTATCGGGGTGGCCCGTCGCATCCTAGACTCCATGTTCCTGCAGCAACGCTTCTCTTCATTGACGCACGAGGTCCTCGTCACACTCATGGCAGAGGTTTGTGCAATCATGAATTCGAGGCCCCTGCTGCCTGTGTCCACTGACCCTGAGAACCCTCTCATACTCACCCCCTCCATGCTTCTGACACAAAAGACGGGAGCTCCGTTGTTGCCTCCGCCTGACTTTGGCAAAGCAGAGATCACCCGTCACCAATGGAAGCTGGTACAACATCTCGCAGAGACATTTTGGCACAAATGGCAACGTGAATATCTGAGCACTCTGCAAAATCGTGCCAAGTGGCAGGACAAAAGGCCTAACTTGCAGGAAGGAGACGTCATCTTGATGAAAGACAATACAGTGCCAAGGAACCACTGGCCAACGGCAGTGGTCATCAAAACTTTTCCCAGCAGAGATAATGTTGTCAGGACTGTAGATGTCAGAGTGATTCGCCACGGCATTCCTAAAGTGTTTAAAAGACCAGTAACGGAACTTGTCTTACTTTTCTCCCCTAAACAAGATGTTACTTGTGTTTAGGTTAAATGTGTGCATTTAAAAGGTATTAGATGTGGTATCCTTAAGATACCAGGCAGGGAGTGTGTTGGTCTTAATGATCACTAATTCATTTTGTGTTTCTTTAGTTATTTACGGTACGTTAACGCCATCTAGCGGACACTCTTTGTAATGGCTGGTTTGGGGTATTGTTTCTATGTCATGTCGTATTCTCGTTTGTAATCTCGTTTGGAACGAGATTAGCGTTAAGTTAATACACGACGTTTACAGAGCAAGTTGTACTCTCGTGTTGTATAAATTCTACAGTCATACAAGTTGTATAAGTGTCTTCAAACCCTGCTCAGTTGTGTTCCCATCAGTGATGCCACGGCCGCATTAACCATAGGGCTAGGCGGGGCTTAAGCCCCGGGGCCCAAGCAAGAAGGGGGCCCGTGATTGGCTGTGGAGCAGATACTGCAAGCCATCTGATTACCAAAGCCTTACCACGCAACGTCCCCCACAAATTATCCCTGTTATTTAGTTGCACTTTGCCTTATATTCCATGCATTATCATGGAATCGTTATCATTAATAGAGACGTTCGCAAAGACCCGCCTTTTTTAGGTACTATGTGACGGGCCACGAGTCAGGCGGGTCTCACGAGTCACGCACATCATGTTCTCATGCACTCATGCAGTGAAAAATACTTTCGCGGGGCAAAGACTAAAGTTACACCGAGTGATTACGAGAGAGAGTTCAGAGCAGCTTACTGTTGATATTATATGAAACAAAGTCTCAACTTTCAAATATTGTCATTTAAGTAATTTAAACATTACCGTTTTCAAGTTCATGTCCACCGACTGACAGCTTTGTTGTCGGACAAAGTTGCGTATTCGGCGTTATGATTGGCCAGGCCACCTGTCATTCAAACCCCCGTAGGCATGCAGGGCCAACGGCTCTGAGCAGGGCATGGTAAATTGAAATGTCAGGTTTTAATTTGATATGACAAATATATTTATTCTATATTTAAATTGTGAACGACCGACCTGCTGCTGCATGTAAGCCTATAGATGATGGCTGCCTGCGCCTTATTAGAATAGGCTATACATCAACCAATAAATCGCCTTTACTCTTTTCTTCATTATAATCTAGTCTATTCTTAAAACACAGCGTCATCATCGACCCCGCAAACTTTCGGTAAGTTTGAATATTAACTTGATGGATGTATAATTTTGCTTTTTGTGTTTGATTAAACTCTATATTCGCCTAAAGGACTGGCGATAATATATCCGGTAGAAATATTTAAATTTTGCTGCGCCATCATGATGTAAGTTTATCATTTAAACGCGTTTTTAAACGTTGTGGTTTGGATACAAATTATTTCAAACTGCTCAGGCACAGCAGCGGGAGAATTCATTTTGTAAATGCTGGTTTTGAGACCAGGGTGAACCATAGACTGTGGTGAACTTGAGACGGTTTTGCACAGCGCACTTGAATCCGACTCTGAGGTCTCAAAGACATGGTTTACACCTGGTATTAAAATGCGATCTGTATCCAGATAAGTTATCCGGATAATAAAAAACGCATGTTAATGCAAGGTGTAAATGCGTTGTGATCGGATCGTGATCGGATCTGCCTGACCACATCTGGAGGTAGTCTGGCTCGCATTGTGTCCGGATCTTTACTAGGTGTAAACGCAATCTGGTTGTTGAAACCACATAGTTTACTCCTCCCAAAAATGCAAAAAAATAAATGAGTGAGAGCTTGTTATATAGGCAATATGTCATGTTAGTCAGATATGACGGCGCTACTGTGACACGCATCACCGCAGATGAGCAGCTGAGCGTCTATTCATCGAGCCAACGCGCAAACATCGCAAACAAAAGTGAAAGTAAGTCACAGACGCTTCATCTTCAAGTAAAGAAACGAAATTATCTTACCAGCGCTGTTGCCACTCTCTTATTGATGGCTTTGATTTGGAAATTAGCTGATGATCAACTAAATGCAGCTCAGATCTGTTGCTTTTGGTGTCGTGCAATCCATTAAATCTGCATATAACGCGGGAGTTTAAGATCGGATTTATATCCGTTTTGCAAAAACACATTTATGTGGCCAGGTGTAAATGGAATCAGTACTTATTATCCGGATAACTTATCTGGATACAGATCGCATTTTAATACCAGGTGTAAATGGGGTCAAAGTGACAGACGCTGCTAATAAAGCTGCTGTCGCCATGTGTGTCAATAATGTTAATCAAACATCAGAAAGAAAGTAATTTACTGCATTTGACTGAATTACTTTTGCAAAATTAACAATAATGAATGTTGAATTTATAGTGAAAACCATGTATTGTATATTTGATTACTTTATATAATATAATATAATATAATATTATTCAGTGCTTTAAGTTTTTCATAGGTCGATTTATTGTGCCTTTGTTCTATTTTAATTTGTGACTCTTGTCATCAGTAAGCTTGAGATTATTTTCTTAAGCTACTATTATTTTTTGGTGATATTGAAATTGGTCACAATAATTATGAAATTTTAGTCAATACATTTTGATATGATAAAAAAAATCGTGTTAAAAGTAACATAACTTAACTGTGAAGTATATCATAGATGGATAAATAATAATATCGTATATCGTATATGACTCGTATAATAATAACATTTAGCTCATGTAGTTGGTGACCTAAAGTGGTGGGGGGGCCCTGCAGTAACTCATAGCCCCGGGGCCCAGTGAGCTCTTAATACGGCCCTGAGTGATGCGCGGGTTGATCCGAAATGAGCGGGTGCCTGTGGTCACCCGCGGTTACCCGCAGTTACGGGTCATCCAAAAATGTTTTTAATGATATTCGGGTCGCGGTCGGTCGGGTCGTTTGAGAAAAGATGCCAATTAAACATTTGTTTTAATAGTATATTACTAGACACAATTTTTGATGAAATATTAAGCCCTACACATTATTGGCTGAATAACTGGCACGAAGATAACACACAAGCTCAGTCTAAACAGTTCTCGGTTCTATAATACGCAGTATGCGCAGAATCAGCTGCTCGTGCTCATCACTTCTCTTAACAGTGGCACATGTCTCGGTTCAGTGAACTGTTGGAGTTACTGGAGTAAAATATAATTCAGGATATTGATTTATTTCGATTCGGAGGGACTGGCAGGCATGTCTGAAAGTGAGTAACTTTAGTAACTTGTGGATCACAGGGTTCTCAAGTCTCACGCATTGGCTGTGAGACACACGCAATTCAACCAGTTCACACGCCACACCGGGTATTTCTCACACTGAAATGTGTCCAGCGACGCGACAAAGTTGAGGAATGTTTAACTTTATGCAAATGAAGGGCGATTTTCGCGAGCGGCAACCAATAGGAGTGAAGTCAGTGGAGCGCGTCACTCTTCAGTGCTGAGTCTGACCCTGGCAAGTTGAATGAGAAGCTCATTTTAGCAGTCAGAAACTATCCTATAATTCATGATATATCTCCGTGTACATACAGTAATGTTTATCATACTGACTCATCGTGACTGAATGGTTTCAGGGAACCCAGATAGACTGGTATTTGCCCGTTTGCTGCAGTTAAATTGCCGCGATGGCAAAGAGCACTCACTGTTTCTCGTTCATCTTTAATATTATGCATTTTATGTACTGATTCCATTTATATTTAGACTTTTCCTTACAAAATATTTGTTTGTAGCGGCAATAAAACGTATTTGTTGTCTAACATAGAGTAACTTCCGTGAATGTCAATCACTAACATTACTAGGCAACCAGTAGTGGGGAACACCCTCCAGCGCAGCCACAGGCGACCTGCAGCGTCAAAGTCGCGTGTAGTGTGAACGGGTCTATAGACGTGCGCTGCGAACACACAGAAGTTGACGGAACATACTCGTCGTTACTAGGTAACCAACAACAATTGTCGAACACACGTCGTGATGGAGAAGGGAAGAAAGCTCGTCTAACATTTTTAAGCTACACTCTTAGAAAAAAGGGTTCTATATATGTAGCATAGGGTTCTTTACTCAACTGCAAAGGACCTTTTATGCAATGAAATAATGATAATTAATGACAAAAAAGAACCCTTTTGGCTCAAATGTTCTTTATAGGCTATTATTCATTCATATATTGCATTATTCTTGTTACGGAAGCAGACGGACAACAAGGTAAGTAATAGAGAATCGTCTTTAATTAAACAGCAGAGTGTCAGGAACACTCAATGGGCAGCAATGGATGAAAATGGCAGAATTCAGATCAGAGTAATACTTGAGAGCAGTCCGTGAATGGATAAGAGATATATTTCCTTCGTAGACTCGGCAGGCGGAGATTCCCAGAACAGACACACACCGTTGATTGAGACAGATAGATGGATGGCACACACTCACGCTCCCCTTGAATGGACTGGATGGCTTACGGCTTGCACACCACTGAAGTGTAGTTCTGGACAGACTGGAATTGGCACAGGATACTGGTAAGGAAACACGGGTTAGTTTTGGTAGTGAAACTCGCAGAGAGAAGCACTATGAGTCCGCTTCGTATGAACGAGCCCGGACAATGAGAGGTGCGTGATGTGTGCTTATGAAGCAGCATTGTTGATGAGGTGCAGGTGTCTCTCGTTAATACTCTGGTGACTGTGATCGCTGGGTGATTGTGGTGGAAGAACCTGGCCAATCTGTGACAATTCTGCAACATTTTGCAGTTGTAATTAAATTATTGTTTATTAAACTGTTGTAGTAACTTAATGTCCCATTTTAATCATGCTGATTTTTGAAAGATAAAAACTGAAATGACAGAAAACCTTTTCTTCTAAGAGTGTGGAACATTTAATAAATTGCCCATTGTATACATTATTATTGATGCAGTCAAAAACTCTACAACTACTTTGCAACCAGGCCAGAAGCTTTGGCTCAGTTTGGCTTACATTACCTGAA
Organism: Pimephales promelas; assembly: GCF_016745375.1. Next base: position 130,532 of record NW_024121241.1, read on the forward strand.
TAGCCTATATAAGGAAAATGTTTGTGGGTATATGGGAAGGAATGAAGATGTATTTCTTCATTTTATTTTAAATTATACATTATACTGTATTAATAGTTCTAGTTACATTAAGGCTACATGTATTAAAGCAGAGTACTCTGGGTAATATTTTATTGTCACGGGGTGTGGTACAGGAGGCAGGCAGAAGGAACGGGAGGACTCCAGAGTACAATGAAGATACATTTAATTCACCAAAAATACAGGCAGGAAGACGGGGTACACCGGGTAACGTTCAACATCGACCGACAAAGACAGACTGAATGAGAAGGAACTAAATACACAGAGGAATCAAACTAAACGAGGTGCAAACAGGTGAAAATGATGATGACAGGACAAGGAACAGGTGGCTGATTGGGGAGTGAGTCCGGGAGTAGAAACAAAAGGATCCGGGGAAGTGTAGTGCAAATGACGAGACAGACTGGTGCAGACGGAGGACTGTGACAGAACTCCCCCCTCCTGGGAGGCGTGACCTCACACCGCAGAACAGAGGAAGGAGGGGGGACGAACTGGGGGCTGAGCGGGGCGTGGCCAGGGCGGAGCAGGCTGAGGGCGTGGCCAGGGCGGAACAGGCTGAGGGCGTGGTCAGGGCGGAGCAGGCTGAGGGCGTGGCCAGGGCGGAGCAGGCTGAGGGCGAGACCAGGGCGGAGCAGGCTGAGGGCGAGACCAGGGCGGAGCAGGCTGAGGACGAGACCAGGGCGGAGCAGATGGAGGGAGGACCCCTGGTGGAGCCGATGGAACTGGGGCTGACGACACCAGGGGGCCGACTGACAGGGGTGGAGCAGATGGGAGAGGAGACCAGGGTGAAGCTGAGGGACAGACAACATTGGGTGCTGAGGAGGGACCGAGGGACCATGGGGACACCGCAGGCTCTGGTGACTGAAGTGACGACAGGGGCACAGAGGGACACGGTGAGGTCAGAGGGCGTGAGGGCTGACGGGTGACTGGAGGGAGTGAGGAGTCCGACAGAACCGGGGGGGTGACATGACAGGGCGGAGCCAAGGGAAGGAAGTCCAACGGTGAAGGGAGGATGACGAGGGAGCGTAGGGAATCCGGAGGGTCGAAGGAGCCTGGCCGAGGTGGTGGACTGAGGGGCCAAGGAGGGGCTGAGGGAGGTAGGAGCCACGGGGGAGCCGATGGGACCGGGGGCCAAGGAAGTGTCTCTGTGGAGGAGGTAAGAGGTGAAGGCCGGGGATCCACTAACCCTGCTGGGTCTGGAGGGCTATTAGACAGAAGGGCTGATGGGTGAATAATGGGAGGAGGCGGGAGAGGGAGGCTGGGTGGGATCCTGGTCTCTGGGGCAGGCTGGACGATCTCTGGCGCTGGCTGGACGGTCTCTAGGGCAGGCTGGACGGTCTCTGGCGCTGGCTGGACGGTCTCTGGCGCTGGCTGGACGGTCTCTGGCACTGGCTGGACGGTCTCTGGCGCTGGCTGGACGGGGCTGGACGGAACCAGCGAAGAGGAGAGCTTGGGCTCGGCGGGGCTGGGCGGAACCAGCGGAGAAGAGAGCTCGGGCTCGGCGAGGCTGGACGGAACCAGCGGAGAGGAGAGCTCGAGCTCGGCGGGGCTGGACGGAACCAGCGGAGAGGGGAGCTCGAGCTTTGGAGTGGTGCTGGTGACTTCCTCCACGGTAAAGGGAGACCCACAGCACACCAGCACCCACTCCACACAGGCGGCGAAATCATCGGGACCGTTCCCTGGGAGGCGTGCCCGGGACCGCTCGCTGAGGCTGGCGATGTAGAACTCACTCAGCGAGTGGTCAGAATAGTGAGTTAGGCACGCCAACTCCAGAAAGTCCGGTGTATGGGATTCCAGGGAACGGTCTTCTTGATCAAGGCAGAGGAGAGCCACTGCGGGAATGTCCATATTTCTTTTCTTTTGCGGTCGGTCGTTCTGTCACGGGGTGTGGTACAGGAGGCAGGCAGAAGGAACGGGAGGACTCCAGAGTACAATGAAGATACATTTAATTCACCAAAAATACAGGCAGGAAGACGGGGTACACCGGGTAACGTTCAACATCGACCGACAAAGACAGACTGAATGAGAAGGAACTAAATACACAGAGGAATCAAACTAAACGAGGTGCAAACAGGTGAAAATGATGATGACAGGACGAGGAACAGGTGGCTGATTGGGGAGTGAGTCCGGGAGTAGAAACAAAAGGATCCGGGGAAGTGTAGTGCAGATGACGAGACAGACTGGTGCAGACGGAGGACTGTGACATTTATATCCGGTCAAAACATACATTAATTATTGCCATTGCATTTGTATTTTTCAAAGATGTCAGGGAAAAAGCGAAAAGATATTTGTGTACACACACACACACACACACACACACACACACACACACACACACACACACACACAACACACTTTAATATTCTAATATGCCCATTTGTTCACAATGTCCCACCACATAATAAATCATTATACCATTTCGACCAGACACATTCAAAATGCAAAAAGATTTGTTTTTCCAAACTGTTTGGAGCAATTTGTTATATTTTTGTAATTTTTTTAAATATTTCTATTAATATAACATTAAAGAGTAGGCTATTTTGATGTGATGAATTGCTCTGTCATTTATGAGATTAACCAATTGTTATAATTTCAATTTGTGCTGGTTAATTATGAACAATGGGTAAAATTGGGGGGGGGGGCGTGATGGGGCGGGGCTTCATTTGGGCTCCTCCCCTAACCGCATGTGATCTCACTCCAAGCTTTTGATAAAACTTGAGAACCCTGGGATCAGCACTGACGCAAGACGCGAACTGTTTCGAACGATTCAGTTCGATTTAAGGCCAATTTATACTTCTGCGTCGAGGGTACGCCGTAGTGCACGTTGTGAGCATTTATATTTCTGCGTTCAGGTCTTGGTTGCTCTGCAGTACTGCTCCGAAACGCTAGTTGGCAGCGGAGGGTTTTAATGTTCCACTGTGTTTAGATTCCTCACGGCTAGGTTACTAAAAGCAATATCGATTGAAAGAGAGCTGATCATGTTGGAGTTGGAGCTTATTGAGGTGGAAAAACAGTTCACTTAGTGAAATTACTAAAACTGAAAGGCAGAAATGACAGAAGACGTCGGAGGAGATGGTACGTGTGGAAATCATAGACAGTGGTGGAAATGCATGAGAAGGTACGTGCGGAAATGCGTAGGAGGAAATGCGATGCTACCAAGCCGACCAATCACCGATCTTGCGGTCCGCGTTGTCGCGACGTGTAGTTACATTTTTGAAGAGGTGCGCGTCAGGCGACGGCGAAGGGTACGCGGTATGGGACGCGTCTGTGTGTATGCTACGCCGTCCCTACTGCGCGCACCCTACGCAGAAGTATAAATTGGCCTTTAGTGTACTGGTTCGACCGGTTCACTAAAAAGAGCCGGTTCAAAAGAACGATTCGTTCACGAACCAGCCACGTCTATGATCACTACAGTCTGCAGAGAGATGGAGGCGGCAAGAGAAAAGGTGAAGACTGTGGAGTGGAAGCTCCGCAAATACACAAATAGAAAGAGTAAAAGTGTGGGAGACATTTGCTGAAATAATGAAAGATGATGACCAAAGTGCTGGCTTTGCCTTTGTTATGTGTAGGCCTACGTCTTCTTGCGATGCTGTGTTGTTACACGTCTATGGCCCAATAACGCTCCGATGATTTACTACTTTTAAAAAATGCGGTCAGGAAGCGGGTCGGGTACAATATTTTTTTACTTTTTTTTGCGGCCCGAGTTGCGGGCGGGTAGTTGAAAACGTCGGTCGGTTGCGGGTTGTTTATACATTGACCCGCGCTACAGGTTACGGTAGGTGGATAACGGTGCAGCACGGGCACACACTCTGACGTCGCAAGGCACAAACCCCGGTTTTACTGTCTACGCGACAACACTGTAACCGGCATTTCTGAAAATCCTCACCCTGGCAGGGTTCAGGCATTTTCAAAAATGTTCGGTTTCAGTGTCCTGATACTGCATTTCCGTGTGGACGAACGACCAAACCGCGTAAAAAAGTCACGGTTATAAAAATACCCATGTCTGTGTGAACAAGGCCTTAGATGAGAACAACTGAAAATAAAATAAGACATTAAATATCTCAAGATCTCTGCAGAGGAGGATTAAATAACTCCAAAAACAGCATTACAGCTTCACTTATTACTAACCAGATTTACCTCATTTAATTTCCGTTTTAATGAAATCAACAGTTGTATTTTGAGTCACCATGGTGGTGGTCAGTGTTTTCTTTAGTTGGGCTCTCTCAGGTGATGAGAACAACTGAAAATAAAATAAGACATTAAATATCTCAAGATCTCTGCAGAGGAGGATTAAATAACTCCAAAACAGCATTACCAGCTTCACTTATTACTGACCAGATTTACCTAATTTAATTTCCGTTTTAATGAAATCAACAGTTGATTTTGAGTCACCATGGTGGTGGTCATTGTTTGCTTTAGTTGGGCTCTCTCGGGTGATGTTGGCTGTTTATTGATGATGTAGCCTTAAAGAGCCCCTATCATAGCATTTGAAATGTTCCTATTTTTGTTTTGGGAGTTCCCAAAAACAGTTTAACGTGCATGCAAAGATAAGAAACACTTTATTTGTCTTATAATATGCATTTAGTTTTAACTGATTTACTCAACAACTCCCAAATGATTCGTTCGACGATTAATTTTCCCAAACACCTCCTTTGAGTGACGCAAATCTGCGGCGATTGGTCAAATGACCCAGTCAGTTGTTATTTGTAAACTGTAGGCAGAGATTGTCGGAAACGGAACACCCATCACCGTGGATTATAGCTTGTCAAGTGTTGTATACAGTGTATGAACAAACGTGTCAGAAAAAGTGCACTTTCCACATGGTCCCTTAATCGCGTGTCCCGTCAAGAGCAAGCTTTCCCAGCGAAACTCACATTGCAGTGGCTTTTGAGGGGCAGTGTTTATTATATAGAGCGAATTTATATTAAATATCTCAAGATCTCTGCAGAGGAGGATTAAACAACTCCAAAAACCGCATTACCAGCTTCAACCAAATGAGTATTTCGGTCTAAACGAATCTACTCCGCCAGGATACCATTATAAACATGAGCCTCGCCTGATCGGTCGTGGCGGCGGTGTTGCAACAATCTATAAAGATATTTTTAATATTACTCAGAAAACAGGTCACAGGTTGAAGTACTTGTGCTAAATGTTACGCTCTTAGATGTAAGAAGGAAATCCATATTATCTCTAGCCTTGGCTACTGTATATAGACCTCCAGGGCTATATGCTGAATTCCTAAAAGAGTTCGCAGACTTTCTCTCGGATCTATTGGTGAATGTCGATAAAGCAATAATTGCTGGAGATTTTAACATACACGTAGATAATACAAATGATGCTTTAGGGGCTGCGTTTACAGACTTATTGAACTCCTTTGGGGTCAAACAAAACGTCAGTGGTCCCACTCATCATCTAAATCATACACTAGATTTAATTATATCATATGGAACCATTCCAACTGATATAGATATTATACCGCAAAGCGATGATGTCACTGATCATTATGTGGTCACTTGCATAATAAGTACTGCTGAAATATGTTATGTTGCACCACATTATAGACCAGGCAGAACAATCCTTCCAACCACTATAGATGGATTCTCAAATAGCTTACCTGATCTATCTAAGCTGCTAAGTGAACCCAAACAAACAGATGAATTAGAGGAAATGACTAGCAGTTTAAGCACCATTTTTACTAGTACATTAGATATTGTTGCACCAATTAGATTAAAAAAGGTTAGAGAGAAAACTAAAGCACCATGGTACAACAGTGCTACGCATGCTATCAAGAGAGAAACTTTCAACTTAGAGCGTAACTTATGGAAACAAACTAATTTAGAGGTCTTTAGAATCGCGTGGAAAGACAGTATGTCACGTTATAAAAAGAAACTAAAAACAGCCAGGGCTGAGCATCTCCACAAACTAATCGAAAATAACCAAAATAATCCAAGGTTTTTATTTAACACCGTGGCTAGACTAACAAATAAACAGACATCACCAGAGCAAAATATACCATTACAGTTTAGTAGTAATGATTTTATGAATTACTTCAATGAGAAAATAGAAAGCATCCGAAACGCAATTATAAATGTACAATCCTCTACGGTGTCTTATGATTTAGCTTCAATTACGGCCCCTCTAGAACAACTAAAGCCCTTTACAACGATAGGACAGGAGGAACTAAATAAACTTATCATTGCATCTAAACCAACAACATGTTTATTAGATCCAATACCCACTAAACTACTGAAAGAACTATTACCTGTAGTGGAAGAGCCTCTCCTCAATATTATTAACTCGTCTTTATCTTTAGGTCATGTTCCAAAAATATTCAAGCTGGCAGTAATAAAACCTCTCATTAAGAAACCGCAAATAGATCCAAATAACTTGGCAAATTACAGACCCATTTCAAATCTTCCATTTATGTCCAAAATACTAGAAAAAGTTGTGTCCGCTCAATTGTGCTCTTTTTTGCAAGAAAATTATATGTATGAAAAATTCCAGTCAGGATTCAGACCGCAACATAGTACAGAAATCTTAGCGCTGCGTTCGACACTATAGATCATAAAATACTCTTGGATCGACTACAAAACTACACTGGTGTCCAGAGACAGGCATTAACCTGGTTTAGATCGTACTTATCGGACCGTTATAATTTTGTCTGTTTAAATGGGAAAAAATCAAAGATAACGTCAGTAGACTATGGAGTACCGCAAGGATCGGTTTTAGGCCCTCTGCTATAGACGAATCCGACGAGCGTTCTGTGTAGGCTGCCATCTTGTGGCGACGCCATTACTGAGCTGTTACACCGGCATAGACATGTGCACCGGTATGTAAACAAACCTCGGTGATAACCCGAAAGCACCCTCGAAGACAGCTACAGCCAGGCAGAATGACTTGTTGGGTTGATGATGTTAGACAGCGGCCTCCAGTCATATGAAGGTACAAACGATCTTACAGATTATTTATGAAAATAGCTTGGCAAGTTGGCAAGCTAGCTAGGCTAACGTTTGCTAACGAGGAAACTATAAAAAAAGTTCTGTCCATTTGGCAACAATAAATAAATAAATGAATGAAATCAAATTAACAAATTCATGTTTTTCCTTTGTGTCCATTATTTATCTCATTTTCAAATTGCAACGGGCAAGGGTTAAGGTAACGTTACAGCTAGAAAGTATACATAATATCGACCAATTAGTGTTTTAAAACCATGGAAAGAGGTCAATATAACAGCAGGAGAACAATTACGTCACATCCCAGATAGCAAACTGACATTGAATCAACGTGGAAACATGACATCGAAACAACGTTGATCTGACATTGTTTTGCTCATCGAATTAACGTTGAACCAACGTCAGACGCGTCATTCTTTCAAAACTAACGGAAAATCAACTTGAACTCAACGGGTTGTTTCAACGTTATGAAAGCAAACCAATTTTCGATTTTCATTTAGCTTTGAAGAATGCCGCGTCTGACGTTGGTTCAACGTTAATTCGATGAGCAAAATCAACGTTGTTTCAATGTCATGAGAGACGTCGTTTCCACATTGATTCAATGTCAGTTTGCTGTCTGGGATAACTTTACATTTAGCTCAGGAAAGCCATTTAATGACCATAGCATGTTAATTGAAAAGAAAAAATAGCAAGAGAGGAGATTTTGCTGATCACTATATCACATATTTATTATATTTTTTACTTATGTCATTAAATAATTGTTATTATACGCGAATTTCCGCGTCTTGTACTCGCCCAGGAAATCTGTGTAAACCGTACAGCACCAGACAGGGGCAGTCGATCCGGGGTATTCACAATGTTTTCTCTTCAAAACTGAAATTTTACTGCCACAATTGAAACGATTTATAACAGAAACTGTTTACCCACTCGACATTATACAAGGGGTAACGTTGCAACCTTAGTGACAGTTGTAAATCGCAGGCTGTTTATTCCGGTGGACGCAAGTTGCAACTAAAACAATAGGAGGCAATGGCGCAACGCTACCCAGCAACAGCTCAGAAAATGGCGCCCGCTTACTTTCGGTAGTTCGCCGGATTCGTCTATTCTCAATATATATGCTGCCACTTGGTAATATTATAAGAAAACATGGAATTCATTTTCACTGTTACGCTGATGACACTCAGTTATATATTTCATCACGACCAGATGAAAACACTAACTCATCTAAAATGACAGAGTGTCTCAAAGATATAAAATGCTGAATGACGCGTAATTTCCTGCTATTAAATTCAGATAAAACGGAGGTATTACATATTGGTCCAAAAAACTACTCACAAAACCTCTCACAATACAACAATATAGACGGATTTCCTGTTACTTTATCCATTACAGTAAAAGACCTGGGTGTTATACTAGACCGCAACTTGTCTTTCGAAAATCATATTTCATATGTTACAAGAACAGCCTTTTTCCACATTAGAAACATTGCTAAGCTACGTAACATGCTATCTATTACTGATGCAGAAAAATTAGTTCACGCATGCATTCATGACCTCGAGACTAGATTACTGTAATGCTTTATTAGCCGGTTGTCCTGCTTCCTCAAGAAAGAAGCTACAGTTAGTACAAAATGTGCAGCTGCTAGAGTTCTTACTGTGTCAAGAAAATATGATCATATAACACAGATTTTATCATCTCTACACCCTATTAAGTTCCGTATCAACTACAAAGTACTACTACTGACCTAAAGCCCTAAATGGTTTAGCTCCTATGTACTTAACGGACCTTCTTTCGCCCTACAATCCACCGCGTTCCTTAAGATCACTAAATTTAAGGCTTCTGGTCATTCCTAGGATATCTAAGTCCAGTAAAGGAGGGAGGGCGTTCTCACATTTAGCTCCAAAACTCTGGAATAGCCTTCCCGATACGGTCCAAGGCTCTGACTCGCTGACGCAGTTTAAAACTAGATTAAAGACGCATCTCTTTAGTCAAGCATTCACATAATGCTTACCTTTTAGTCCTCTGTTATGCCATACAGAACTGTTTGCCACTGAAACTGCTTAACGCACCAGTGGGGCTCGACAGCCTTTTAGACAAACGGGTCGGCGCGTATGGTTGGGTTGCGGAGAGTTCAGGTTACGGAGAGTTTGTGAGATAGTGGTTTTCTAACACCGACTCCCGCATAATGGAAATTATTATGAACATCAGCTATGCTAATTATTTCCCATCTGCCTTTCTGCTGTTATCTCGGGAAGCTTGTTCCGAGAAAAATGGCGTCGTCAGGTCCAGTTTTGCATCCAGCCTCTCACGGGGATTTCGGATGCCCCAACGCCTGTGATGAGAAGACCAACGCCTGTGAAGAGACGACTCAACGCCTGCGATATGTTATGGCGCTGTTTTATACATAAACAATATTTGAAGAGTTCAGATGCAAAAGCCTCTAAATGCCATTTGAAATTTTCTTCTAAAATGATCATTTTTATCAAGCTTGTATATTTAAGTTCAGTAATTTCACTTAAATTGCAATGAAGATTACCTATTAATTGTCATTTAAGTGAAATTACTGAACTTAAATATACAAGCTTGATAAAAATGATCATTTTAGAAGAAAATTTCAAATGGCACTTAGAGGCTTTTGCATCTAAACTCTTCATTTATATTTGTCACAGGTCGAGGGGAGGAACGCTCGGGTGACCAACCACCCCCCCTCTAACTGAGTCACCACCGTGAGGAGCCGACACCACAGGCACACAACAGAGGACCCGGAGACAGAGACAAGTTTCAAAGGAGTAACAATCTTTATTCAACCAAGGGTTTCTCACAGTTAAAGAAAACTCTCGTCGATGTACGATGATGGATCAGGGGGGTTGAAGCTTACTTCTCCCCAGCGGTGCTGCAGACTTCCAGACCCAAGAGTAAGTATGTCAGGTAAGGATTCTTCACGGTACAAAGTACTCTCGTTGGTGCACAATAATGAAGCAGTGGATTAAAAGCTTACTCTTCCCCCAGCGGTGCTGCAGACCTCCAGACTCAGACAGTAAGTATGGCAGGTAAGGATTCTTCACAGTACAGAATACTCTCGTTGGTGCACGATAATAAAGCAGTGGATTAAAAGCTTACTCTTCCCCCAGCGGTGCTGCAGACTTCCAGACTCAGACAGTAAGTATGGCGGGTAAGGATTCTTCACAGTACAGAGTACTCTCGTTGGTGTACGATAATAAAGCAGTGGATTAAAAGCTTACTTTTCCCCCAGCGGTGCTGCAGACTTCCAGACTCAGACAGTAGTATGGCAGGTAAGGATTCTTCACAGTACAGAGTACTCTCGTTGGTGCACGATAATAAAGCAGTGGATTAAAAGCTTACTTTTCCCCCAGCGGTGCTGCAGACTTCCAGACTCAGACAGTAAGTATGGCGGGTAAGGATTCTTCACAGTACAGAGTACTCTCGTTGGTGCACAATAATAAAGCAGTGGATTAAAAGCTTACTTTTCCCCCAGCGGTGCTGCAGACTTCCAGACTCAGACAGTAAGTATGGCAGGTAAGGATTCTACACAGTACAGGGTACTCTCGTTGGTGCACGATAATAAAGCAGTGGATTAAAAGCTTACTTTTCCCCCAGCGGTGCTGCAGACTTCCAGACTCAGACAGTAAGTATGGCGGGTAAGGATTCTTCACAGTACAGAGTACTCTCGTTGGTGCACGATAATAAAGCAGTGGATTAAAAGCTTACTTTTCCCCCAGCGGTGCTGCAGACTTCCAGACTCAGACAGTAAGTATGGCAGGTAAGGATTCTTCACAGTACAGGGTACTCTCGTGGGTGCACGGTAATGAAGCAGTGGATTAAACGATTACTTTATCAGCGTTGTTGTACACTTCTGGGCTCAAACAGCAAGTAGAACAGGTGTGGATCTTCACAGTACACAGTACTCTCTCTTCAGTTCACAGTAGGGAGACAGTGAGTCATAAGGTTACTTTACCAGTGGTGCTGTATGCTTCTGGGCTCAAACAGCAAGTAGAACAGGTGTGGATCTTCACAGTACAAAGTACTCTCTCCTCAGTTCACAGTAGGGCGACAGTGGGTTAAACGATTACTTTATCAGCGTTGCTGTATACTTCTGGGCTCAAACAGTAAGTAGAACAGGTGAGGATCTTCACAGTACACAGTACTCTCTCTTCAGTTCACAATAGGGAGACAGTGAGTCATAAGGTTACTTTACCAGTGGCGCTGTATGCTTCTGGGCTCAAACAGCAAGTAGAACAGGTGGGGATCTTCACAGTACAAAGTATTCTCTCCTCAGTTCACAGTAGGGCAACCGTGGATTAAACGATTACTTTATCAGCGTTGCTGTATACTTCTGGGCTCAAACAGTAAGTAGAACAGGTGAGGATATTCACAGTACACAGTACTCTCTCTTCAGTTTACAGTAGGGAGACAGTGAGTCATAAGGTTACTTTACCAGTGGTGCTGTATACTTCTGGGCTCAAACAGCAAGTAGAACAGGTGTGGATCTTCACAGTACAAAGTACTCTCTCCTCAGTTCACAGTAGGGCGACAGTGGGTTAAACGATTACTTTATCAGCGTTGCTGTATACTTCTGGGCTCAAACAGTAAGTAGAACAGGTGAGGATATTCACAGTACACAGTACTCTCTCTTCAGTTCACAATAGGGAGACAGTGAGTCATAAGGTTACTTTACCAGTGGCGCTGTATGCTTCTGGGCTCAAACAGCAAGTAGAACAGGTGGGGATCTTCACAGTACAAAGTATTCTCTCCTCAGTTCACAGTAGGGCAACCGTGGATTAAACGATTACTTTATCAGCGTTGCTGTATACTTCTGGGCTCAAACAGTAAGTAGAACAGGTGAGGATAGTCACAGTACACAGTACTCTCTCTTCAGTTCACTGTATCACTCTGGGCTTCTGACGGGGGCAGATATAATAACCTTCCACGAACGTGTAAGCATGGATGGGGGCCACTTCTCAACAAAGACACAGCACACTTGTGTTCACTTCAATTCCACAGCAATAAATCAATGTGTATCAATAAGGCAAAAGCACTGCAATTCACTCACACGATAGGGTTGGACAGAGGCCCCACTCCGTCCGTTGCGCTCGTTTACAGGGTTTTCACTTTTAATTCCTCCTCATCACACTCTGAAACACATAGCTCCTCCAACAGTCAGATCCACATTCACTGTATCCTCTTCAAGTGGTTCAAATGTTCATAAGATGAAAACAATTCACTTATCTTTCCTCTCTCCTTCCACAGCACAGATCCAGCCCTAGCTCGGTCCAGCAGTCTTCCCACAAACGATCAATCTGACCCAGCAACTCGAATGGGCGATCTCCACACTCCAACGATTTTTCCAAGGAAGCCTGTATCCAGCACTGCCCAGAGTCAACCCACTTTAATGTCTGCTCTTGTCAACCCTTTGGAATCTTGACACACTGTACACCCACCAACCGCGCCGCAAACACTCTCTAAATGCTCCTTTTATATTGTGGCTTATGAAACAGGAAGCCTGTGTGAGCGCCGCTCCTCTCTCTCTCACACCTGCCATGCATTAGCGCTAATCAGTACGGGCATGTTTCCATCACACCCGGAACCGTAGTGTTGCACCCAATACGTTCCCCTAGGAAACTCAGGACTCTCAAGAAGGTTCCGTTTACTGAGCGATTTTGTCACCCGTGACATCCCCCCTTGCCAATCGGTTCCAGTCCCTGGAACGGGCGTCCCTCAATTCCATTCGCCGTACCTCTCAGGTGGTTGTCCTCGGGTGTTCCGTTGAGATCGTCGGGGTGGCGAGGGCAGAGCCGCTCTGGCTTCAACCTCAGGGTCCCTCGGGACCACAGCCCACCCTATCATAGGTGCCTCTAAGGCGGGTGGTGCACTTGGAGCCTCAGCCGCTAGTTGCGGGTAGTTCGGGCAGGGACGGAGCAGGTTTCGATGGAGCACCCGTATTGGTCCGGGCTTCCCTTCGGGTCGTACAGAGTAGACGGGGGCATCAGGCCCTTGTCGTTGTTCCACCACATATGGCGTCGACTCCCAGCGGGCACTGAGCTTCCCTTTCCCTGGGCGCCGGTTGTCCCATACCAGCACTCGCTCCCCAGGTAACAAAGGGGCCTCTCGGGCAGTCCGGTCGTATAGTCTCTTATTCTTGGCGGCTGCTGTACTCAGATGGTCTGAGACTCGTCGGTAGGCATTGAGCAGTTGGTGGTGGTGCCGATTTACCCAGTCAGTGGTACTATACCCTCTTTCCACAGCCTCGGTCCCCATGAGCAAGTCCACAGGCAAGCGGAGGTGGCGCCCAAACATAAGGTAGGAAGGAGCATAACCGGTGACACTGTGCACACTGTTGTTGTATGCTTGTAACAGCGAGGGAAGACTCTCGGCCCATTGGCCCTGTTGTTCACTCTCTAGGGTCCCCAGCAACCCCAGCAAGGTCTGGTTGAATCTTTCGCACCCTCCGTTACCCTGAGGGTGGTATGAGGTCGTATGGGTCTTTCGGCACCCATAGAGGCGGCTCAGCTCTTGGATGACCCGGGACTCGAAATTTGAACCTTGGTCCGAGTGTAGGGTTTCTGGGCAGCCAAAAGGTTGTATCACTGCTCTCCAAAGGGCGTTGGCTGTGGTAACTGCCGTTTGATCGACGGTGGGGACGGCCCAGGCATATTTAGTAAATAGGTCGGTCATGACCAGAATATTCTGGAATCGGTCTGTTGGTCGACCCAGAGTCAGGAAATCTATCCCTACGATATGCAGAGGTGCTTTCGGTCGCAGGGGGACCAATGGGGCTCGGACCTCCTTCCTGCGTTTGAACAAGGTACACCGTGGGCAGCTCTGAACAAATTCCTCAACTTTCTTTTCCATCCTAGGCCAGTGGAAATACCTCCTCAGCAGGGACAGTGTCCTCTCTTGGCCCTGATGGCCAGTATGGGTGTGATAGGCATTCAACAGCTCCGAAACTTGGCCCTCTGGTACAACAACTTGGTGTACAGTCTCCTGTGTGCGGGGATCCCGCCTTGAACGACAAATTACTCCTTCTCGGAGTTGCAGCCTCTTCCACTGTCTCAGAAGCTGTCGTACCCCCACCGTCTGAGACCGTCTTTCCTCTGCCCTCGGCATGTTTCCCTGTCGGAGGTACAACAGGAGCTGACCCAAATCTGCATCTCTCTGCTGCAGCTCTCTCCACCGTCCGGGGTCCCACCCCCAACTAGATGGAACAGACTCCGGGGCCCCGGGAGCTTCCACCACGGCCACCAGCAGCTCATCTTCGGTACCAAGGGCACCGAGGGGTGCTTGATCGTCTCTCTGGGTGGCTGGGAGTCTGGACAGGGCATCTGCATTTACGTGCTCTCTGCCGGGACGATATTTTAGCTGGTAATCATAATTTGCTAGCTGTGCCACCCAGCGCTGCTCCACTGCCCCCAATTTAGCGGATTGCAAGTGTACTAAGGGATTGTTGTCTGTAATCACCGTTACCTTGGCTCCCCACAAGTAGTCTTTAAACTTCTCCGTCATGGCCCACTTCATCGCCAGTAGTTCGATTTTAAAGGAGCTATAGTTTGCAGCGTTTCGTTCGGCGGGATGTAAACTTCGACTTGCGTAAGCTATCACTCTCTCCACTCCTTGATGCTCTTGGGCCAGCACGGCCCCCAATCCTGCATTGCTGGCGTCAGTGTACAGGAGAAACGGCTGGGTGAAATCTGCATAGGCTAAGATTGGGGCCTTCAGGAGTTCCTGTTTAAGGTTCTGGAAAGCGGTCTCACAGGTGGAATCCCAGTGTACTGAGGGGGAGCCTTTACCACGGGCACGTCCAGTGCCAGCCAAGAGTTGGTTCAGTGGCTTAGCAAGCCCAGAGAATCCCTTTATAAAGCGACGATAATATCCCACAAAGCCCAGGAACGACCGCACCTGTCTTACTGTCCGGGGTGGCTCCCATCCTTGGACCGCCGCCACCTTCTCTGGGTCCGGGGAGATCCCTACAGCACTGACACGATGTCCCAAGAACTGCACCTCTTTCCGCAGTAACTGGCATTTTTCCGGCCTAAGCTTCAGCCCATATTTCTCCATGGCCCTGAAAACTCCTTCCAGATGATGCAGGTGAGTGTGGAAATCAGGGGAGAAGACGATCACATCGTCTAGGTAGACCAGCGTTGAGTCGACTAATTGTCCTCCTAGGCAGCGCTGCATCAGGCGTTGGAAAGTCGCAGGAGCGTTGCACAGACCGAACGGCATACGGTCCCATTCAAATAACCCAAACGGGGTGGTGAAAGCTGTCTTCTCCCTATCTCGGTCATCCACCTGCACCTGCCAGTATCCACTTGCCAGGTCCAATGTCGAGTACCATGCCACTTGGGTAAGACTGGTGAGTGAGTCTTCAATCCGTGGCAACGGGAATGCATCTTTCTTCGTTACACTGTTAAGTTTGCGATAGTCGACGCAAAACCTCCAGGCTCCCGTCTTCTTCTGCACCAGAACGATGGGCGCAGCCCAAGGACTACTGCTTTCTCGGATGATTCCTCCCTCCAGCATACCTTTCAACAGGGTGCGGACCTCGGTATAAAGAGTGGGGGGCACCGGACGGTACCGCTCTCGACTAGGCGTCGCCTCACCACCACCCCTGTTCAGCCATAGTCCTCTTCATGTTTTGAAAACACATGTTGCCACTTCCTCAAAAGCTCCTGAAGCTGTGCCACTTGCTCCTCTTCCAGATTCTCACCCTTCAGGGACTCTCCCATCAGATGGGCCGGCATCCCTCCTCCAACCGAACCCAGTTCTACCTCAACAGGGCGGACGGCAACTTCCACCACCGCAGGGCCCACCTGTCTGAAGCAGACAGCTTGGTGCTCGTGCACCTGGGCAGGACGTACCGAGGAAACTCGGGCCAGACGTTGATGTCGACGAAGGAGCACTGGGTAAGGATTTGTGTTCCGTACTTTTACTGAGACTCGCCCCCGATGGACAACCGCCAGTCCGTGAGCCACTTCAACTGGCTGACAATCTTCGTGAGGCTCTACCAGGACACAGGTGCCTGACCCACGGGGTCTTGCGGGTACTCGGACCCAAAGAACGGTCTCACTCTGAGCTGGGATGGACAGAGCATACCTACAGGCAACTCGACCGATGTCTTCCCTCTCTTCTATGTGATTAGCTGCGTGCACTCTTTTACAATCGGCCAGAATTCGGTCCCAGTCCTGTTTTGCCGGTGACGGAGACATCCGAGCCGGCGGGCCCCGGAACAATTCTTCCCAGCAATCCAGTATAACGTTCATCCCTAAAAGTGCTCGATGATTTCCCAAGCAATGATCTCGGACAATAACTACCCCTTTTTGTTGGACGGGGACCCCTTGGACAAGAAAGTCTACCACGATGTACCCTGTGTAGGGGATGTCCAAACCATTGGCCCCCCGTAGGGTCAGCCTGGAAGCTTCAGTTGCTTGGAGCCGATGATCTGCGAACAACTCCTGGGCCAGGCTCTCCGAGAATAGCGTAACTTGAGACCCTGTGTCAACCAAACAGTCTATCGTGACTCCATTAGCTTGAACCTCCACGGTAGGGCAATGTCCCACCCAGTCATCTCGTGCAACAGGAACAGAAAGAGGGTCACACAAAGGGGTCCCGGCCACTTGACCCACAGTGGCCGGTGGAACTAAAACCCCCTTGAGAACCCCGACGAAGCCCACACTGGCGACTGATATGTCCAGGATCTCCACAATTTATACAAATGGGCCTTCCTTGGTCGTCCCACTGGAACCGGGGGCCCACAGGACGTAGGGGGCGGCGCAGAGGACCTCGCCCTTCCTCTGAATACGACCTCTCTCGCCCCACTGCTCCGCCTTCAACTCGTCCTCGACGAAGCTCACCCAGCAGGTTCCGGGATAATTCCGCCATCTGTCCCTTGACATCCTCCAACAGTTCGGCCCTCAGTTTCTGCTTCCAATCGCTCGGTTCGACAGGCGCAGGTCCACTGGCACTACTTGCTGCCACACAGACTGGTGTGCGAGTTACCTCTCCCTGGTCCAGTTCTAACGCCAAGGCCTCTTGTCGCAGAGCCTCAAAGGTCATAGTGGGGTCTCGTCGAAGCTGGAGTCGTATGCCCTGACGTACTGGCCCTTCACGCAGCCCCAAGACGAATTGATCTCGTAACAAGTCATCCCCTTCACCCAGTCCATGATCCGGTCGCCCCTTCAGCCAGCCAAACTGCTCCCGCAACTTCAAGGAGTATGCCCGAAGTGTCTGCGTAGGCCCCTGTTTATAGTTAAAGAACTGGGCACGAAGAGTGGCCACTGGGGTGGAGTCTCCATATAATCCGAACAAGAAATCGAAGATAGTTTTTGCGGTAGCACGTGTGGCTTCCGATGCAGCCAGAACTTCCCTTTTGGCTTCTCCTTCCAGCGACCCCAACACAAACTGTACTCTCTGTGCTGCACTCAGTCCCTGTAGTCCAGCCAGATACTCCGTCTGCGCCTTCCAATCCTGTAAGCTTAACTCCGATCCCGGTCCTCCATAGCGCTGCGCCCAGGGAGCTCCCATGAAGATCGGCATGACTTGAGGACGAGCCGCAGGTGCCTCTTCGTCCGCCATCGCGTACCTGTGGCCGCTACAACTCACGGTGTGTACCCTGCCGACTACGCCACTTTTGATGTCACAGGTCGAGGGGAGGAACGCTCGGGTGACCAACCACCCCCCTCTAACTGAGTCACCACCGTGAGGAGCCGACACCACAGGCACACAACAGAGGACCCGGAGACAGAGATAAGTTTCAAAGGAGTAACAATCTTTATTAAACCAAGGGTTTCTCACAGTTCAAGAGACTCTCGTCGATGTACGATGATGGAGCAGGGGGGTTGAAGCTTACTTCTCCCCAGCGGTGCTGCAGACTTCCAGACCCAAGAGTAAGTATGTCAGGTAAGGATTCTTCACGGTACAAAGTACTCTCGTTGGTGCACAGTAATGAAGCAGTGGATTAAAAGCTTACTCTTCCCCCAGCGGTGCTGCAGACTTCCAGACTCAGACAGTAAGTATGGCAGGTAAGGATTCTTCACAGTACAGAGTACTCTCGTTGGTGCACGATAATAAAGCAGTGGATTAAAAGCTTACTTTTCCCCCAGCGGTGCTGCAGACTTCCAGACTCAGACAGTAAGTATGGCAGGTAAGGATTCTTCACAGTACAGAGTACTCTCGTTGGTGCACGATAATAAAGCAGTGGATTAAAAGCTTACTTTTCCCCCAGCGGTGCTGCAGACTTCCAGACTCAGACAGTAAGTATGGCGGGTAAGGATTCTTCACAGTACAGAGTACTCTCGTTGGTGCACGATAATAAAGCAGTGGATTAAAAGCTTACTTTTCCCCCAGCGGTGCTGCAGACTTCCAGACTCAGACAGTAAGTATGGCGGGTAAGGATTCTTCACAGTACAGAGTACTCTCGTTGGTGCACGATAATAAAGCAGTGGATTAAAAGCTTACTTTTCCCCCAGCGGTGCTGCAGACTTCCAGACTCAGACAGTAAGTATGGCAGGTAAGGATTCTTCACAGTACAGGGTACTCTCGTTGGTGCACGATAATAAAGCAGTGGATTAAAAGCTTACTTTTCCCCAGCGGTGCTGCAGACTTCCAGACTCAGACAGTAAGTATGGCAGGTAAGGATTCTTCACAGTACAGAGTACTCTCGTTGGTGCACGATAATAAAGCAGTGGATTAAAAGCTTACTTTCCCCCAGCGGTGCTGCAGACTTCTGGACTCAGACAGTAAGTATGGCAGGTAAGGATTCTTCACAGTACAGGGTACTCTCGTGGTGCACGGTAATGAAGCAGTGGATTAAACGATTACTTTATCAGCGTTGCTGTACACTTCTGGGCTCAAACAGTAAGTAGAACAGGTGTGGATCTTCACAGTACACAGTACTCTCTCTTCAGTTCACAATAGGGAGACAGTGAGTCATAAGGTTACTTTACCAGTGGTGCTGTATGCTTCTGGGCTCAAACAGCAAGTAGAACAGGTGTGGATCTTCACAGTACAAAGTACTCTCTCCTCAGTTCACAGTAGGGCGACAGTGGGTTAAACGATTACTTTATCAGCGTTGCTGTATACTTCTGGGCTCAAACAGTAAGTAGAACAGGTGAGGATCTTCACAGTACACAGTACTCTCTCTTCAGTTCACAATAGGGAGACAGTGAGTCATAAGGTTACTTTACCAGTGGCGCTGTATGCTTCTGGGCTCAAACAGCAAGTAGAACAGGTGGGGATCTTCACAGTACAAAGTATTCTCTCCTCAGTTCACAGTAGGGCAACAGTGGATTAAACGATTACTTTATCAGCGTTGCTGTATACTTCTGGGCTCAAACAGTAAGTAGAACAGGTGAGGATATTCACAGTACACAGTACTCTCTCTTCAGTTTACAGTAGGGAGACAGTGAGTCATAAGGTTACTTTACCAGTGGTGCTGTATACTTCTGGGCTCAAACAGCAAGTAGAACAGGTGTGGATCTTCACAGTACAAAGTACTCTCTCCTCAGTTCACAGTAGGGCGACAGTGGGTTAAACGATTACTTTATCAGCGTTGCTGTATACTTCTGGGCTCAAACAGTAAGTAGAACAGGTGAGGATATTCACAGTACACAGTACTCTCTCTTCAGTTCACAATAGGGAGACAGTGAGTCATAAGGTTACTTTACCAGTGGCGCTGTATGCTTCTGGGCTCAAACAGCAAGTAGAACAGGTGGGGATCTTCACAGTACAAAGTATTCTCTCCTCAGTTCACAGTAGGGCAACCGTGGATTAAACGATTACTTTATCAGCGTTGCTGTATACTTCTGGGCTCAAACAGTAAGTAGAACAGGTGAGGATAGTCACAGTACACAGTACTCTCTCTTCAGTTCACTGTATCACTCTGGGCTTCTGACGGGGGCAGATATAATAACCTTCCACGAACGTGTAAGCATGGATGGGGGCCACTTCTCAACAAAGACACAGCACACTTGTGTTCACTTCAATTCCACAGCAATAAATCAATGTGTATCAATAAGGCAAAAGCACTGCAATTCACTCACACGATAGGGTTGGACAGAGGCCCCACTCCGTCCGTTGCGCTCGTTTACAGGGTTTTCACTTTTAATTCCTCCTCATCACACTCTGAAACACATAGCTCCTCCAACAGTCAGATCCACATTCACTGTATCCTCTTCAAGTGGTTCAAATGTTCATAAGATGAAAACAATTCACTTATCTTTCCTCTCTCCTTCCACAGCACAGATCCAGCCCTAGCTCGGTCCAGCAGTCTTCCCACAAACGATCAATCTGACCCAGCAACTCGAATGGGCGATCTCCACACTCCAACGATTTTTCCAAGGAAGCCTGTATCCAGCACTGCCCAGAGTCAACCCACTTTAATGTCTGCTCTTGTCAACCCTTTGGAATCTTGACACACTGTACACCCACCAACCGCGCCGCAAACACTCTCTAAATGCTCCTTTTATATTGTGGCTTATGAAACAGGAAGCCTGTGTGAGCGCCGCTCCTCTCTCTCTCACACCTGCCATGCATTAGCGCTAATCAGTATGGGCATGTTTCCATCACACCCGGAACCGTAGTGTTGCACCCAATACGTTCCCCTAGGAAACTCAGGACTCTCAAGAAGGTTCCGTTTACTGAGCGATTTTGTCACCCGTGACATCTTTAATATTTATATATAAAGAATATAAATGCTAGCCAGAGGAGAACTGGCCCCCGACTGAGCCTGGGTTCTCCCAAGGTTTTTTTCTCCATCCAATCTGATGGAGTTTTGGTTCCTTGCCACATTTAATATAAAACAATATTATTGATCTGTGTTGTACTACTTTCATGTTATCACTGTGAAGCTGCTTTGATACAATCTGTATTGTGAAAAGCGCTATATAAATAAATGTGACTTGACTTGACTTGACTTATATTTGGCCAAGTCGTTTAGGAGGTAATTGCCATTTTTTAGTGAATGTCTGGTGAATATCAAAAAACAAAACTAACTTTACCCCGCTTAGAAGCTGCGCAGAGAGTACACAACACACAACACAATATAACTATATGGACTATGTGCACGTTAGCATATGCTAGTTCCGGCTGCGAAACCGATATGGGGTGTCTAGTTTCCGGTAGCCTGATGCAGTGTTTCCCAACCCTGTTCCTGGCGGCACACCAACACTGCGTGTTTTCTTTAGCCGTGTCTGAAACCGCTCACTCGTTCACTCCTTCACTAATCCTATATAGTGAATGGCAGTTGAGTGCACTACATCAGCAAAGAGTGAACGAAAAAGAGTGAGCGAATTCGGACGCTGAATCATCATCATGCGCCAGAGAGAGCGCGGACGATTTCGTCATTGACATTATTACCCATCTGTAATATTTCCTTTTTTTTGCCTGGATGAATTGTATGTAACTGTTCATTTTTCACGTTTATTGTACTATTTGATAAAAAATAAAAAAAATAAAACACCTGCTTGTCATATTTACTTACATTTATATTTAAAAATACAAAGAGAACAAAACACTACCCAACGGTATATATAATATATATTTATTTGTTCATAAAATATAACGGTATATAAATTAAAACTGAAAAAAAAAAAAAAAAACTGTCAACAAAAACCTGTTATTATTTTCGCGGGGTTTCCAGTCAGTGTCCTTCAGCTAACTCCTGAGGTAAACCTGTCGTAAAATGTACTCCATCCTGTTAGTTTTCGTTCTGATGAAACTTATTTTCCTGAGGAGAAGGAAACGGCTTTTTTTACGAAGAGCAACAGCTCAAAGGCGTGCTTTGTTAGCTCGCAGATGCCACCTATCGGTAAGAAGATATTTTGAAGTACACATTCACAAGTACACATTACAAGTACAAGTACACATTATTTTGAAGTACTTCCTATTCCTCTAAGAAACAAACGAAGAGTTCAGATGCAAAAGCCTCTAAATGGCATTTGAAATTTTCTTCTAAAATGATAATTTTTATCAAGCTTGTATATTTAAGTTCAGTAATTTCACTTAAATGGCAATGAAGATTACCTATTAATTGTCATTTAAGTGAAATTACTAAACTTAAATATACAAGCTTGATAAATATTATCATTTGAGAAGAAAATTTCAAATGCCATTTAGAGGCTTTTGCATCTGAACTCTTCAAACATTTATCAATTCAGTTTCCATTGTTACTTATGATAATTGGAAGAACAGATTTGCAGCTGGATGTAGCTATTTTGCAATATAAAACATCTTAATTATATTTAATAATGCTGAAATGATCATTGATCACATCATATAAACAGCAAATTTGATTTAACACTTTTTAATAGTAACTTTGATTAATGCATCCTATTACATTGACATAAATATCATTATTAACCATTTTAGCATATTTACTCTTTCAGTCTGGCACTCGAGGTCCATATTCCCTGCTGAACCAGTCAGTGCCTGTCCTCAGGCTGTACCTGGATAGAAGATGTGACACGAGGCCAGACTTTCGTCTTAACAGGCAAACACTGACCTACCTCATCAACACACTCCATGAGGATCGTGATCATGGTTGGGCTCAGGATATAGAAATTCTGGTCTTCCTATTCTGGCTCAACATCTTACCGGGTTGTTTGCAGAGCATTTGATATGCCCCGTTCAACAGTTCACATGATTGTACACAAAGTCTCAAAACTGCTCCTCAAAATCAAATGCAAAATAATTCACTTCCCATCTTTAGAGGAGCTAGAGGAAATCGGCACAGGCTTTGCAAACCTGGCTGGCAGCGCTGTCTTTAGTTCAGTTGCTGGTAGCATTGATGGTTGTCACATAAGAATCAAGCCTCCATCTGCTGATTCTATGTGCTACCTAAACAGAAAATTATTTTATTCGATACAGTTACAAGCACTCTGTGACCACCAAGGCAAATACCTGGACATTTTTGTGGGTTATCCCGGATCAGTCCATGATTCCCGAGTGCTCAGAAACAGCACTATCTATTCGAGGGCACTGTACCCACCAGAGGGATACCACATTTTAGGAGATGGGGGTTACCCCTGTCTTAGCCACCCAATCTCTCTCATCACTCCATATAGAGAGCCACTACAAAATCAAAGTCAGCGTCGCTTCAACTTGCACCATGCAAAAGCTCGATCCATCATTGAGAGATCCTTTGGCATTTTGAAAACACGATGGCGGTCACTTTTCTTCAAGGCCCTTGAAGTCAAGCCAGAATTTGCTCCGGAGGTGATCACTTGTTGTACTATACTGCACAACATTTGCATCACAACTGGTGATATCATAGAGCCAGAGGAAGGACAACTGAATGGCGATGATCCTGATGACCTGCAAGTGAGAGAGCCACAGAGTGGAGAGCACACCAGAGACCGCTTGGCTGCAGCCGTTTCTGCTCCAGATGATGATGATGATCTTCCTTCAGCACTGAGACATCATGATTATTTATAAAACATGTTACAACCACATTTATATAATAGTTAGATATGTTTAGTTAGCATGTAATTAAATAAAAAAACTAAACAAGTGTAATTATTTTAATTGCAGTTCATTGTTATAAGTACTTGCCTTTACTTTAAAATCTTAATGTGTTTAGATGTACATGATATTGTTAATTTTCTCTAACAGTTTATATTATTGGTAGTATTAAAACAAATTTAAACAACAAAAAACAACAACATTAAAACTCAAAATGATTTATTTAAAAGAAAGGTTACATTTTATTTTACATACTTATAAGAAAGGGTACATTTTATTTTACATTTTTTCAACTATTTTCTCCAGAATAGAGAGAAGTCTCTCCTCTCTCTCATCCTCTTTTCTCATTCTCTCTTCTGTTCTTTCAGCTTCCCTCTCCAAAAACTCCAGTACTGGATCTTTTCTCTGCCTCTTTGATGGCCCTGCCTCAACACTCTCTCTCCTATCCTGCTGCTCTGGCTTCTTGGGGACTGAACCAAGAGAACTCACTGCAGGAACAATGGAGTCTTCCTCTGATGAGGCAATGAGGATGGGGGGCTGGATGGATGGCCTCCCACCTATTGCCTCATCCATGAGGTCAAACCACTTCCATGTTCCTGCAGTAGACTCTCCTGATTCAGTCCCAATACCGGTTGGTGGCTTTCTTAGCTCCTAAAAATGATGTATAACCCAACAGATGAGTAAGAGTTTTGTTATAATACTAGGCAAGAACAAATCCATCTGCTTCAGTCATACACATTTTTATGATCATCTGCCATATTTGTGACCATCAGCGGGGCAAAGTAATGACAGTACAAACATGTGAACAGAGATGCTTTACATTACATTTTTACAGATCTCAAGCTAGCGCAGACCTGACCAAATATAACATTCATGAACAATTATGTATATTTAATCCACAATACATCTCTGTATGGTGGAGATCTCCATAAATTGGCACTATACATAAATTAATTGCTGTGAAATGTCTGTGAAAGTGATATTTGGTTTCTAGCTTGAGATGTGTAAAAATTATTTCTGATTTGGATCAAATCCAGGGATAAAATATTCCCCTTAGCAATTTATTAATTATTTAAAAACATTTGTCAGATTCCGCAAAGGGAGTAAAGTTGCAAGCAAATATGTAAATAAATATTATCATACCTTGTATTTCTTTTTAAGATTTTCCCACTTTTTGGCCACTCTGGCAGGGGTGACCACGCCCAGCAGGCCGATCTCCTTCAGTACGGTTCTGTTTAACATACAACGTAATGATTTAGACATTAATAAATAAACATTAAACCATATTATTATTAAACTGTTTGATTCTGAAACTCACTCCCATCCATGCTGAGCAGCGTTTCTCCGCCCAGAAAAGAGATGACCATATTCGGATCTTTTAACAATAATTTGTTGTATGTCCTCATCTGTCCCTAAAGCAAATAAAAATTCGTCAGTAGGCCTAGATCATTTTCTAAGACGTAACGTAACATAAGTGAATACTGTACGAACAGATCACTCACAGATATGAGAACAATCGACCAATTTATGTTATGTACAACTGCAAATTTAAGAGTTTCAGCACTAAAAGTGACTAAAAAGTAATTACAGTACCAACAAATTAACCTCTATCATTTCGCTCCACAATATCTTTACAAATGTTTTTTTTAAATTAATAAAAAGTTAAACTTACATTTGTAAAAGTTGCCGCCTCCGGTGTTGCCGTCCGCCATCTTTATTTTTCTTTTGCGCTCTATCGCCGTATCGCATTGAATCTTGGGTAACGGCAGAGCCCGGCGCTCCAACGAGTGTACATCGGATGTACACTCAAAATCAGAGAGGATTGTGGGTAAGAGTAGTGAACGAACGTAGGGAATGACGTCGTTTACTCAGAATTCGGACACCACTACAAAATGGCCGACACCCGATATAGTGCACTATACAGTGGATAGGGAGCGATTTCAGACACAGCTTTTGTCTCCCTAATCAAACACACCCGATTCAACCCATCAGCTCATTAACCCACCTGATTATGAGCTGATGGGTTGAGTCAGGTGTGCTTGATTAGGGAGACAAAGAAAACACGCAGTGTTGGTGTGCCGCCAGGAACAGGGTTGGGAAACACTGGCCTGATGGACGACGTAGAGGATGTATGTTTCTCCAGATGTCTTGAACATTTGCCGAATATTACAGTCGATTATGTTCATCGACTGGCTAATGATTTTCCTCCAGCTCCCCAGAGCAAGAGAGAAGGGGTTTAAATATTACATTTCTCAGTATTTGCATCATTTTGAAGGGAACGTTAAGTCACACTCACAACAACATCCATGCTCAGACTGATCTCATGAAATTGCGTATGTATGACACGTATCACTTATTTTTGGCATGCTATCAACACGCATAATCTCTTTTCAGCGTGTTTATGAATACCGTTGACTTAACGTTATTATTGTATATATATATACTGTGTATATATATATATATATATATATATATATATATATTATACACTTAAGTGGCTGAACTGTCTTTGCAATGTAGAACACAGCGTCTTCTCGACATGATGCTATATTCAGCTGAAGTATTTGAATGTGTTCTAGACCTCAAGTTTACACTTCTTCGTCTGCGCGCGCAGTAACTGGGTATTTCCGTTTCGTATCTACAAAACAGCTAATGACTCGTTTCAAAAACAATTCATTTCATAGACTCAGAGTCTACTCTCACTTTTGAAAGACAATAACTTTATATACGGTGCAATTTCAGGTATAAATCTTTGCAGGATGTTTTCATACCCTTAGAGCTATAGTCCACACTACATGAACAGTCATTTTCAAAAATCCATGATAGGTGCTCTTTAATCACTTATTTTATTCAGTGTCAAATGCTTTGATTATTGGGTAATTTGTTTTAATTTTTTTATTTGTTATTGTAGCTATGTGGCTGGACAGTGTGAGATCCAGCAGTGATAAATAATATAAATGATTTTAAAAACATTTAGGGCATGCAACTTTTTCTTTACATTATTTCTTAGACATCAAGAATCAGCATATGACTCTCAGCAATGGTGACAATAAATTAAATGCTTCATGCTGCAGTGCATGCTGGGTACCACCAATATCTCCCAGCATGCATTGCAGCATTAATAACTTATGCGGTTGGATTTTTTGTAGCTTATTTTATGCTCAGAGATGATCTGATTATTAGGATATTTTGTTTAAAGGTTCTCTAAGCGATGTGGGGCCAAAACATTTTTTGTCACATACATCAAATGTCTCCTCACTATCGACTAGCTGCCTGTCCCCTAAACACACTGTAAAAAAACACGGTCTCTGTAGACACCACAGGCTCCACAAACGGCAACAAAAACAATCATGTCTCAACCGTGAGTGCCGCGGTGATTCAGGTGGGTCCATCTGCGGATGCCCCGCATGTTTCATTCCAGAGGAGGACTCGATGTCGATCGCGGCATCAAAAGGCGGACAGGAGTCATCGGGAAGTGAGGATGTGGCTCGGGAGTGCCAGCATTGCCCATGTCAGATCCTGAGATGACGGCCATGCTTTTCCAGGCCGCCACGAGCATCGGGCTAGAGTGGAACCCTCCGCCCTGCCCCGAACGCTAGCGGTTGGATGATTGGTTTTTGGGCGCAGCTGCGGTTTCACGGCCGAGTCAACCTAATACCATTCTTCCTGGAGGTGCATGAGGAGCTGACGAAGTCATGGAAGGCCCCATTGACCTCCCGTGAACGTTTCCTCCCCTCGATGGGCTTCCCCTCCGGGGGGACGTCTGTGGTTCGGATGTGGTTTTAGGTTTAGGTTTATTTGTTTAGCACGTTTAGTACAAGTACAGAACAATGCTAGGAGGGAACGAAGCCAGACTAGGCTTGTACAAAGTTCCACTCCTATTCCTATTAACTCACGAGATATGCAGACTAAGCATCACAGAAGAAAAAAAAAGAACAACAACAACAAAAAACAAAACACACAAAACAAAAGATGAAAAATAAAAATAAACAACAAATGATAGAAAGCTATTCAATACAAACAAATGTGCTTAGAAAAGAAAAGAGAGGAAAAAATATATAATAATAATAAAATAAATAAAAAACTACAACATAAAAAGGCATCAAGCTAGCGATAGTAAACTCTTCAAATGCTTTGTAAAAGCTGAATAAGAGGACATTGATTGCAACGATGGACTTAACTCACTCCAAAGCTTAGGACCTCTAAAAGAAATATTAATTTGGTGTCTTGTGGTACGTGCGATTGGTAAGACTAAGTTATTATTGCTATGTCTAGTGTGCAATGAATGAACATGTGAAATAAACTTATGCATAAGTAAGCATGTTTGATAAATATTTACCTTATCAATAGGGAGAACTTTAAATTTATTAAAAAGAGGGACCGAAGGTGCATATCTGTTTGAATGGGAAATAAATCTAAGATACTTTTTCTGTATAACTAATAATTTATTAAGGTGGGTAGGATAAGTAGCTGCCCAAACAATGTTGCAATAATTAATAAATGGAAACAAAAAACTATAATATAAGGTTAAAAATGCTGAGGAATGAACCAAAGGACAAACCCTCCTCAATATACCCAACATTTTAGCTGACCTCTTAGAAACAAAATTAATATGATTAGACCAATTAAGACCACTATCAATAATGACTCCTAAAAATCTGGTATGCTGAACCAATTCGATTTGAGTATTATTAATGTAGATCTTAGATAATTCAATAGGGTAATGTTTGTGAGTATTACAAAAAATCATAAAGTTGCATTTTTTTATATTGAGAGTAAGTTTGTTCGATTGAAACCATTCCATAATATATGATAGTTCCTCGTTAACCATTTTTATTAGAATATTGAAGTCATGGTGCGAAGCTACAAGATTTGTATCATCAGCGAATAGAACTGGGAGGAGTTTAGTACAAGTCATAGGCATATCATTAATATAAATTAAAAATAAAAGAGGCCCTAGAATTGATCCTTGAGGGACCCCAATCTTAATTTGTGACTTCATAGAATCATAGTCTTCCAGATTAACATATTGCTCTCTATTAGCTAAGTAGCTTCTAAACCATCTCAAGGCAACATCCTTCACCACATATCTACTAAGTTTAGCAATCAAGATATTGTGACTAACCGTATCAAATGCTTTACTCAAGTCCAGGAAGACTCCAAGAGCATATTTTTTATTATCAAGAGCTGTTGAATAAGTTGAATAAGGGCATGCTCAGTAGAGTGTCGCTTCCGAAAACCATATTGATGTTTATATAAAATATTATTAGCATCCAAGTGATTAAATAATCTCGAATAGACAAGTCTTTCTAAGATTTTCGATATACACGGGAGAATTGATATTGGCCTGTAATTACTAAAATCCTTCGAGTCACCGGTCTTAAAAATTGGTATAACCCTAGCAACCTTCAAATTTTGAGGAACAATTCCAGTTCTCAGAGACAGAGAAAGAATATGAGTAAGAGGTTTGATAATGTAGTCAATTGTCTCTTTAATAAGAACACTTTTAATACCATCATGACCATGGGCTGCATTTTTAAGTGATAAAATAATATTCTGAACCTCTTGAACTGTTGGTGGGTCAAGATTATAAAAGGGAGGATATTGACCTTTAATGAAGGAGCACGGATGATCAAGGAGCACATCCTCACTTCCCGATGTGGTCCCGCTGGGTCGCCGTTGGTTCAGTTTTTGGGAACTTGGTGGTTAAAGCTTCCCAACCTGTCCCGCTGGGTCGCCTGAACTATCAGGCTTGGGTATCCGATTCAGTTCGCACTGTCTCCTCCCCGCTTCAGGTGAGTCCGCTTTATGATGGTCGGTGGCAATGCCCCGATCATGAGAGTGGAGGTTGCCAACTTGCTGGCGAAGGGTGCAGTCGAGACTGTCCCCTTCAGCCGAGATGAAGTCTGGGTTTTACAGCCCCTACTTCATTGTCCCCAAGAAAACCGGTGGGTTACGGCCGATCCTGGACCTGCGCGTCCTGAACCGCACCCTTCACAGACTGCCGTTCAAGATGCTCACGGCCAAATGCATTTTCGAATGTGTTCGGCCTCAGGATTGGTTTGCAGCGATAGACCTGAAGGACGCCTACTTTCATGTCTCCATTTTACCTTGACACAGACCGTTTCCTTTCAGATGGTTTGCTTTCGAGGGGCAGGCATATCAGTACGCGGTTCTCCCATTCGGGCTGGCTCTGTCTCTTTGCATCTTCATGAAGATTGTCGAGGCAGCCCTTGTTCCCTTACACGAATACGGGGTTCGCATCCTGAATTATCTCGACGACTGGCTAATATTAACTCGCTCTCGGGATCAGGTTTGCAAACACAGAGACCTAGTGCTTTGGCACCTAGCCCGTCTGGGCCTTCAGGTCAACTGGGAGAAGAGCAAACTTTGCCCTGTGCAGAGGATCTCTTTTCTCGGTATGGAGATGTCCTTACGAGGGAGCATGCATACTCACTGCTGACTTGTCTTCGACAGTTCGAGGGCAAGAGCGCGGTCCCACTGAAATTATTTCAGAGGCTCCTGGGGCATATGGCATCTGCAGCCGCGGCAACGCCATTCCGATTGCTTCATATGAGACCGCTTCAGCTGTGGCTTCGCGATCGAGTACCGAGGTGGGCATGGCATTGTGGCACGCTCCGAGTCCCAGTGACTCCGACCTGCCATCAGACCTTCACCCCATGGCGGAACCTCAGCTTTCTATGGGCCAGAGTTCTATTGTCTCCACATATGCCTCTGCCATGGGCTGGGGTGCCATGTGCAATGGACATGCTGCCACAGGCTCCTGGACAGGACCCTAGCGTCGCCTACATGTCAATTGCCTCGAGTTGCTGGCAGTACGCCTTGCCCTGCACCGTTTCCGCACGTTGCTCAAAGGTCAACACGTACTAGTCTGTTTAGACAATACTGCGAAACTAGCGTATATCCACCATCAAGGTGGTCTACACTTCCGCCGCATGTCGCAACTTGCACGCCACTTCCTCTTATGGAGTCAGAAGCACCTGTGGTCCCTTTGTGCTATTTACATTCCGGGAGATCGGAACTTTGCAGCCAACGAGCTTTGATGGTTCCAGACCATCTCCGGCGAATGGCGACTCCACCCCCAGATGGTCCAGCTGATTTGGGACCAGTTCAGGGATGCACAGGTAGATCTTTTTTCCTCCCATGACTCATCCCACTGCGCCCTGTATTACACCCTGACTGAGGGCACGCTGGCATGGATGCACTGGCGTACAGCTGGCCATGGGGCCTACTCAAATATGCGTCTCCCCAAGGGGGCCTTCTCGAACAAACCCTGTGCAAGATCAAGGAGGACCAGGTCATTCTGGTTGCGCCAAACTGGCCTGGTTCTCTGAACTGATACTCCTCGCGACAGCACCTCCTTGGCCAATTCCTCTGAGGAAGGATCTCCTTTCTCAGAGACGGGGCACCCTCTGGCACCCTCGTCCCGATCTTTGGAGGCTCCACGTGTGGCTCCTGGATGGGACAAGGCAGATTTGAGTACCCTGCCACCAGCGGTGGCGGCTACCATCACTTCCGCTAGAGCATCTAACCTGATCGTCAGGTTCCTGAGAAGAGCAAGGAGACTGAATCCTCCTCGCCCTCCTCTCGTTCCCTCTTGGGAGTCTGCAATCACTTGAGCTTTAGTTCCTGTTAATGAAGACAGTTCTCCTAGTTGCATTGGCCTCTATCAAGAGGGTAGGGGACCTACACCTATTCTCCGTTGATGAATTGTGCCTGGAATTCGAGGCAGGTCACTCTCACGTGATCCTGAGACCCCAGCCTGGATATGTGCCCAAGGTTCCTACCACTCTCTTCCGGGACCAGGTGGTGAACCTGCGAGCGCTGCCCTTGGAGGAGGCAGACCCAGCCTTGGCACTGCTCTGTCCAGTACGCGCCCTCTGTGCTTACATAGACAGATTGAAAGTTTTCACCCCACAGGCTGGTCACTCCAGTGTTCCTCCATATGAAGCCCCCTATTGGGCCATATGTGTATTCCTAAGTCCTCCCTAAGGGTAGGCATGCTGCGGCATATTTCCTCTGAGATATGCTCCCCAATGTACCTTGGTATTCCTGTGTTAAGTAGGACTCCTTCGTCCGTGCCAATTTCACGACAAGGGGATCAGACTTTCACAGGGCACTGGAAGACAGCTGTGAAGGTGGAGTGATTACACGGGGCCCCCATTCTTGTCATCTGACAAGATGATGTAATTATGTCTCAAGTTTTGATGACCTTGTAACTCGATGTAATTACGTCTCCCTGCCACTTCCACTGCACCGCTGGGTAGACACCTGAGCTCAGTCTCGGCTCCTCAGCGAAGACATAACTGCTT
Organism: Pimephales promelas; assembly: GCF_016745375.1. The sequence goes on from NW_024121241.1 coordinate 162,342, forward strand.
TTGTGTCCACATTCTCCTTAAATACCCACGCGTTGGGGTGGAGATATGCTGTGCAAATTCTGCAGACCCATGGCATTTCATCGCCATTGGCTCGTTTTATAATACTCGAAGATGATTGGCTTTGTAGGTGAAACCCCATTCTTGTCATCCGACGTAACGTCTCCGTTCTCTACTCAGGGAACATATGTAACCGAGATGTTAGCTGGATTTGATTGTTGGCGATTTGGCATGATCTTGGATTATTTGGTTCTTCGACGCTCATCCTGGACTTGTTGTCATAGCAACAGGTGCGCAAGCTTGAACCTGCTCGCGAGCAGGCTTATTTCATGTTAGCAAGATTAGATCGCGACTGATATGGGAAGTCCTTTAGCGCAGAACGATAGTATAGCCTAATTTCTGAGATTTTTTTCTTGTGAAACGATCGTTGTGAGGGTGTCGTTTATACGTTATTATTTTGTTGTAAATGCACATGAATGTTCAGTGAAGGTAAACATTCGCAAAGTTTACCTGGCGCTCAAGCAATTTTTTTGTGGCATTTGCAAGCCATTTAAGACCCAAGATTGTAAAGCAGTTTTTTTTTTTAATTTCAATTTACCATTACAATTTTTTATATTAGTAATATATATATATATATATATATATATATATTTTTTTTTTTTTAAAGGCAATTGACTGAGTAAAATCTCGTAGATGGTGTGTGACTATGTTCCATATCACAAATCAATGTGAAAGCAAAATGGCCAGTGCATGACATTATTTGAACGTGGTAAGGAAAAGTATATCATTACATAATACATTTTTCCATTATACATGTGATTACAACAGGATCCTGCTTGGAGACAGGTGATTTATGACCCCATTCCCTGACCCAAACCCCAGACCAGTTACAATGCAGCTCTAGCCAGGACAAGGGCACACAATAAAATGAACTTTGGCCAAATAAAGGAAAGATTTCAGTGTCTGAAAAGCCTGAGGTTTGCAACTGACTGACAGGGCCTGTGACATTGCATGTGCCCTATTACACAACATTGCCAACATCAGGAAAAAAAAGAAAAAGAAAACTTTCATTAAGCCTAAATGTTTAATAAAAGACGAGACAAATTTGCTTAGTTCCTTGAGTTTTATTTCAATAGTTGGTCCCACTTTATTTTAAGTGGCTTTAAGTACTATGTACTACTTACATAGGGAAATAAGTACAATGTACTTATTGTGTTCAGTAGTGTTAATTTCGTTAACGAAAACTAAACGAAAATATTTTCGTCAACGCACATTTTTCACCGAACGAAAACTAGACGAGACGAGACTAAAATCCCCACTAATAAACAATAACTGGGACTAAATCAGAAATAATTTTCGTAGACTAATAAAGACGAGACGAAAATGCAGTTCGGTAAATAAAGACTGGGCTAAAATCTATGGACATTTTAGTTCACGAACAAAGACGAGACGAAAATTACATATTATTATATGATATGGTTTTGTTTTGTCAAATCCTGTCTCCTCCTCCGCCGCCTCCTCCTCGTCAGCTCTTCCGCCACACACCCACTTTCAAACCTGGAGCGGGCGGGCACAGTCAGAGTAGCCTACACAACACATGGAGCAGACAGGAGCTGGATTCACGGTGAGGCGGCGGCGACAGGTTAAAAGTAAAACATGCTTTGCACGGGGCTCGTGAGAAAAAAGAGACGTGATATGTGGACACATTTTGTTACAATGATAAACTAACTAATGATGGCTAACTTAGCATTTAGTATCCAGGCTGGCTATGTTACGTTAGCTTCTTAGCACGTAGCGACCGTAGCCACTTGTTGATAGAATTGTATGTGAAGTTAAATTTATGTTAACTTAGATATGTTATACTGGCCGGGCAACTATAGTTTCAGTTAAATTTGATTAAAGCAGACAGACGCTTTAAAAAGATTAGTTAAAAAGATTTCATACGTTCTAGCAAGCTATGCCTTGTTTCACCTTAAATACTGTACCTTTATATACCATGTGAACTAGCTGGCAGGAAAGCACTTTTGTTGTTTTAGTTGGAGTTTTTTTTTTTTTTCTTCACAACATTGACCTCAAATCTATTTATTTTATTATTCTATGTGAACTAGCTTTAAACAGCCAGCACTTGTGTTAAGTTCATAATACACTTTATTTTATTTATTTGTTTCCTTTGTCAGGTGTATTTTATTTGTTTTAATGCAAGCATTTGTGTTTGTGTCTTTGAACCTTAACAATGTTCAAAATAAATATGCAAATATTGCCAGAACATCTTCCATGTCTGCATGTGTTCCTTAAAATTGTGTTTTTTATCAAAAAGATGAGAGAAAATGTTGAATTGTGAAATAATTTTAGGAAATGTTAAATATTATCTGCTGACAAAAAAGTAAAAGGTTAAAATGATGTCCTGACTAAAACTAGACTAAAATGTTGACAGTTTTTTTTGACTAAAACTAAACGAATAAAATTATGTTTTCTTGGACTAAAATAAAGACTAAAATGCTCGACTTATAGTCGACTAAAACTAGACTAAATAAAAATGGGATGATGTCGACCAAATGTGATAAAAACTAACAAGCGATGCTGAAACTGGACTAAAACTGAAACTAAATTTAAAAATGGCTGGTAAAATTAACACTAGTGTTCAGGTTGTATTGTAAAACACTTTTGCTGCTATTGAGGTGTGATATGGGTAAGGTTAGGGACAGGTGTGGTGGTATGGGTAGCTATCAGGGTGGGTTAAGGTGTAAGGGAAGGGTCAACTGTGTAATTACAAATGTAATTTCATCAATTAATTACAGTTGTAGTTACATGCAGGTATTTTCAAAATATAAGTACAATGTAAAAAAATGTATGTACACAAGTAGTGACTTCAATGTAAGTATATAGTATTTAAAGCCACTTAATATAAAGTGGGACCCAATAGTGCTTTGTAAAGAAAAGCCAGTTATTCAGTCATCTTTTGCCTGCAATAAGTGTCGCGTGACATGTGCCACCCAAGAGACTGCAAAAAATATTCCCAGACGTTCCCCTTCATGAACTGGTCCGTTCTACTAAGATCGAGCTCCTCATCAGTCATAAAGAAGGCCGGCTCGTCCCTCAGAAGGTGCGTTCAGTCGGTGACCTTGTCCTATGGGATGGTCCCCTTGGGAAAATGGTGGGTGGTTCTCACCCGGATCTCTTGGAAGATGTTACAGTCACTGCCCATAGCTCCAGAACGCATTTTGCACGCTCCATGAGGACAGCAGCTGCGGAGTACAAGGAAATCATCTGTAATGGTTCAGTCCAGTCATCTCTACTTACCAAAGCCACTTCATGTGTTGCCAGGCGAGATTTCATGGATTGGTGGAGATGGGACAGTATCGGGGCTGCCTGTGAACCCAGATGTGGTGGCTGTAGATGTGGAAATTGTCAACCTGGGGGGAAGGAGATGACCATTTCCGAGGAGCGAGAGCTGGAGCAAATAAAGAGTGGATTGACGTATGTAACTGGAGATCGTCACAGTGAGAAGCCACATTGGCATGTAAAGTACCCCTGGTTGGAGAATCCGGTGACATTGCCCAACAATAGAAGGGCTGTCGAAGCAACGTTCCGGAGGACCGAAAAGCAATTGGCAAGAGAGCTGGAATGGAAGGTAGCCTATAAAGCACAAATCCATGATATGGTTGAGAGGAAAGCTGCTGTCAAGCTGTCAGGTGAAGAACTGGAGAGCTGGACTGGACCGGTCTGGTACATTAGTCATCTAATTGCACCAAACCCCCCACTCTGTTACCACACCGGTTCGCCTTGTGTGGAAGTAGTCAGAAATTCAGAGGCCATAGCCTGAATGACCTACTCATCAAGGGTCCAGATGTCCTCAATGACATCCGCGCTGTTCTCATACGGTTCCGGCAAGGTGTTTTTGCTGCGCTTGGGGACATCAGAAAAATGTATAATTCTGTATGGCTTGAGAACCAGGAGGTACATCTTCATCGGTTCTTGTGGAGAGACTCTGAAGAAGAGGATGTTCAGGAATTTGCAATTACGAGGGTTAATATCGGAGACAAACCAGCTGGGTGCATTGCACAAGTTGCCATGCGTGAGACAGCGAATCTGCCAATGTTCAACCATTTTGCAGAAGAGCGCCGTTTGCTGGAACAAGATGCGTATGTAGATGACATCCTGACCTCGCACAATGACCTAGGCAAGCTCAAGCAAATAACAGCAAATGTTGTGCAAATCTTGGAAGCCGGCGGTTTTTACTTGAAGCCGTGGGTTTACTCTGGCCAAAAGTGGGAGGCCTGAACCCAGAGACCTGGGGAGGAAAGAATCCTCAGTGATGGTCCTTCCAAACCAACTCTCCGAAGAGAACAATAAAGCTCTGGGTCTTGGTTATGATCCAGAAAGTGACAAACTTTGCTTGATGGTAGCTGTGAACTTCTCCAAAAAGAAAAAGAAAATGAGATTGGGAGAAAATCTGTTGAAAGAGGAAGTAAGGGCGCAGGTGCCAAATCCACTCACCCGTAGAGAGCTCCTAAGTCAGGTTTCTGGGTTGTATGATCCCCTCGGTCTTGCGACACCCGTCAAGCAAAAGGGAGCTATCTTGGTGAGGAGAGCTTTTCAAGAAGCGAAGGTCAAATATAGTCCATCAGAAAACACATGGGACGTGCCTTTGTCTGAGGACCTCCGGGAAAACGCCATCTGCCTCCTTGAAGATTATGCTGAGCTCGGTCGGTTGAGATTCACCAGGGCTTTAACACCTTCCGGCCCTGCCGCCGAGCCCTGCGGTATCACATTCTCTGATGGCAGTGAACGCTCATACGGTGCTGTATTGTATCTACGGTGGAAATTACCACATGATGTGATCAAACGGTTGGTCGAATCGAAGGCCAGACTGACGCCTTTAGACCACAAGGGGGATGTTGTCAAGGCTGAAGTTTGTGGAGCTGTCTATGCTGCCCGTCTGAAGAAGCATTTCCAGAAGCACTGCAGAATTCGTGTAGAGACGTGGTACCACCTGGTTGACAGCCAGACAGTCCTGGGAGCGGTCCAACGTGAAAGCTATGGCTACCAGACATTCTTTGCTAACAGAATTGGGGAAATTCAAGGCAGCACAAATGTCCAAGACTGGTGGTGGGTTCCTGGACCACTCAACATAGCGGATATTATTTCCAGAGGGGCAAGCCCCAAGGAATTGGACGAAGGCACAGAATGGCAGCTGGGTCCTAAGTTCTTAAGTCTCCCGCAGAGTGAGTGGCCAGTTAAGTCCGCTAAGGATGTTGCTGTTGAAGCAAGAGAGAACCTCACACGTATCCAGAAGAAAGCTTTTGTTGCTGCTCTTACCCGGGTTGGAGTAAAAAAGGAGCCCTCCATGAATCTGCATAGGCCACCCATTGGGGTTGCAGCCACAAGCCTTCTAGATATCAAGCGGTTCAGTAGCCTAGTGCAACTGACAAAGTCACTAGCGCTGGTCTGGAGAGCGGCAAAGAAGTTTCTTCATGGCAAAGCCAGGGGAAGATTAAAGTGGGAGGCAGTCCCGTTGGTTGGCATTGTTACTGTGGCCGAAAGGGAGGACGCCTTCCGAGATTTGTGTCTAGCAGCACAAGAAGGAGTTACTTTGCCCAGCACCACAACAGACCGGCTGGTTGTGTACAGGGATGAAACTAGTGGGTTGTTACTGTGCGGAGGCCGAATACAGTATTTCAAAGAAGACTGCTGGGCTGTTCCACTAATTCCCTTTGACACCTGGCTGGGTACTCTACTAGCACGCCAAAGTCACCAGGAAGGGCATGAAGGGCTTGCTGGGACTCTGTTAAGAATGCGGCAAAAGGCTTGGGTCATACAAGGTAGAAGGCTGGCCCAGAAAGTTGTCAACCAGTGCATTCACTGTCGGAAGGTTAGAGCTCAAGTATGCAACCAAGTAATGGGTGATCTACCAGTAGAAAGTTCAAGACCCACTGCGCCATTCCAGTTTACTTCTGTTGACTTGTTTGGACCATATCTGGTGAAAGAAGGCATCAAAAGAAGAGTGTCCATGAAGGTCTGGGGCATCATCTTCTGCTGCATGGCAAGCCGGGCACTGTACGTAGATCTTGCCAGAAGTATGTCCACAGAGAGCTTCTTAATGGCCTACCAAAGATTTGTTGCCATCAGGGGCCATCCCCTTAAGGTTTGGTCAGACCCTGGGACTAATTTTATTGGGGCAAGATCTTTTCTGAAGGATTTGTATGCCTTTCTGCGAAGCCAAGATACAGTAAGCCTGGAGGAGTATGCTGCAAAAAGTGGGACAAGCTGGACGTGGAAAGTGCTCCCTGCTGATTCACCACATCGAAATGGAGCTGCTGAAGCTGGCGTTAGGGTTGCTAAGAGAGCTCTTCAAAGTTTAAGCAAATCGGCAAATCTTACTTTCAGTGAGTTCCTGACAACCCTCCATTTGGCAGCTAATCTGGCTAATCAAAGCCTCCTCTAGATTTAGGAAAAGGGGGGTCATGGGGGGACAACTGGCAAGCAAGGCCTACGTCAATTTCCGGCAATTCACGGCAGTTTTGGGTGTTGCCTGTAAATTGCCGTGTGCAGTCGTAAACCTGAACTTCCACGACAATCTACAGTGCCGCTTACTGACGAAAATCCCACTTTTCATGCAGTGGAGCGGCCAATTTATGCAAGAATCCAGAGTCGCGAGGACCGCATTGAGTATGTATCACCAAACTCGCTTCTCTTAGGGCGAGCATCTCACAATGGCGACTTCAAGTCTTTTGACTTTAACAACTACCCCTACAAGCGCCTACGTGAAGTTCAAGCCCAGGTTAACGAGTTTTGGAAAGCGTGGTGCCAGCTTGCTGGCCCAAGTCTTTTCGTTAGAACCAAATGGCACACTACGGAAAGAAATGTCGCTGTTGGGGATGTTGTTTGGCTTTGCGACCAGAACGCTCTGCGGGGTCAGTTTAGGCTTGGCAGAGTCGTTTCTGTAGCTCCAGACTCAAAGGGCATTGTGAGAGATGTTGAGATTCTTATCACACCAGGAAATTGTTGCTCAGTCCAGTATCAAGAGCCAGCGACCCAGTCCTTAGTTCCTAGTGACCAGGCTAAGAGGTCTAATGGAGTGATATTGCGCAGAGATGTCAGACGACTTGTAGTACTTTTGCCTGTAGAGGAGCAGTCTCTGTAGTGATTAACTTAAAGTTCTGCAACATTTCCATCCAAGAACAAAAAGGTTGAGTGGGAGGTGTCGCGGCGAATGCCCCTTTTCGTCAGCGATCAGGTGGAACAAATTATCACTCACCTGTGGGCAATCAAGCAGGAAAGACACGCACATTTCCTATGCAGTGTGTCGGCTAGTACCAGCAACGACGCCAGTAAAGCGCGAGAAAGGAAAGCGGCTTTCTAATCAGACTTCACTAAAGCTGTGCAGATATGGTGCCAAATCAAAACACTGAACAGACAGCCGGTAAGATCGCCACTTAAATCAGACTTTGTTGCACGCTGATGAGGCGTTGAGGTGCGAGTGGAAGAAGGCATTCATGTTTGTGCGCTGTAGTAGTTGTGTGTTGTAAACATTTACGTGGTATTTACGGAATCACTTAATTTAGTGATTTAATTCTGATATGTACTCAGATATACGGGATATTGTTGGCTTGTAAAGACATGGTTTAAAGTCGTGCATGGTCCTATTTTTATATAACATTAAAATGGAAATCAAAAAGAAAAAAAATAAATAAGTAAATATTTAAATGTTGGAATAGTAGTTTGTACAATTTTTAAAGGGAGTGATTATGTACTGAAAATATTTTGTATGGGTAAAAAATGTGTTAAATTCACTGTTTGGATATTTAAATACTCATGCAATTCATTATGCCTCCTGTAGTTTAAATAGTAATTTAATGTTTGTGATGAATTTAAACTCTAATGGTTCATGAAGAAATTTGTGTATTTGTATTTATATATGTGTCTAGTGCCGAGTTTAATAATTAATCATTTTTGAGCTCTGTGTGTCTGTTTTTACCACAAACATGCAAAATAGTAAATCGTTGGTGTTTTCTGGTTTTGAAGGTTTTTCACCTGTAATGTCTGGGCTTCAAGAAGTGATGACAAATAAAAGAAAAGGACAAAGATCCAAATTGAGGCCTGGTTATTGAGTGAAACAGTTGAATGTTCAAGATTGGTACCTCCCTATCAAGTGAGGGTTAAGCACAACTAAATGAGAAATACACTTGACAATAAGAAATCACCCTGTGTCGTTTGTGTCACACATGTCTCATGCAACAAATAAAAAGGAAAAGTTGGCTATACACTGCCCACCTCTGTATCACTGCTTTATGCAGACTCTTCTGTAGACCTTTCTGTACATGTGGACTCCTGTCAGAAATAATAGGCATAGCACATGTATAAATCAATTAAAGTTATTTATGCACTTGCAGGTAGATATTTATGCACTTGCAGCTACTTGCTCCAAAGGACGGTCATCTGAGAAGGTTTCTTCTCTCTCCAGTGCAATGTGATTAATAACTCATAGCAAAATATTTTACATTAACATAAGTTTATCAGTTTTTACTTTCACAAATCAAAGCAATTTATCATTACTCAAGATTTAACAGTTGAAATGACTATACCAGCCAATTTGGATTAGGCCTACTTAATTTAATGCAGCAACAAATTATTTCATAGTGTACTAAGATAATTTAAATCTCATTTACCAGTAATGAAGGTGTTGCTGCTACTGGTCCCTGGATGTGGGTCTGGAAGTGCTGAACCCAGGGATGCCCTTCACAACAGGTCAATTCACATTCTGTAGGCTGTAGCTGAAGTCAATTGCGTTTCTCTTTCCTTCAGTGATTCTGCTTGTTAACAGCAGGTGTTCATAATTAATGCTCAATCACCACCTAATTATCTCATTAACTTCAACACTGCTTCAATGGTACTTTAACTCTGTAGTGTGCGCACATATGAACACTGAGCAGTAATTTAATATGGGTGTTTTTCTGGGTACTATTACATAAATCTTACCCGTTTCATTTACGTATGACTGACAAACATGAATCACATTCAGTTTATAATAAAATTATCTAAATCTTATGTGTTTCATTTATATATGACTGAAAAATATAAAATCACATTCATATTATTAATCGGTTTATGTTAAAACTATGTAATCCAAATGGATGGAAATTTGACACAATTCAAATACATAAATCTTATGATTAGACATCAATTTTTATTTATTTTTTTAATGTATTAGAGAAAACTATTACAAATAGAAAATGGTGTGATTTTCCAAAAACAGTGCCTGGATCACTGAGTCAAAGCAAAGTTTGAGCAAAATGAGTCACACACCCAGAACGCGTTTCTGATTGGTTAAAAAAACACGGTCTGCTCACCAGGGGCCTCATGTTCAAAGACTTGCGTTGAATTCATACTAAAATATTGCGTACGAACAAAGCTGTAAATGTGCGTACGCACAAAAAAAAAAAAAACAGGGGCCTCATGTATAAACGTTGCGTACGCACAAAATGGGCATAGAAATATGCGTACGCATTTTTCCACATCGGGATTTATAAAAAAATAAACTTGGCCTAAATAAGTGCGCACCGTAAGGATGCTTTTGACCGTGTGTACGCACTCTTTTAGAAGATTATGGGTTTTCAGATGGTGAGCTGGAGTCAAATGACTTTTTGCTCACTATTAGACAGAGAATCTAAAGAAAATTATACATCTACAGAAAGATAATACAAATATAATTTCACAAACCTATCATCACTTGAAGCAAACATCCATCCCTTCTTAAATGACCGTGCCAGCACACGCGTTGGGCCGTTTGGTGAAACTAACTGACTCACATATAATATAGCCTATAATCTAACGGCAGATAGAGTAAATCTTCATTATGAGTCCAAATCATAAATACAGTCCATATTCATAATAACAGTTTAAATAAATAATAAAATGGTTTAAACTATGTTTTACTTCTGATATAAACATTTAGATTAAATATGCCATTCTCATTAATGGAGTTAAACTCTTAAACTACATGCAATCATTACTGAGAAGTTACAATATATACAGTATACATATATATATATATATATATATATATATATATATATTCAATAAATAGAAATATACCTATTTGTTGTGGATGCATTGCTTTTGAACACTTTTCTTCTGGCATGTGTTTTAATGTTTTAACTAGAGATTGTCTGAGAAAACTGTTTCGTGCAAATAATGCACAACCATGTCTATCTCTTTCCATTAAAATATAAATCAATTAAAAATACTATTTGGCCAGTGGAAAAGATTGAGAAAAACTTTCTCTGAAATGTATTTAACACTATTTGATTTATTCATTCAAAAACAAGGCAAGGATATAGGCTACTAAAAAAAAATGTTTGTAATAATGTGACGGCACATCCGCATTTCATATTTTCCTAACGTCTTGTACCGTTAAACTTGGTATCACGTGGATGAATAATCATATGCAAATGATATGCAGATGAGGACATGCATATTTAAACTAGGCGTTGTAATCTCCATATATGGTTATTTCGGGGAGGAGACGCACGTGCGCATAATCTCCCGCTGACTGGGATTTATAAAGTGAATTCTGTGCAGGTTCTGGCGTACGAACGGTTTTATAAATCTGAAAACTTTTGTGCGTACGCAAATTCTGCCTTTTGTGCGTACGCACACTTTAAGGATGAAATCTACGCAAAGTTTTATACATGAGGCCCCAGATGTATGAATCTCTGCGTACGAAGGATCCCACGCATATTCTCTTTGTACATCCCAATTAACGTAAAATTGAGCGCACTTGCACGAGCAAAACGCCCCACCCAGTCTCCTCCCCAAATTAAATTAATTTAAATATGGTAATTAGTCCAATTTGGTAAAAGAAACCTGCAAGAACATGGCTAAAGCAAGCAAAAAACGAAATTTCACTGAAAATGAATTAGAGGTGCTACTATCAGAGGTAGAAACAAGAAAAAATGTTTTATTTGGAACTTTGTCCTCTGGAATTAATAACAAAAGAAAGAAAAAAGAATGGGAGAGTTTGTCTGAAGCTGTCAACCAGGTGGGATCTGAGAGTCGCACCGTAAATGAACTTAAGAAAAAATGGTCTGACATAAAGGTGGAAGTTAAGCGGAGAACTGCTGCGCACCGACAAAGTGTGGGCAGAACAGGCGGTGGTACAGGGGCGATGAACTTACACCCTTTGATTAGAGAGTTGCCTCTATTGTAGGAGACACGTTAATCTCTGGAATCGTGTCCGTTGATGTGGGAGACTCGGATATGATACAGGACTGCCAGCAAGGTGACTAATTTAAAATTTATTTTTTTAAACTTGGATACATACTAGCCACCATTTAATTTTAAAATGCATGCAATGTACCAAAAAGTACACCAGAGATTTTACGTATCCATCCACTGCTTTTATTGCAAATGCGTGTACCCATTAATAAGGAACAGATTCAAATTACTGTTAACATGTGCCTTTGTTTATTTGCACTTAGGAACCACAGGAACAACAGCAGGAACGTCCACTGGCACGCACTCAGAGTCCGCACCACCCGAGCAGCCAGAGCCCATTCAGTCCAGCGTCTCCGGTGTCTCTAATGCTCCCCCCAGTGCTGAAGCCCGTCCATCTGGCGCATCTTAACGCATGCTGTTCTGGAGTCACAACAGCAAATTGTTAGGGCCATTGGAGAAATGAACAGTCACCTGAAAAATGTCACTCACAGAAATAAGCAACTCATTAAAGCAATTGGTCAAAAAATGAACTTTGTGTCTGAGTACCTTTATATTGTTGCAATTACATGTTGACGGGCCTGAATGGCTTGTTGATTGTGCTGCACATATACTGGTCCTGGGTCAGGGTCATCTGGCAATGCCACCACCTCACCAAGGGGTATGCCATGCCTGTGCGCGACATTGTGCAGCACTCCGCAGGCCAGTATGATGCGGCAAACCTTGTCAGGGCGGTATAACAGCATTCCCCGGTCCTGTCAAGGCAGCGCCACCGACATTTCAGCTGCCCAATTGCTCGCTCCACAACTGACCGAGTGTGAGAATGGGCATCATTGTATCTGCGCTCTCGCTCAGTCTGTGGGTTGGTGAGGGGGGTTAACAGCCACGTCTTTAGTGGATAACCACTGTCTCCTGATGGGCAGTTGAACAATCACACACACACATTTAACTTTTAGATAGAACCATACATTTAAATGCATAACTTACCAAGTAGCCACCCATCGCGCACCCTGCCAGCTTGGAGTCTCATCCCAACCATGCTGTTTGTAAGGATATATGAATCGTGGGTTGCCCCAGGCCACCTTGCCACAATATTTGTAAGGGGCATTTGTGCATCACATATAATCTGCACATTTATTGAATGAAAATGTTTCCGATTCACATATGCAAATTCTTCTTCAGATGGCGCCCTTATAGCAATATGTGTGCAGTCGATCGCTCCGATTACATTAGGAAAACCGGCTATCGCTGCAAATTGCGCTTTAATGTTTGGCTGGTCACCTGCATCGTATGGGAACATTATATACCTGGTAGACAAACGGATGATCCCGTCCCATACAGCTGGCATTGCACGGCTCAAACATGACTGGCTTATTCCTGAGCGGTCTGCCAGTTCTCTTTGAAAAGAACCAGTTGCCAGGAAACCAAGTGTAGTAAGCACCTGTAAAGGAACCGGTAATGCGTGGCTCCTCATTGTCTCTCTTTCTAAATTCGGACCCAACTCAGCGCAGAGCTCCAAGAGAATAGCCCTTGGAAATCTGAAATGGCTGATAAGCCAGTCATCATCGTGGGCCAGAAAATCATTGTAGTCCCTAAAAATTCATTCTCTCCAGATTCGTCCGTTCAAAATGTCTCTAATAAAGCCAACGCTGCCATTGCTAGACGGGTTGTATCAATTTGCACACGCTTTATATATGTTCTTACTTAATTGCATAATTAATAGAATATTTTAAGACTCGTGTGACAATAATATGTAAAATAATTTATCAATTACAAATTATAAGCAATATCTGACAGCTGGTGATGCGATTAGAACAATTCTTAGTGTAATGTTTGCCACTTCACTTTATTGCCTCTATGAGTCGCCAACGGACAAAAATCTCGACAAATGTACATACGCCAGACATGAAGTTTACTTGGAGGAACGCACATTCTTACGTTAATTTCACTGTTAGTACATCTGACCGTGAACGTGAAAGCTGGTGTACGCCGTGTTTTTGTGCGTACGCAGTGTTGATACATGAGGTCCCAGGGGTCTCATTTATAAAGCGTGCGTACGCACAAAAAAGGGCTGGAAACGTACGTACGCCAGTTTCCACGCAAAGTTTGTGATCTATAAAAAAACTTGACGGTAGAATGTGCGCACCATTAAGCAAACTTTGAGCCGTGCGTACGCACATTCTGGAGACAAAGGGAATTGGCGACACCGATGGTGAGCTGGAGTTAAATGACTTTTTGGTCACTTTTAAACGGAAAATCTATAGCCTATATTATAGCCTATCTATAGGCTACAAAAAGAAAATAGTCTACAAATAAAATTTCACTCACCAAGCCAATCACTTGAAGCCAGTATCCATCCCTTCTTAAATTTCTGAGCCAGCACGCGCGTTGGGCCGTTTAGTGAAACTGGCGCACATAATCTAACGGCAGATGAACCGTAAATCTTCATGAGTAGGCTAATACAGTGCACATTCTCAATAACAGTTTAAATAAATAAAATAATGATTTAAACTATGTTTTACTTCTGATATAAACATTTAGATTATATATGCCATTTAATGGAGTTAAAGACTTAAACTACATGAAATCATTACTGAGAAGTTACAAAAAAAATATATATTCAATAAATAGAAATATATATTTGTTGTGGATCCAATGCTTTGAAACACTTTTCCTCTGGCATGCAGTGTTTTAATATTTTATCTAGAGATAATTGCTAATCAAGATAATAGATTGTCTGAGAAAATAGTTCCATGCAAATAATCCACAACCATCTGTTTCCATTAAAAATATAAATTCATTAAAAATACTATTTGGCCAGTGGAAAAGATTGAGAAAATCTTTCTCTGAAATGTATTTTACACTATTTGATTTATTCATTCAAAAAAAGGCAAGGATATAGGCTACTAAAAAAAAAATAATAATAATAATTTATTGTGACACGGAACATCGGTATTTCATATTTTCCTAACGTCTTGTACGTTAACATGGTATCACGTGGATGAATAATCACATGCAAATGATATGCAGATGAGGATATGCATAGTAAAACTAGGCGTTGTAAACTCCATATATGGTTATTTCGGGGAGGAGACGCATGTGCGCGCATTCTTCCGCTGACTGGGATTTATAAAGGGAATTCTACGCAGGTTCTGGCGTACGCACGGTTTTATAAATCTGAATATTTTTTGGCGTACGCCATTTTTGGCTTTCGGGCGCACGTACACTTTTAGTAAGGATCCTACGCACAGTTTTATAAATGAGACCGTATATACAATTATTTGATGTATAAACGTTGCGTATGCACAAAATGGGCATAGTGTCATGTAGTGGAAGGATGAACCCAATTGCAGACAGCAAGTAACTCAAAATAAGGTTTTATTAATGACAAAAACAGAAAACAAAACCCACGATGGGGCAAAACAAGAACAGGTAGCAAACACTAAACTAAGACTCAGGTAATAAACTCACAGACAAGACTAGATACACACTTCTTACAAGATGATCAACAGAGAACTTACAGCTAGACTCACACGAGGTTTGACAAGGTAAGGAAGAAAATGTACCGACACAGGACAGCAAACACAAGAAGATTAAATAGGGAGAAACTAATGAGGGAAACAGCTGACTCTTACAGGCAATAATGACTAAACAAGGATAACGAGGGTGCGGGTTAAGAGACAGACAACGCAAGCACACAGCCCAAACAAATTGGCCATGTGCTTACACAGAAAAACATTGTTCTGCCATGATCCTGCCACAAGACTAGGAAAAATCAGCGACGTGATGGCAGAATCATGACAGAACCCCCACCTTAAGGAGCGGCTACCAGACGCTCCTCAAATGGACACTAAGCACAAGACAAGACAGAACGAGACATAGACAAAAAACCAACAGAACATAGCAAACGTCAACATTGGCGAACATGAAAAAACTATAACAGGGTTCGGGTGAAACAATAAAAATAACAAACACGGGAGGGGGGCGGGGCGGGGGAACAAAGGAGTTCATGGGGGAAGGTCCAGGTGGATGGGTGGACTAGGGGTCTTGGGCTTACGGGACGAGGCTGAGGCGAGGAATCCGGGCAGACTTGGATGGGGACACATGAGGCACAGTCTTAGAGGAGACAGTCCGCGGTGGTGATGTGGTGACAGGGGTGACCGGGGAAACGCACAGGGGCACAGAGGGTGAAGTAACAGGAAACCAGACCGGGGGAACAGCAGGGACATATCAGGACACATGACTGGGGATGTTGCAGGCGACCGGGGAGTGTTGAGAGGCAATGCTGGGCTCTCAGATTCGGTTCAGAACCAGCGCTCTCCATAGCAGACTCGGACACATCGTTCTCTGCAGAAAACTTGGTAATTGCACTCTCTGCTGCTGGCTTGGGAGCAGTGCTCTCTACAGCGCTTGGCACAGGGTCTGGGGGACAAGACAGGGACTTCTAAGATCTGGGCAAGACGAGACAGGTATTTGGGCAGGGCTCTTGCAGCAGTAACAATCGGTATCTCCTGATCAGCTGAAATAGAGCGAATAACAGCCTCAGCAGCAGAGTCGACCGCCTCCCTCTCTGCAGCACTCACAACTGTAGACTCTGGGACGGCGCCTGCTGGAGCGGGCTCTGGGACGGCGCCTGCTGGAGCGGGCTCTGGACGGCGCCTGCTGGAGCGGGCTCTGGGACGGCGCCTGCTGGAGCGGGCTCTGGGACGGCGCCTGCTGGAGCGGGCTCTGGGACGGCGCCTGCTGGAGGACAAGAGGCTCCCTTCTTCCTCCTCCTCTTCCTTCTGGGTCGCGGAGCTGAGTCCGTAGCCAGGCCAGAGAACGGTAAGGGGGGCAAAGAGGGAGACGAAAGCAGGCGCTGGGAAGACCACCGCAGGCAAGGGGGACTCCGTGGAGGATGAACTCCGACGCGGACTCCCACGACAAACGTCTTCCACGCTTTCCACGGGGGGCTGACGAGCACAGGTGGTGGGTTGGGAGTCAGGTGGAAGAAGCTTGTCTCAAGTGTCACGACAGCTAACACGTGGCCCTCGGGATGATTGGAAGAGTGGCAGGAGGTGAAGATCCAGTGGACCTAGCTGTTCCTTACGAGACAGGTAGCCACCATGCTGCGAAATGGACGGCGGACCAAACTCTCTCGTTCAGCAAGGGGAGGGAGGACCTGAGACCAGCGACGAGGTAGCGGTTGACCAGGGACTCTGGTAGAAGAAACCTTCTCTCCTCAATGACCTGGGCGTACCTCTTTAGGGTCAACTCACCCTGGGGAGGAAAAGGAGCTTGCCATTGGCACTGTCGGCAATAGCTGAGCGCCACCACAGTTCCGGGTCAGAAGGCTGAAGGCAAGCGGACAAGGACTGCACGTCTGCTGGGTTCGATTTTTGTCGGTACATTCTGTCATGAAGTGGAAGGATGAACCCAATTGCAGACAGCAAGTAACTCAAAATAAGGTTTTATTAATGACAAAAACAGAAAACAAAACCCACGATGGGGCAAAACAAGAACAGGTAGCAAACACTAAACTAGACTCAGGTAATAAACTCACAGACAAGACTAGATACACACTTCTTTACAAGATGATCAACAGAGAACTTACAGCTAGACTCACACGAGGTTTGACAAGGTAAGGAAGACAATGTACCGACACAGGACAGCAAACACAAGAGGATTAAATAGGGAGAAACTAATGAGGGAAACAGCTGACTCTAACAGGGCAATAATGACTAAACAAGGATAACGAGGGGGCGGGGTTAAGAGACGAGACAACGCAAGCACACAGCCCAAACAAATGGCCATGTGCTTACACAGAAAACATGGTTCTGCCATGATCCTGCCACAAGACTAGGAAAAATCAGCGACGTGATGGCAGAATCATGACATACCCAGATAAAAATTTCTTGTTGAATCTTGAAAGGTTCTTTGGGAAACAAAAACCCCGTGGATTCACTGCGAGAAATGTTTTTTGGAAACTTGGGTTTTAATATATATATATATATATATATATATATATATATATTATTTAGAGTTTTTGTAAACAATAGAAACACTTGCAAATGCTGTTTCAAGATGACTTTCTTGTCTCATAATTTACTGTGCAGGTGTTTTCATGCTTCACTGAGTGACATTTATTTGGGGTTTTGAGATGAAATACTTTATAGGGAAGTCAACATGTCTTGCAATGTAACTCCATCTAATATTTAATATTAATTTCTTGATGCAGACGACCCAATTAGATTAGAGAGGATACATTATATTACAAGAATATTTATAGGAATATTTGTACTTCTAAACACTGATAACGACAGGATATAAAACAGTAAATGGTTAAAAATATTTTTTTCTTCAAAGCACAGACTGAAAGTCAGACACAATATTATTGATTTTATTTCAGTTATAACAGAACATCATATATGCTCTTGTGTTAATGAAGTCAGAGAAGCAGAAGAGACACGTCGTCAGCCAGAAGGATGAAGCAGAAGCCAGAGGAGAGACTGAGCGGATCTACTGATCTGAACACTGATCTCTCCTCAGGTGTGCAGTGACTGCAGGCTGGCCGCTCCGTGTGGCCTCACAGCTCACTGAGACGCTCTTCATCCACTCCTGCTCAGAGAGAGTCAGGCTGCTGCTCCAGCTGTACAGAGCATTGTCCTTCTGCAGGAGCCCAGCGCTGCTCTCCTGAGCCCTGCTGCTGCCGTCCACCTTCCAGCTCAGGCTCCAGTCTGACGGCAAGCCCTCGCTGGCCACACACAGCAGTGTCGCTGTGTTCAGAGAGGAGATCTCTGCACTGGACGGGGGCAGGATGGTCACTTTAGGAGGAGTGTTGCCTGAGAGAACAAGACAAACAACTCGCTTAACAAACAGCTTCAGTTATTAGAGATTAAAGTCACAGAAAACATTCTTACCTTCAACTTAAACAGACAAACTAATATAATAAAAGGCCACTTAAGTGTAATTAAAGGTACTTTCATGACTATGTTTCTTAACACACTTAAGTACGCTTTAAAGAAGTGCACTTATTTTGATGTATTGAAAAGCGTAAAGCACTCTGTAGACTACTTCATTATAGTTTTAACTCTTGTTTGTTATTTGATATTACAAGTTAATATATTTTAAATGTACTAAATTGCAGCTTCATCTTTACAAATGTGTAATCACAAGTATATTTAAATACATGATGCGCACGTTTCAATAGAAATTACATCAATATATTTTAGTGAAAAGTTCATTTTAACCATATTTCAAAGACAAAATAATGAATTAAGAAATTACATATACAGATGTAATTAAGACTAGCTTAAAAAGCACTCTAAAGTTTAGATAATTGCATTTCATGTGAACTTAAGACATAATATATATTTTCTTCGAAAACATACATTTTGGTTCACACTGAAGTAAAATGTTAAAGCATATTATTATTTTGTAATAAGTACTCTTAAAAGTATCCTAAATTGCACTTTTTCCAGAAGAGGGGTGTAAAAAATATTCTAAATTGCATTTTATATTATAACTAAATTATTTTAAAATAAATCTTGAAAATAGAAATTCTATAAAATGTATTACAATATCTGTTTTTCAAAACAACACATTTATATTTCATGAATGAGTTTTACAATATGTTTTATTTAAAAGTAGGTTGAAAATCTATAATAGCGTATAGTACATTTTGAATACAGAAAAGTTGGGTACTTATCTATGAACAGTGTGCTTGGATTTATTTTGTTAATTTATATATTTTATTTATTATATTTATATAATTTATATATTTATTCTATGTAGTATGTCACATTTCAAAAACATATTCTTCTCATGCTCTTATAGCATGTCAATATTAGCAAATGTATCTCTTTTACAGGTCTGCATTTCCCAAAAGCATCGTAAGACTCAGTTGATCTTAGAGACCATTGGTGGCAATTGTTCCACGATCAACTTAAGCTTACGAAGCTTTTGGAAACACAGCCAGTGTCAATAATGGTGAAAATATTCAAATCTTTTTTTTTTGTTTGTTTTTTTTGTAGTTATGAGTTTTGTTATATGTCTGTATTATCATCTCTCACATATAAACCTACACTATATTTACTGTAAACATATCAAATAGATTATTTTTGTTCCACAAGACAAAGAAAAACATTCATATTGTCATAAAATATATAACTAAATATGACAACACTGTCCTGAATTAAAATGATTTAAATATTTACTTACTGCCAACATCCAGTCTGGTGCCGCCGCCGAAAGTGTACCACAGTGATCCACACTAATAGAGCAGACGTACAAAAACCTGCTGAACGCTTCAGTAGCTGCACTGTTCACTGCATCTCCAAAACAACATCTTTCAGTTCATTTACTGTTTAGTGTCAATTACAGGTCAATAAAAAATATATTTCATTTAAAAAAGGAAAAATGTTGTAATATATCATTCCATGATTAATTAAACACAATCTAAACCCCATTTGATTCACTGAAGGTCAACTACTGAATGATTATTTTATCATCAGCATATCCTTGGAAACTCTTGAGAAATATAGTTGATACTGATATAAAATATTACAGTAAGTGTAGAAATTACATTTGGTACCTAAATTTGAAAGTGAATTATTATTTTTTATTTAAATGAGTGTGTCGGATTTCCTCGTGGAAGGAAGCAGCTTTGAATATGTGCAACACCCCTTTGTTTAAGACGGACTGTGGGCCGGTCAGGACTGTAAACAGCAGGTCTCGTCTGTTCTCACTCATTCTCAGCAAAGATGACTGCAAACGCTCTGATTATCTGCTCTCTACTGCTTTCTCTCGCTGGTGAGATTAGTGTTGAACATTCAGAGCTTTTTCAGAAGTGCTTTATAAATGTTGTGTCATTCTTCTCATGTATTGTGTGTTTGACTGTAACACTGACTGATGTGCTGTGATGGCAGGTTATTTTGCTGAGATCATTCTGACTCAGAGTCCATCCGTGAATCTGGTGTCTGTGGGAAGCAGCGTCACTCTCAACTGCAGGTCCAGCAGTTCCAGCTTTCAATCCAGTTTAGTCTGGTATCACCACAGACCCGGACAAACACACAAACTCCTGTTCACTAGTGTTGGTAACAAAGTGTCTGGAGTTTCTGAGAGATTCACTGATGGGAGATCAGGAACAAACTTCATGCTCAATATTAGAAATGTCCAGCCTGAAGATGCAGGAGATTATTACTGTCAGCAGCATTATAACTATCCATTAACACAGTGAAACACAGCCGTACAAAAACCCCTTCAGTGAAAGAGGAACTGCTGATTTAGGCACACACCGCACACATAATACACTATGATAAGAGCCGATTTTTAAAGTTCTGAACACAAAAACTAAATCTGGCGCCAGATTAGGGTTAGGGTTAGGGTTAGGGTTAGGCACATACTTCGCTCCATACAAGCCTGTCTCCGGCCTCTGGTTAAGCACGGAGCAGAGCTTACACATAAACTGCCTGGAAATGAAAGCAGTTTGTCTGACCATTGGTGGCAATTGTTCTACAATTGTTTGACAGAATGTATTAATATGTAGTATGTTTATATATATATATATATATATATATATATATATATATATATACTTAGAGCCTAGAGTAAAAAAAAAAAAATCTAAGTATAGGATACCAGGTACAAATTATGCTTTGTGGCCTGGAGGTTGATAAAGCGCACATTCTCTTTGTGTGAAAATGCAATATTCTGATTTAATTTAAATAATTTTTGTTAATCTTTGTAGATCTGCTCAGGGTTTACATCTACGACAAGTAAACATGCTTCAAGATGGCATTGCAAAGAGCACAGCGACACTTTCCATGATGTCAAAGAAACTCACAAGAATTTGTGTACAAAGCATGGAGAAGCACCGGAGTAGGTGGTGAAGTCAATGTCCTTGTTCACATTGATGAAAGCAAGTTTTGCCACAAACGCAAGGTAGTGTAATCTAAAAATGTAATATTAAGAGATTTTCTTTAGTATTTTTTTTTCTTTAGTAATACTGTTCATGCTGTTTTTTTGTTTTTTTGTTTTGTTTTTGTAGTATGCAAGAGGACGCTTTGGCAACACCTGGAAAAGAAAGCGAACGTGGGTGTTTGGTATACAGTACGATCAAAGCTGCAAGCAGATGCCCCATTCTTCGCCTTGTGAAACAAGGATACCCTTGTTACCATCATCAGGAAACATGTTCAACGTCAAAGTCTAGTTGTGAGGCTTTTCAAGCTTTTCAAGCCTCACACCATCGGTGCTCGAGTCCTAAATATCTGTACTTCGAAGGAGAAAAGAAAGTCAGTCAGAGTGCAATAAATGCTTAAACGCAGCAAGAAATCTGATCTCGTGTCTTCTTGTTGCATTCCACTAATAGTAAATGGTTAGATCTGCACAATGGAACCTATTTCACAGTTTGCGTTCTCAAGCCACTAAACACTGTTGTCGAGCAAATGAACGGCCAGAAAACATAATTTCTGTTTTCAGGTAAAACGTGTAAGCAGTGGTTAAAGTGGGATTTGTCATGTGGGGGAACCCTCAAATTTTGTGTAGGTGCAACAGAGAAAAATGACTCACCGTGGGATAACATATTGAGTATCGTGGTATAGCAATACTTTTTGGGTGTCGCTGTGGCACCAAGTAGCCTGTCACTTATTTACTTGATATTTTAATGGTTTAATTTGACCCATCAACACTGATTTAATGACAATACTATGTTACAGTTTTTTTTATTCGCTTTGGTACTATTTTCACAAGTAAGGTGTACATTTTCAAAACTCTTAGTACAAAAATCCAAACTGATCACACTTGTAACGCAGCTAGTCATTCTTTCAAAACCTGATGTAATGCTTTCAGTCAGTTGCACATGTTTTCAGTCCACATAATAATTATTTCAAACACAAGATTATTGTAATATGTAATGAGAACATTTGGTTTAATGAAACACAACAATATGATCTTCTTTCAGTTTAGTACTTTTAACAATCAGTTCATCCAACAGCAAACAATGCAAGATACATGTTTCAAATCGGCCTTAGAAGTGCTGAAATGAATATGCTACAGTACTATAAAAGACAGATTACACAGTTTTACTGTAACATTAGGCAATACACTTACAGTACCCAACATTTACATAATCTATAATTTCCAAATATCCATCATATATGTAGGCCTACAAATGAAGGATCAATGAAGACATCCTTTACAATCATTTAGGCAAATTATAGTTTTTATTTTTCAGATATAATTGTAATATAGGTATACTTTCTATAATGAAATGTAACTAAAGAAGAACAAAACATAACATTTAGTGCACACATTACAGTACATAGTGGCCAATTGTGGTCAGACTGTGAAAAAAATTGTGAAAAAAAATAGCTATAACGAGTATTCATCATGTGTGGTTACTGATTACATGTAATTTAAATATTCATACAAACACACATTTTATTTCTGTAGTTCTCAAAATCCATATACTGTATATTGCTGAAATGAAAATCTATAGGTTTACCAAATGATTAATTGATTAACCATTAAGATCTGTTGGATTAAATAATAGACAAAAGTATTAAACTGAACAAAAAGAGATGCAAATCAAAAGTTTGATAGTAAGAGCTTTATGAAAGGCAGTTACTGTGAATGAAACAATAATGTAGATGAAACACTTATTTTGTGTTGTGAAAAGGATACTTTGTGATTGTGTGAATTGTACTAACACAGTTGAAAACATGATGAAATGTTTGAAAAAAGTGCACTTTTGATGATCTGTTGTGATATTAGCACTAAGAGTTTTGAAAATGTACACCTTACTTGTGGAAATAGTACCAAAGCGAATAAAAAAAACTGTAAAATTGCTTAACACTGGGACAAAAAGTGGGGTTCAGGGCCTCCCCCGAGAAAATTTTGATTTCTCTGACCAAATTATGTGCAATTTAAGACTTTTGAAGGCCAAAAAAAAGAGGATAATAAATAGCTTTAAAACCATGTCAGTGGGCATTCGATTATTTTGTCAATAGCCTGCTCTCTTCTCATCTACATCTTTCTTTTTCTCAGTCTCCTTATCCTGCCCTATTTCTTCCCCTCCTAAACTCCTAAACCCCCTGAAATAAATAGGCTTAACTGATAGTTATATTTTTTATGAATCATTATGTAGCACCCGTACAACCACTCTGTGAATTACTTAAGAATGGAGGGTGCTTGGGTTCGATGTAGTCAGGTGGATACCACGAAGGTGCACCTAATAAGTGTATTTGAGCTACACAACTGTTAATAAGAAAATATTTTAGAAATAAGGAGACCCAGAGATGGTTTATATTTTAACAAAAAGAATAGGGTAACACCCCAGTTCCCATTCAGGGAACTTCGAGCTGCGTGTAAACGCCGTGGGAACGCCTCTGCGTGACGAGTCATGAAGCACGTATGAAATCTGTCCAATGGCGAGACGGAACGTCATAGGCGGGGTGACGTATCGACCAGGAAACTATAAAGCATCCCCGAAACACAAGCGCAACAGCTTCTGAGTCTTCACAAGCGCTCTATGTATGAATATTGTCTGTCTGTCTGATATTGTATATATATATATATTGGAAAGAGAAAATATGGCGAGCAAACAACAGCAGAATTTCAGAAAGTGTGTTCATCCCTGCCCTCGCTTCATCACGGGTGGGGACACACACGATCTGTGTGTTGTTTGTTTGGGAGTGCAGCATGCTCAGTCGGCTCCCGAGGGGGCCGGCTGTGAGCACTGCGAGTGTCTGTCCATGAAGACACTTCGCTCCCGCCGGGCACTCTTCGAGGAGAGTGGTTCGGTGCGCGCTCCCCGCGGCTCGGGTCCCGCTGCTGCCGAGGCACAGCGAAGGCTTGCGTCGTGGGGTTCGCAGATGGATCTATCAGCGGGGATTGAGACGGGCCCCGCCCTTTCTCTGCCCTTACCTGGTAGATCCAGTGCCTCAGTTCTCGCTGCGGGGGTCCGCGTTGCGGTTTCTCCTGCCCGGGCTGAGGCGCCATCACTTCAATTATCCAGTTCTGAGGAGCTGGATGTTGAAAGTGTGGATGCAGAGTCTATGGACTCAGTGGAGATCGGGGACTCGCCATCCCAGTCTCCCGCGAATGTAGAGCTGATGGAGGTTTTGACTCGGGCTGTGGAAAAATTAACCATTGAATGGCCAGTTGAAAAACAAGAGTCGAGAGTAAAAAGTAAAATGGATGAGAGATTTTTAAAATCACACTCACTACCTCCACGCCGGTGTTTGCCCTTTTTTCCCGATCTACACACCGAGGTGTGTAGATCGTGGAACAAACCAGTGTCAGCTAGAATTTTGACACAACAGACCTCTATGTACGCTAATATTGCTGGGTCTAGGGGACACGGTTATGGGGCGATGCCGAGGATGGAGGAAGTTTTGGCGAGCCATCTTTCTCCTGAGACGGCATCGTCTTTTAAAACACCGGCGTTGCCCACCAAGCCACTCAGAAATACTTCGGTTTTGGTGGGCAAAGCTTATTCAGCGGCGGGACAGGCAGCATCTTGCTTGCATACGATGGCCATCCTCCAGGCGTATCAAGCAGATCTGCTGAAGGATATGAGCGAGGGGGAGGTCGTCAGCACTGACGTGATTAATGAGCTGCGTCAGGCGGCAGATATTTCTCTCCGTGCCACCAAGGAGACGGCCAGATCAGTCGGCCGCTCTATGGCAGCCCTGGTGGCCACGGAGAGGCATTTATGGCTAAATCTGGCTAATATGAAGGAGAAAGATAAAGCTTTTCTCCTGGATGCGCCGCTGTCGACCGAAGGTCTTTTTGGTGGTTCTGTGAACGCAGTGATTGAGAGATTCCAAGAGGGAAAAAAGCAGGCAGCGGCGCTCCAGAAATGTCTCCCCGTCCGTACTCATCCTTCGGGGGCTGCTGGGCGAGAGCAGCCCCGCCCGTCGGGTTCCTCGCATAGGGCGCAGCAGAAGAAGAGCGTCGCGTCTCGGGCTCCTCCCCAGCAAAACTGGGCTGAGACGCGGCGTTCTCAGGCGAGGTCTTCCCGGGATAGAACCGATCTGAGGACGGTTATTGTCGCCAGGAAGGCTTCGTCGAAGAAGTCCTGACGCCACTGGTGTCAGGCTACTGAGGGTGGTCCCCACCGTGAGACAGAGGTGTTCGCCGCTGAATCCGGCGCCCGCTCTCTCTCGGTGCCCTCAGGGGTTCGTTCTGCCAACCCTGCCTGTAATGGGGGGTGCAGACGGTCCCAGCGAGCGATTTCCCGAGGGACGCTCGTTTGCTCCGAGGAGCGATACAGAACGGTCGTTGAACCCTGCCTGTGCGCGGTCACAGGGCGCTGTTTCTGTTTTAAAAACTACTCCAGAGGCCAGTCTCGAGAGGCTGGTACCCTTAGTAGAATTTCTGGTAGAATGGGGAAGTCTTCCAAATATATCTCGTTGGGTCCTGCAGACTATCGAACGCGGGTACGCGATCCAGTTCAGGTCGCGTCCACCTCGTTTTCGGGGGGTTTTGCCCACAGTGGTGAGCCCCGAGCAGGCTCTGGTTATGGAACAAGAAGTGAAAGCTCTGCTAATGAAGGGGGCGATAGAACGAGTTCTTCCTCCCGACAGAGAGCTGGGGTATTACAGCCGGTACTTCATTGTTCCGAAGAAGGATGGGGGGCTGCGTCCGATTTTAGACCTGCGCCTCTTAAATCGGTCAGTAGGGAAGCTCAAGTTCAAAATGCTGACTCTCAAGCAGATCGTGTCACAGATCAGGTCCGAGGACTGGTTTGTCACGATAGACCTAAAAGACGCGTACTTCCATATCTCCATCCTTCCGCAACATCGGAAGTTCCTGAGGTTCGCTTTTGGGGGCGAAGCGTACCAATATCGGGTCCTTCCATTCGGCCTAGCGTTATCTCCTCGAACCTTCACGAAATGCATGGACGCGGCCTTGGCTCCGCTGCGTCTCCAGGGCATTCGCATTTTAAATTACATCGACGATTGGTTGATTCTGGCTCAATCAGAGCATCAGGCGATTCGGCATCGAGATGCCGTCCTCGCCCACATCAGAAGGTTGGGGTTGAGACTCAACGCCAAGAAGAGTGTGCTTTCGCCAGTTCAGCGGACCACTTTTCTAGGCGTGGTATGGGATTCGACGACGATGCAGGCACGTCTGTCGCCGGCTCGTATAGCCTCGATTATCTCGACTGTCACGCAAGTGAAGCTAGGCCAGTCACTCACTGTAAAGGAATTCCAGAGAATTCTGGGTCTGATGGCAGCAGCATCCAACGTGTTACCGTGCGGCCTGCTGTACATGAGACCACTACAGTGGTGGCTCAGGACCAAGGGGTTCTCCCCGAGGGGAAACCCGCTCCGCAAGATCAAGGTCACGCGACGTGGTCTCCGTGCCCTGGCTATGTGGAAAGAACCTTGGTTCCTGTCCCTGGGACCTGCGCTGGGAGCCCCGTGTCGCCGGGTAACGGTGACGACGGATGCCTCTCTCACGGGCTGGGGAGCGATCATGAGTGGTCGCTCGGCCCGCGGGCTGTGGCAAGACCATCATCTCCGATGGCATATATATTGTCTAGAGATGATGGCGGTGTTTCAGGCTTTGAAACACTTTCTCCCAGACCTCAGAGATCATCATGTTCTTGTCCGGTCAGACAACATGTCTGTGGTCTCTTACATAAACCACCAGGGGGGTCTGCGCTCACGTCCATTGTACAAGCTGGCGCGCCAGATCCTGTTGTGGTCCCAGGGGAAACTTCGGTCGCTGAGAGCGATTTATATCCCAGGATACTTAAATCGGGGAGCGGACATCCTGTCGAGGCAGGGGCCGAGGCCCGGGGAGTGGAGACTTCACCCCGAGGTGGTGGGGCTCCTTTGGAGACACTTCGGTCAGGCCGAAGTGGACCTCTTTGCGTCCAGGGAGAACTCACACTGCCCGCTGTGGTTTTCCCTGAGTCCTCCAGCTCCATTGGGGCTGGATGCGTTGGTACAGGAGTGGCCGAGGGCACCCCTGTACGCTTTTCCCCCGATTGCTCTGCTCCCAGGGGTTCTGGAAAGGATTCGCCAGGAGGGGGCCAGTGTACTTCTGGTGGCCCCCCGTTGGCCAACCAGGGTATGGTTTGCGGACCTGATTTCCCTTCTCGAGGGTCCTCCTCTGGAGATTCCGGTCAGGAGGGACCTTCTGTCTCAAGCGGACGGGGGGATACTCCACCCCCGTCCGGAACTGTGGAGGTTGTGGGCTTGGCCTCTGAGGGGGCCCAGCTCATAGATTCAGGTCTCTCGACTGAGGTCGTGGAGACCATCCTCCAGTCCAGAGCCCCATCCACGAGGAAGTTGTATGCCTCGAGGTGGAAACTGTTCACCTCTTGGTGTGGAGAGCGACAGTTGGATCCAGTTAACTGCCCGTTGCCGGCAGTGCTGGAATTCCTTCAGGAACGCTTCTCCACAGGGTTATCGTACTCCACACTAAAGGTGTACGTGGCGGCCCTATCCGCTTACCATGTCCCTTTGAGTGGAGCTTCTCTTGGGAGACATCCCCTGGTAACCCGTTTCCTTCGTGGTATCCTGAGGCTGAGGCCGGTAGTGCGTACGAGGGTACCGACCTGGGATCTAGCGGTTGTGTTGGAGGGGCTCTGTTTAGCCCCTTTCGAGCCCATTGATGAGGTGCCTGAGAAGTTTCTTACTCTCAAAACCATCTTTCTCCTAGCCATCTCTTCCCTAAAGAGGATTGGAGATATTCAGGCGCTGTCGGTTTCCCCCTCGTGCTTGGAATTTGCTCCCGGTATGGCGAAGGCTTTCATCCTCCCTAGACCGGGGTATGTTCCGAAGGTTCCAACTACGGTTGTCAAACCTATAGTGCTACAGGCCTTCTGTCCTCCTCCGTTTCGGACACCAGACCAGGAGAAACTAAATCTGCTCTGCCCGGTGAGGGCCTTAGACGCATATGTCCACAGAGCTGCCCTGTGGAGGGAATCAGAACAATTATTTGTCTGCTTTGGGCCTCCTAATAGAGGTTCTGCGGCGTCTAAGCAGAGAATGAGTAAGTGGGTGGTCGAGGCCATTTCACTTGCTTATGAGTCCTCTGGTCAGCCTTCTCCCTTGGCTGTCCGGGCTCATTCAACCCGGAGTATGGCTGCCTCTAAGGCATTTTTATCAGGAGTTCCCTTGTGTGACATCTGTGAGGCGGCAGGATGGTCTTCACCTCACACATTTGTGAAGTTTTACCATCTGGACTTCAGCTCCACCCCTGGGGCTCAGATGCTTTCGTCAGAATGTGCACCCTGATATTCATACAACGGACACCTGCTCGCATGGCGGCGTTGGTATTAGCGTTCCCACGGCGTTTACACGCAGCTCGAAGTTCCCTGAATGGGAACGTCTCTGGTTACGTATGTAACCTTAGTTCCCTGAAGGGAACGAGACGCTGCGTGTCTATGCCATACTCCCAGCATGCCCGTGAGCGCTTGCTTCAGTCCTATCAGAAGCTGTTGCGCTTGTGTTTCGGGGATGCTTTATAGTTTCCTGGTCGATACGTCACCCCGCCTATGACGTTCCGTCTCGCCATTGGACAGATTTCATACGTGCTTCATGACTCGTCACGCAGAGGCGTTCCCACGGCGTTTACACGCAGCGTCTCGTTCCCTTCAGGGAACTAAGGTTACATACGTAACCAGAGACGTTTAATTAGATCACAGAAATCGACAAAAGAAATATAAAAACTTTTCCCTTATCTCAATATTAACCCATAAACAAAATAAATGACCAAAATCTTCTCTGAACACTTGAATAATAGCCCCTTTAAGCTATTTAGCTAGCTATAATAGTTTCACTCACATATTTGAGACAATATAAGTGGTATAAAAGTTTGGACTAAATCTCTTTCCACACGGGAAAATACACAGAAAGCTTTAAAATAAACAAATACTGTCAAGTGTCCTAAAACAGATAGCAAATGTAGTGGTGGGCCCACTCACACACACATTCACACGCGGTTCAGTTTACTCACGGTCCCGTTTTACTTAACAGGGAAAAAACATGTTGCAGGCCTGTTTGGGTCTCGCAAAACATTGAGTGCGGTGAACAAACACTTGAAAAAACATTGAGAGCGTCGAAAACTTCAAGTGGTCCTCGATGCAGAGCCAAATGGGAGGAGCTGGAGCTCTAGCTCCTCCCCTCGCTGGAGCTCCAGTTCCTCCCCTCGCTGGAGCTCCAGCTTCACCGCGCACGCGCAGGTTAACTTCCGAGCACTCGGCATTATTTCAAAAGCAACATATTTCAGCGCCAGCTTGATTTTTATTGAACACAAATAAAAAAAAATACTCTGTTAGTTAGCAAGAGTTGGCTCTGCATCGAGCACCATCTCATTTTATGTGGCGTGAGAGTCACACACCACCCGAAATCTGATCGTTCAGACTGAGGCATATGTCCCGGTATAGGATTTTAAACCACATATGGATGTAGCTTGAAACGGATTTCATGTGCTTTTCTGGGCTGACAATCTGAACGTATGTCGGGATAAGAAATAGAAGGAAGAATTGCAGTATGGGCTAGCTCTCTTAATTTTTTTTATTTTTGTAGTTCTTTAAAGCACTTAGTCAGTGGCAGTTATAAAATGTGCTGTATAAATAAAATCAACTTGAATCTTATCTACCAGTGGGAGTACTATGTAAAAAAAAAATTTGGTTGAGTTCTGTGAAGAGAAATGTTATGTGTTATATGAAGTGTGTACTTCAATGTACTTCTTATTATACCATTAAAATGTGAAGCGGATGCATCACTAATCTCAGCACATTTGTTATCTTGTTTTTCCTCTAGACTAGTGTGGGAAGTCACACAGCTGGTTTTAGAGTACTGGACTGCTTGTTTCCATTTCATTAAAATAGCTTAATGCATAGCCTATAACATGAAGGTTGAGTCTATCCAATATTAGCTACAGTCAATTGTACACTTTAATTTACAATATATATATATATATATATATATAAAATACAACTGGCCTATTGGAGTAGCTTATGCTTTTACATTAACGTACAAAAAGGGCAGATTAGGTAACCTGGTCTTATTTTTTATTTAATGAATTAATCAGATGATTTATTTACACACTCTTTTTTTAGATTAATTTACAACAAATAACTCGCGTTACTGCGGTGGACAAAATAAACGTGCACACATTGCCTTTGTCTAATTTACATAATCATATAGACGCTTTTGTCCAAAGCGGCTTTAAAAGTGAGGAAAACAACGAAACTGTTCATCGTAATTAAGAGAAAAGAATAAATAGATACAAAGTTTTCAACAGTTTTTAGAAACACGCACAGATAGTGTGAGCAATGTTCTAAGTGTTTACACGTTTGTCACAGAAACGATAAATCATTGTATAATTTATCATAATCATGACAAATCTTAGAGTAAAATATAATATTATGTTTGCCAGCACCTTGCGCATGAAAACAAACTTGTCCTTTCATCACGGGTGAAACTCGCACTAACATTAACAGGCTTGATAGCGCGTTATGTTCTGTCCACTAGATCCAGCGAGGGTGAGCTAGAGCTCTAGCTCTTCCCATTGGAAGCTGCAGCGAAGCCCCGCCCACTAAATTTAGCGAGGTGGAGCTGGAGCTCCAGAAAAGGGGGAGCTTGAGCTCTAGCTCCTCCCATTTGGCTCTGCATCGAGCACCATCTCGAAAACTTCGGTCCAGCTGTTCATGTAGGCCTACGGTGCGATTAACCGTCAGTTCCGCCCAGCAAAAACACCACGGTGGCTAGCGATCTCGACTAAACAGTTAGATTACAGCTCGTGCTCTGTCTCTCGCGCTCCGTCAAACGAATCTTCAGCGTCGTTTCTCACTCTGTCTCTCGGTTCACAAACATCTCGAGTCCGCGGTCCACTTCTCTGATTTGCGGTCCTCCCGATTCATGAGTTACCCGCACTTCTTTGCGTCTTCTTTGCGTCTTCTTTGCGTCTTCTTTTCTTCTCCCGTGCCTGCGTCTCGTGCTCCACACGGGTAGGCTACAGTGGGAAGCGCGGAAAAACTAAACTTCCAGCACTTTCTCTCACCAGGTCACGTGCACCTCTTCCGCCAACACTATTGGCTATACAGCGTGAATACTCAAATTGAATACTCAAATACACTCAATACAATTAGTAACATAAAAACAGTAAAAATAAAGTAATAAAAAGTTAAACGGCCTAAAACATCTGCCAAATATTATTTAACTAAATAATATAAACTTTTGATTAAATTACTGTCACAAAATAAAATTACCAAATATCACTCTCCTTTAAAATTACGTAAAATTAACTGATATTTGCTTATTTAGAAGTCAGGTGTCTCCTTATAATTTTCCAAGTGAATAATCGTTTACTTTTTTTTTTAATTCACTTTTGAGAGTAAGAGAGATTCATAATAACCCACCGACTCCCAGTGCACTATGATACCCAAGTTTACCACTGGGCTACAATTATCTTAAACAAGTTAATTTACTCAAGGCTACCAGGTCAGTATTGCCACCTCTACAAGCTTTGGAATTTAAAAAGTAATTTTAAATAATACAAATTATAGGCTACGTTTAACGCAGTTGGTGGAATTGGCAGACGTTCCCTCATCATGCGCTGTGCAAACGCGTCAAAGCATTCTCAGGTATAAATATTCAGCATTAAATGCACGCAGGTGATTTTTGAATATTAATGAACGAATATTAATGTCGATATACAATGGTTTGTTAAAACTAATCCTGCTATTGATGTCTTTGTAAGACCCTAGAAGAACTGTGGCTATAGGGAAAACAAATGTCAGGCGAAATATTTCAGACCTAAAACTAACTTTACCGCGCTCAACCACCGCGAGTACATTTCAAGCATTTGTAAAGCCTTGTGTATTGAGAATGAGGAGTTGACGTCATTTTACAGAGC
Organism: Pimephales promelas; assembly: GCF_016745375.1. The sequence continues at coordinate 194,415 of NW_024121241.1, forward strand.
ACCTCCCCTCTGCGCCATGTTGGTAGGATTCCCACGGCAAAACAGTACTGTTTAGGTGTGTTTTTAGCTCGGTAGTAGAGGAGTTTCTCGCAATTCCGCACTGTTTTACCATGCCTGGAAGTCACTGCTGCGTTAAAAACTCCTCCAGTAACTCACACGAGACATATGGAAAACATAGGAACAATGGAATACAGTTTTTGGGGTTACCGAAATGGACACAGCAGGAGAGTCTGACCTGACGAGGAGACGCCGGATCGCTGGGTTTGCTGATGCCTTTAGTATACGATTTTCACTGTTTGCTGTGCCTTAACGAACATATATGCAAAAGTGTTGTTTGAGTGCCTTGTTCATTACTTTTTTATTTCATTGAAATAAATGTTTAAAACAACTTGATATGGCTTAACAATATTTATTGAGAACTGAAATATATAGGCTATTTGGACGACATAAGTTTCATGGACAACATAAGTAATAATAATACAATAATAATACTGTTTTTAGTGCAAAAGAACAAATATATTGATGCTGCTTCTCCAAATACAGCTGTTTTGCACTTTGTGTGAGTTTGTTCCTGTTAGGTCCCTTTTCTTTCGCCTTATCTTTTAGCATTGCTTTAATTTCTTCCTTTTTTTCTCGTATTCTTAGATCTGTCTCCGTCCTGCCAAAATAATAAATGCGCGAAAATTAAAGAGCTCTGGAATGTTTCGTCGCGTCTATGGGTTCTTAAGGCGTTGCCCCTGGTAACCGATAGCGTCTCCTACCATCATGGCTGACCGGCTCAGATCCCGCCCATATCGGCACGTGACTCATCATTCTCAATACACTCGACACGTCCGCACGAGCGCGAGGCTCCGCGCGCACCTCTCCAAAAACGGACGAGGCGTTTATACTTTATATAGTTTATACTTTATGCGTTTATACTTTATACAGTTTATAGTTTATACTTTATGTGTTTATCGCTCACGTTCAGCGGGGTGGGGAAGTTGGTCCATATCGGGAGAAGCAAGATTCGTTGAGATTAATTAATCTATTTATTTATTAATTTATCTGAGGTGCCAGAACGCAGTTCCGGACCGTTTCGGCCCACTTTAACCCCTGAGTGTAAGTGTCCCCTAAGTTAACAACTTTGCAACAGAAGTTAATCAATCAAAAACTAACTTTAGCTGGACAATAACTTTATTCTACAGCTGCTATAAAGCCAAAACAATCTCTTTTACATTCATTTCCTATTATTACTGAAAAGCTTTTTTGATAAAATCTGTATTGTTAAAAGTGGTATTTAAATGAAGGTGACTTGGCTTGACTTTGGGATACTGATCCTAGAGACCAACATGTTCAAGCTATATCCAAGAGTATAAAACAAAAGCAACTGGCGGCAGATTTTTATGAGATGATTCCCACTTCTGAGGACATACCAACTAATGCTTGATTGACATGAAAGCTGAGACTGAAGAAAACTCACCAGAATTCATTGTTTAATTCATGGTTTGTCCCTTTGGTTTTATTACTGAAACTAAAGCAGACAAAACAATCATAGCCTCCATTTACCACAACTTTATTGACATGACATATAATACCACTGTTATGCCTATAGCTTCAGATTAAAGATATCACCATGGACAAAGTGCATTTATATAAATCATTTGTATAACAAGTATAATGTTATTGTTTCATTATTTCCCCCTGACTATACATGCAAATATTTTGTTTAATCTATGTACTGTTAGTTATTGTACTGTACACCATTCTGATATTAATTTCATTTAAGATACATTTACTGAAATTATTTTGACCTTCACTGGTCCATTTCAATGGTCAATTAAACTACACAAATCACATGCCAATGACAACACAAAACTGGATTATTCATAACTGAGATTCATCTTAAATTTGTAAGAGAAATACATTATTTCATGATTATGCAAGTATTGAGCCAAAAACTTTAAAGCACAAAGTGCTGTCTTCCTCCCTCAGGGACTGATCTTACGATAGCCTCTCAGATCCATGCTGACATTGCTGGGAAGTCCAAGTCTGATCAGTTCCTCTTGAAACTAAAAAAAAAAGAGCTTTAACAAAATGTTCATGTGGCGATTATCCAGTTATTTAGGTTTACATATAATTACGTCAAATATTGTCCAAATATATCATCCATATCATCTAGGCCTATATGTAAAAAAATCTTACAACTAAAAATACAGTTCCCTTTCAGGGAACTTCGAGCTGCGTGTAAACGCCGTGGGGAACGCCTCTGCGTGACGAGTCATGAAGCACGTATGAAATCTGTCCAATGGCGAGACGGAACGTCATAGGCGGGGTGACGTATCGACCAGGAAACTATAAAGCATCCCCGAAACACAAGCGCAACAGCTTCTGAGTCTTCACAAGCGCTCTATGTATGAATATTGTCTGTCTGTCTGATATTGTATATATATATATATTGGAAAATATGGCGAGCAAACAACAGCAGAATTTCAGAAAGTGTGTTCATCCCTGCCCTCGCTTCATCACGGGTGGGGATACACACGATCTGTGTGTTGTTTGTTTGGGAGTGCAGCATGCTCAGTCGGCTCCCGAGGGGGCCGGCTGTGAGCACTGCGAGTGTCTGTCCATGAAGACACTTCGCTCCCGCCGGGCACTCTTCGAGGAGAGTGGTTCGGTGCGCGCTCCCCGCGGCTCGGGTCCCGCTGCTGCCGAGGCACAGCGAAGGCTTGCGTCGTGGGGTTCGCAGATGGATCTATCAGCGGGGATTGAGACGGGCCCCGCCCTTTCTCTGCCCTTACCTGGTAGATCCAGTGCCTCAGTTCTCGCTGCGGGGGTCCGCGTTGCGGTTTCTCCTGCCCGGGCTGAGGCGCCATCACTTCAATTATCCAGTTCTGAGGAGCTGGATGTTGAAAGTGTGGATGCAGAGTCTATGGACTCAGTGGAGATCGGGGACTCGCCATCCCAGTCTCCCGCGAATGTAGAGCTGATGGAGGTTTTGACTCGGGCTGTGGAAAAATTAACCATTGAATGGCCAGTTGAAAAACAAGAGTCGAGAGTAAAAAGTAAAATGGATGAGAGATTTTTAAAATCACACTCACTACCTCCACGCCGGTGTTTGCCCTTTTTTCCCGATCTACACACCGAGGTGTGTAGATCGTGGAACAAACCAGTGTCAGCTAGAATTTTGACACAACAGACCTCTATGTACGCTAATATTGCTGGGTCTAGGGGACACGGTTATGGGGCGATGCCGAGGATGGAGGAAGTTTTGGCGAGCCATCTTTCTCCTGAGACGGCATCGTCTTTTAAAACACCGGCGTTGCCCACCAAGCCACTCAGAAATACTTCGGTTTTGGTGGGCAAAGCTTATTCAGCGGCGGGACAGGCAGCATCTTGCTTGCATACGATGGCCATCCTCCAGGCGTATCAAGCAGATCTGCTGAAGGATATGAGCGAGGGGGAGGTCGTCAGCACTGACGTGATTAATGAGCTGCGTCAGGCGGCAGATATTTCTCTCCGTGCCACCAAGGAGACGGCCAGATCAGTCGGCCGCTCTATGGCAGCCCTGGTGGCCACGGAGAGGCATTTATGGCTAAATCTGGCTAATATGAAGGAGAAAGATAAAGCTTTTCTCCTGGATGCGCCGCTGTCGACCGAAGGTCTTTTTGGTGGTTCTGTGAACGCAGTGATTGAGAGATTCCAAGAGGGGAAAAAAGCAGGCAGCGGCGCTCCAGAAATGTCTCCCCGTCCGTACTCATCCTTCGGGGGCTGCTGGGCGAGAGCAGCCCCGCCCGTCGGGTTCCTCGCATAGGGCGCAGCAGAAGAAGAGCGTCGCGTCTCGGGCTCCTCCCCAGCAAAACTGGGCTGAGACGCGGCGTTCTCAGGCGAGGTCTTCCCGGGATAGAACCGATCTGAGGACGGTTATTGTCGCCAGGAAGGCTTCGTCGAAGAAGTCCTGACGCCACTGGTGTCAGGCTACTGAGGGTGGTCCCCACCGTGAGACAGAGGTGTTCGCCGCTGAATCCGGCGCCCGCTCTCTCTCGGTGCCCTCAGGGGTTCGTTCTGCCAACCCTGCCTGTAATGGGGGGTGCAGACGGTCCCAGCGAGCGATTTCCCGAGGGACGCTCGTTTGCTCGAGGAGCGATACAGAACGGTCGTTGAACCCTGCCTGTGCGCGGTCACAGGGCGCTGTTTCTGTTTTAAAAACTACTCCAGAGGCCAGTCTCGAGAGGCTGGTACCCTTAGTAGAATTTCTGGTAGAATGGGGAAGTCTTCCAAATATATCTCGTTGGGTCCTGCAGACTATCGAACGCGGGTACGCGATCCAGTTCAGGTCGCGTCCACCTCGTTTTCGGGGGGTTTTGCCCACAGTGGTGAGCCCCGAGCAGGCTCTGGTTATGGAACAAGAAGTGAAAGCTCTGCTAATGAAGGGGGCGATAGAACGAGTTCTTCCTCCCGACAGAGAGCTGGGGTATTACAGCCGGTACTTCATTGTTCCGAAGAAGGATGGGGGCTGCGTCCGATTTTAGACCTGCGCCTCTTAAATCGGTCAGTAGGGAAGCTCAAGTTCAAAATGCTGACTCTCAAGCAGATCGTGTCACAGATCAGGTCCGAGGACTGGTTTGTCACGATAGACCTAAAAGACGCGTACTTCCATATCTCCATCCTTCCGCAACATCGGAAGTTCCTGAGGTTCGCTTTTGGGGGCGAAGCGTACCAATATCGGGTCCTTCCATTCGGCCTAGCGTTATCTCCTCGAACCTTCACGAAATGCATGGACGCGGCCTTGGCTCCGCTGCGTCTCCAGGGCATTCGCATTTTAAATTACATCGACGATTGGTTGATTCTGGCTCAATCAGAGCATCAGGCGATTCGGCATCGAGATGCCGTCCTCGCCCACATCAGAAGGTTGGGGTTGAGACTCAACGCCAAGAAGAGTGTGCTTTCGCCAGTTCAGCGGACCACTTTTCTAGGCGTGGTATGGGATTCGACGACGATGCAGGCACGTCTGTCGCCGGCTCGTATAGCCTCGATTATCTCGACTGTCACGCAAGTGAAGCTAGGCCAGTCACTCACTGTAAAGGAATTCCAGAGAATTCTGGGTCTGATGGCAGCAGCATCCAACGTGTTACCGTGCGGCCTGCTGTACATGAGACCACTACAGTGGTGGCTCAGGACCAAGGGGTTCTCCCCGAGGGGAAACCCGCTCCGCAAGATCAAGGTCACGCGACGTGGTCTCCGTGCCCTGGCTATGTGGAAAGAACCTTGGTTCCTGTCCCTGGGACCTGCGCTGGGAGCCCCGTGTCGCCGGGTAACGGTGACGACGGATGCCTCTCTCACGGGCTGGGGAGCGATCATGAGTGGTCGCTCGGCCCGCGGGCTGTGGCAAGACCATCATCTCCGATGGCATATAAATTGTCTAGAGATGATGGCGGTGTTTCAGGCTTTGAAACACTTTCTCCCAGACCTCAGAGATCATCATGTTCTTGTCCGGTCAGACAACATGTCTGTGGTCTCTTACATAAACCACCAGGGGGGTCTGCGCTCACGTCCATTGTACAAGCTGGCGCGCCAGATCCTGTTGTGGTCCCAGGGGAAACTTCGGTCGCTGAGAGCGATTTATATCCCAGGATACTATAAATCGGGGAGCGGACATCCTGTCGAGGCAGGGGCCGAGGCCCGGGGAGTGGAGACTTCACCCCGAGGTGGTGGAGCTCCTTTGGAGACACTTCGGTCGGGCCGAAGTGGACCTCTTTGCGTCCAGGGAGAACTCACACTGACCCGTTGTGGTTTTCCCTGAGTCCTCCAGCTCCATTGGGGCTGGATGCGTTGGTACAGGAGTGGCCGAGGGCACCCCTGTACGCTTTTCCCCCGATTGCTCTGCTCCCAGGGGTTCTGGAAAGGATTCGCCAGGAGGGGGCCAGTGTACTTCTGGTGGCCCCCCGTTGGCCAACCAGGGTATGGTTTGCGGACCTGATTTCCCTTCTCGAGGGTCCTCCTCTGGAGATTCCGGTCAGGAGGGACCTTCTGTCTCAAGCGGACGGGGGGGATACTCCACCCCCGTCCGGAACTGTGGAGGTTGTGGGCTTGGCCTCTGAGGGGGCCCAGCTCATAGATTCAGGTCTCTCGACTGAGGTCGTGGAGACCATCCTCCAGTCCAGAGCCCCATCCACGAGGAAGTTGTATGCCTCGAGGTGGAAACTGTTCACCTCTTGGTGTGGAGAGCGACAGTTGGATCCAGTTAACTGCCCGTTGCCGGCAGTGCTGGAATTCCTTCAGGAACGCTTCTCCACAGGGTTATCGTACTCCACACTAAAGGTGTACGTGGCGGCCCTATCCGCTTACCATGTCCCTTTGAGTGGAGCTTCTCTTGGGAGACATCCCCTGGTAACCCGTTTCCTTCGTGGTATCCTGAGGCTGAGGCCGGTAGTGCGTACGAGGGTACCGACCTGGGATCTAGCGGTTGTGTTGGAGGGGCTCTGTTTAGCCCCTTTCGAGCCCATTGATGAGGTGCCTGAGAAGTTTCTTACTCTCAAAACCATCTTTCTCCTAGCCATCTCTTCCCTAAAGAGGATTGGAGATATTCAGGCGCTGTCGGTTTCCCCCTCGTGCTTGGAATTTGCTCCCGGTATGGCGAAGGCTTTCATCCTCCCTAGACCGGGGTATGTTCCGAAGGTTCCAACTACGGTTGTCAAACCTATAGTGCTACAGGCCTTCTGTCCTCCTCCGTTTCGGACACCAGACCAGGAGAAACTAAATCTGCTCTGCCCGGTGAGGGCCTTAGACGCATATGTCCACAGAGCTGCCCTGTGGAGGGAATCAGAACAATTATTTGTCTGCTTTGGGCCTCCTAATAGAGGTTCTGCGGCGTCTAAGCAGAGAATGAGTAAGTGGGTGGTCGAGGCCATTTCACTTGCTTATGAGTCCTCTGGTCAGCCTTCTCCCTTGGCTGTCCGGGCTCATTCAACCCGGAGTATGGCTGCCTCTAAGGCATTTTTATCAGGAGTTCCCTTGTGTGACATCTGTGAGGCGGCAGGATGGTCTTCACCTCACACATTTGTGAAGTTTTACCATCTGGACTTCAGCTCCACCCCTGGGGCTCAGATGCTTTCGTCAGAATGTGCACTCTGATATTCATACAACGGACACCTGCTCGCATGGCGGCGTTGGTATTAGCGTTCCCACGGCGTTTACACGCAGCTCGAAGTTCCCTGAATGGGAACGTCTCTGGTTACGTATGTAACCTTAGTTCCCTGAAGGGAACGAGACGCTGCGTGTCTATGCCATACTCCCAGCATGCCCGCGAGCGCTTGCTTCAGTCCTATCAGAAGCTGTTGCGCTTGTGTTTCGGGGATGCTTTATAGTTTCCTGGTCGATACGTCACCCCGCCTATGACGTTCCGTCTCGCCATTGGACAGATTTCATACGTGCTTCATGACTCGTCACGCAGAGGCGTTCCCCACGGCGTTTACACGCAGCGTCTCGTTCCCTTCAGGGAACTAAGGTTACATACGTAACCAGAGACGTTTCTTTATTGGCATCGATGGTTCCATGAAGAACCTTTAAAATTGTGTCAATTGAACAAAATTTTTGATACAGTGTAAAAAATTTCTTTAGATCTTTAAAACGTACTTCATACTAAGACATTTTTACTGTACAAGTACTGATCGCTTAGAGGTTATTTTATGAAACCAAAAGGTTCTTTGATTGCATCGCTGCAAAAACCGGTTTTTGTCATTTTTATATATAACCCTCTTGTAAAAAAAGTTTTTTTTCAAAACAATTATTTTTCAATTAATGCAGTATTTCAGATTAATATACAGACTAGGGGCCCTATTTTAATGATCTAAGCACATGGTCTAAAGCAGTGTTTCCCAACCCTGTTCCTGGCGGCACACCAACACTGCGTGTTTTCTTTGTCTCCCTAATCAAACACACCCGATTCAACCCATCAGCTCATTAACCCACCTGATTATGAGCTGATGGGTTGAGTCAGGTGTGTTTGATAAGGGAGACAAAGAAAACACGCAGTGTTGGTGTGCCGCCAGGAACAGGGTTGGGAAACACTGGTCTAAAGCACAGGGCACAAGTGCACTTAGGGCGTCCAAATCCACTTTAGCTGATCACCACAAGTGTGACTATTTTTTCATGACCCCTTAGCCTTTTCAAATCATGCCCATTCATATACCAGGTACCACCAAAGTCACCAATTTCGTAACATTCCGATGAAGCTACGATTTTCAAAATTTCAAAATGTAAAATTTTCAGTCAAAAGTAACCAAAGAATATACAAAAAGAAGAGAGTATATTGTACGAGTTACTTACCTGTGTAATAATCAGCTCTTCAATCTGAGACTCTGACAACTTTCCCACACTTGTAACTTCCACTCTCATCCCCATCACTGAACAGTAAAAAATAGAACAAGACATGTAAAGTGTGTGAATTGTTTATGAATTAAAATAAAGTAGGTCTATGTGTTGAATAATACCAATTATGAGTCAAAAACAGTGGAAACAAACAGATCACATCCATGGAAACATACCATACTCCTCTGAAAAGGTGGGTTGATATGATAGTTGTGTTCACCAGAAAGAAAATAAGATAGCATTAGCAAAAATTTATAACATTTTACAACTGTGTGGGTGGGGGTGGGGGGCATATTATTTTTGCTACATGCATATTATTTTTTCCACAAAATTATGCCATAATAACAAGATGTTATGGCATTTTAGAGACATCTTTTCTCATAATAACGAGATGTTATGCCGTTTTAAGGACATATTTTCTTGTGATAACCAAATGTTATGTTGTTTTAACAACATCTTTTCTCATAATAACCAGATGTTATATTATTAAAACTAAAAATTTTCTGTTAATACAAGATGGTATGTCGTTAAAACAACATTTTACTAGTTAAAACGACATATTTTCTCTTAATAAGGACATGCGTTGTTTCACAAGTTCACACTTACATGTAATTTACATGTAATTAAGTGGAGTAAAGGTTATGCGTATTTGGCGCGCTGTCCGGGGAGCTCGGAATTTGGCCTGCACCCAGAGTACTCCCCCGGTTGTTGTAAGAGTGGTTACGACTAGAAGTGAGGAGAATGGGAGGTGGAGGGATGCTGTTCAACTGTCAACGAACAGAGGTAAGTCTTCTGTATATATACACCTCTCATTTTGGCAATTGGTTGATTAACTGCAAAAAGGATTTGCTCAAAAAGAGCAAAGGACAGCTGTCGGACTAAATACGCCCTCAAAAACACAGAGATTTTGCGGGCTGGTGTTTTGAGAAGAAGCCTGTTTGCTTGACCAGGAGGGGCCATGTTGCCTTTGACGGGACCAGCTTACGGGAGCCGTAATTTGGAAAAACCAGTCGAGAGAGCCCTTCTGGCCGATGAATGAAGAGCAGCGTGATTTAAGCCGCCTGACCAGGAGGGCTCGTGTGTCCTTTGACGGATGCTCGCAGGACGGAAAAGAGAAAACATAGATGCATGCTAATTCCGCTTTTTTTTTTCTTTTTTTCTATTTCATTAGGTCACATTACTTGCTGATTTTGTTCGTTCTGAATCAGATTTTACCAATAGTGAGGCTGTGTATTTAAATTACTTCAAAATGGTTGTGGAAATTTTTGATTTTCATTGATTTTCAGTGGAAATTAGAAAGGAATGTCGTGGTTTTATCATTTGCAGTCTGATGTGAGAAGGAGGAACTTCTCTGAAATGTATGTATGAAGTGCAGGAGCAAGAACCCGATGGGCAAGGTCCTCTTACCTCTGAGGTCAGATGGTCATCTAGTTAAGGGGGGCTTAAAGGGTTCAAGGCTAGCAGTAAAGCGCCTTTTGTCTGTGGAAAACTACTGGGAAGCTCTGCAGGGAAAAGGACCTTAAAGAGCAGTGTAAAGATTGACCATTTCTTCCTGTCTGTGTCTCACTCACTCCACAGGGTAACTGCTGTGTTGGCGACTGGGCCTGTTCTGGACTGAGCAGTTCCAGCTCCACCTTGTAAACTTAAGAGAGAGGGGCTATCAGAACTCCACTGGAACTGGGAAAAGAGAACGAACCCATGGCGATAAAACCATCTCTGGTAAGAGAACAGTCAAATTATTTTATTTTGGTATAAAAGTGAGTGAACCATTGGTGGCTGAGTCTATTTCTGTGGTGCGAGTACAAGATTTGTCAGGAATTAATTGATACCTGAGAGCAGGCCAAGAGATTTCATGTGGGCACTGAGTTCTCGTGAACATCTGGAATTAATTGAGATCTGGGGCCAGATCAAGAGATTTTAGGCAGATTACAGTCCAGGATTAATCGAGACCTGGCAACGGGTCAAGAGATTTTAGGTGGACTTTAATCTGGAGTTAATTGAGATCGGGCAGCCGGATCAAGAGATTTCAAGTAGATAGATAAAGCACTAGAGAGTTCACCCTTGACTGATATTGGGTTAAGAAATCAGATCTGTCGGAGACGTCCCACAGATTATTAGACGTGCGCCGAACGGTAAATCCACAGAAAACAGCCAGTATGGGTAAGTCTCAAAGCAAGTTTGCCAAATTTGATTTGGTTTTTCTGTCAAAAGAAAGAATTACGGGCAGAGGTATATGAAGGATATAGAGAAGTTAATCAAACATCATGATTTTCCCAGGGAGGGAACATTGAGCGCTACGAAATTAAAAGTAATGTGAGAATTGGTTGAAAAGGGCAGTGGGAAACAAAAAGGTTGTAGTAGCTGTGTTCAACGGGTGTAAGCAATGTGGACAAACAATGTAAATGGATGCGTGACATTAGATGTCTAGAGAACTTAAATTTATAAGATACGGATTGAAGTAGCAATCGGCAAAAAGTCTGTCTGTGCGAAGTAGGGGATTGTAATATGATATTTTGTTTTTTTGCAAAACAGTAAAGATAAGTTGGACTGAGACAATACTGATAATATTTTTTTTGGATCTCAGACTAACCATTTGATAAAGGAATACTGTGAGAAGTAGTTAAAACTAATGTTATGAAAACAAGGGTATTGAAGAATGACTAAAACAGCAAATATTCCTTAAAGAGGGCACTGTAAGTGTCACTATGACGGGTGAGAGACTTGGTGGAGGAAGGAAGTGAAAAAATAAAAGGTTGTTGTGTGAGACGTGTGTGTGTGGATTGTAAGCAAACAATCATGTACTGATTAGATGCGGCAGAGAGAAAAGGAAGGAAAGGATGCAGAAGGAACTGGCATGTAGGGAAATATAGACCCCTTTTGCGCCGACGTCACAGTTCCGTCACGGCGCTAGCTGGAGGCAAAACAAAGTGAAAACTGGAGGCGGTCAATGCAAACCAGCACAGATTCGGCTACATAATAAGGAGCTTAAATAATTGTTACTATTATTAAATGTCATCTTGTTTGGTGCAAGAATTGATGAAAAATGAATATGCTGTATCTGGAACTTTTATTTCTAGAAAATATTCACATCATTAAAATCGCACTGTAATGTCACTCTTTACATTGTCGTGGTCTCGGCGCTGGCTCTGCAGAACTGCGGATCATACACACAAGTCTTGTACAGGACCATATAGGCATCTAAAGATTTATATGCCTCAGTTTCTCTTTCAGTTAGGTTTCTCTATAAGGTAAGTGCAGAAGTCAGACCACTCACCCGAGGTAACGTACGTTAATCCTGTCAGATCATCCATGCATTGAGTGAGCGTGTAGGCGGCTACAGGTCGGCCAATCTGGTTCTGTCCGTTAAAAATAACTTTTGAAATAACAATCGCGGTCCTGGACACTGAGTGACCTTACACATTAAGATAATATCAGATTTTCTCCAGTCATTGTTAAAAAACAAGCTAACAATCCTTGCTAACTAGCGTTAGTGAAGCGGCCAGAGGGATCTTTCTGCCTCGATCCACCTAAGCTCCGCCCACAAAAAAACGTCACCATGTTTACCAACTGTAAAAGGGTCTATAGAAAACAACTTTAGAAAAAAAAATTATGTTTTGAAAAAGAAAAAGAAAAGATAGAGTTTATGGAACTATTTATGAGCGCCTGTTAAGTCAGATTAAATTAAATTAAACATCTCCTTATCATGAGAAAAGACGTCATTATAACGACATTACATTAGTTATAACGACATAATTGTGTGGGAAAAAATATGTATGTGTCAGCAATGTAAATTTATATTTTTGTAACATTAACAAATTCATATATTGTGACAGCCTGATGTTTATTTTATTTGAGGTAGGCTATATTAGCTCACCACTGTAACAGAAGAATGGCAAACTGGCAAAGCATCGTTCATCTGTCCACCGGCCAAAATGTTGTAAAGACACAGCTGTGCAGTGTTGAACTCCCATCTGTCCTGGGACATTTATACCATTATCTGGCTGAGCATAATCAATTTGTATTGCTGGCAGCCAGTATGTGAATGAAGAGCTGCTCTGATCTGACCAGAGTCTGTTTCTGTGCAGACCAATCCATACATCAGTACCATAAAAAACTCCATGATAATAAACATTTGTAAGGCGCAGTATCTGTTGACGCTCTGCCTCATCTCTCACACTGGCCAGGTCAGTATACTTCTCTCTGCAGTAGCTCTGAGCTCCAGCCCAGGTCTTGAACTCATATACCAAAATATACTTCTGAGAGGCCATTTCGCTACCTAAGAAAAATAATAATTTTTTGTCAGTCAATCCATTTTTTCCTTTTCGGTCCACCCATATCTTAAATACATTACTACACTCTATTCATATTTATATTTTGAAAACATAATTTAAAAACAATTTTTGATTTGTATGTGTGTGGACCTGGTTGTGTGTGTGTGTGTGTGTGTGTGTGTGTGTGTGTGTGTGTGTGTGTGTGTGTGTGTGTGTGTGTACCTGGTATTCTCTATGTTATGGGGACCAAATGTCTCTATAAGGATAGCATTACCAATGAATTTTGACTTACATTACCTCACACGATTTAAACTGAGGGAGTCACTTTCATTTGTCCTGTTGCCGACAGAAACAGGTGAGTGGAGTATGTGAGAAGCTGAACGCACATCTCTTTACTGGATCAATGTAAACAGCGTCAGAGATTATAATGTTTTTTTTTATTTGCTTTTGATGCACACATCCAGTGTAGACAAACGTCAGCTATTAAGCGACTGAATGACAGTGGGCGGGGCCTATGGTCCAATGATGTAAAACTATTCATCAATGTCTTGCCCTGGAGGCAGACATATGCAAATGTATGTATTACCTTGCATCATGCACATTTCACAACAATTTCAAAGTGAAATATCCAGTGCGGTAAAAACGTGTTGAAAAGGTTAATGCTTCATTGTCTTTTAAAATAACGTACACCCACTAAACCCTAGTGTTAACAAAAGCAAATGTGACATAAAAATGCATTTGCCGAAGCAACCATGCCATTTTAGCTTATTTCTAGAAGTCTTTCAGCTCTTTTGTCATAAAACGTCTCGGTTACGGATGTAACCCTCGTTCCCTGAGTAGGGAACGGAGACGTTACGTCAGAAGTGACGGAGATTGGGGGATTTCGCATGAAAGCCAATCCTCTTCGAGTATTTAACAACGAGCCAATGGCATGCAATGCCTTGGGGCTGCGGAAATTTGCATAGCGTACTCCGCCCTACTCCGTGAGTATAAAAGGAGGAAGTGAACGCAACTGCAGTATGTCTTCGCTGAGGAGCCAAGACTGAACTCGGCGTCTACCCAGCGGTACAGCAGAAGTGGCAGGGAGACGTAACGTCTCCGTTCCCTACTCAGGGAACGAGGGTTACATCCGTAACCGAGACGTTCCCTTTCGTAGTCACTTCGAGTTACGTCAGAAGTGACGGAGATTGGGGGTCTGTGCCATCACGCCATCTTCAAGCTGTCTTCCAGTGCCCTGCGAAAGTCTGGACCCCCGAGCCTTACCTTCTTTTTTTTTTTTTTTTTTTTTACAGGGATCCCACTTTGACACAGGATTACCAAGGTACACTGGGAACATATCCCGGGAGGGACATGCTACCAGATGCCTACCGAAGGAGGACTTACAATACACATATGGCCGTAAGGAACGCATATGGAGATCACTGGAGCACCAACCGTAGGTGGCTACTAGAATTTAACTCCAGGGGTGGCAGATGGCTTGCCAAGGGAAGACACATGCTCATAGAGGCTTACAGTGGAAAATACACATGAGACAGTTACCATGGGGAACCGTGCACATGGAGGCACCTAGCCAGCAACCAGAGTAACCGCAGTGGTGCCCGCATCATCGGTGCTGGAGGACTCAAGGCTTCAATGGAAGACACTGAGGGAATATCGCACTTATCCAGTCCGAGGAGTGGAGTGGCGAGCAAGCGAAGACACCTTAGCGGGTCCAGTACTGGCGGAAGCGAGTATGTGAGAGGACACTGGCTCAATTCGCAGATAAGAATCTTGCGAAGGTGTTGTGTGTCGCCCAGCCTGCAGCTCTGCAATTGTCTGTTAGCGAGGCGCCGTGCGCTAGACCCCAAGAGGAGGCCACACTCCGAGTGGAATGGGCCGTCACACCAAGGGGGCACTGACGGCCTTGCTGCTGGTGAGACAAAGCAATGGCGTCCACTAACCAGTGGAAAAGCCGTTGCTTTGAGAGAGCCCTTCCCTTCTGGCTCCCCCCATGACAGACAAGAGCTGGTCTGAGGTCCTGAACACCGTGTCCTGTCAACGTAGGTGCGGAGAGCACGTACCGGACAGAGCAGTGCCAAGACTGGGACTGCCTCCTCCAGGGGCAGCGCTTGCAGGTTCACCACCAGGTTCCGGAAGGGAGTGGTAGGAACCTTGGGCATATATCCAGGCCGGGGTCTCAGGAATACGTGAGAGTAAGCCGGCCCGAACTCCAGGCACACTTCGTCAATGGAGAGTGCGTGCAGGTCCCTTACTCTCCTGATGGAGACCAATGCAATCAGGAGTGCTGTCTACATAGGAGAGGGCAAAAACTCTACTGACTGCAAAGGCTCCAGGAGAGGCCTCTGCAGAGCACTTAGTTCTACTGAGAGGTCCCCAGAGGGCAGGAGGGGAGGGAGGCGGATTTAGCCCCCTCGCTCCCCTCAGGAACCTGATGACCAGGTCATGCTTCCCATAGACTTACCTTTCACTGCATCATGAGACATAAACCCAAAGGGTGGAGGGCGACAGCCTACGCACCAACCCTTCTTGCAGGAAGGAAAGCACGACTCCGATCGAACATCTCCGGGGGTCTTCTCCGCGAGAAGAGCACCAGCTGACGAAGAGGTTCCACTTCAACGCGTACAGGTGTCTCGTGGACGCCGCTCTAGCGGAAGTGATGGTTGCCGCCACCGCAGGTGGCAACGAACTCAAACCTGCCCCGTCCCGTCCTGGAGCCACATGTGTAGCCTCCAGGATCAGGGCGAGGGTGCCACCGAGTGCCCCGTCTCTGAGTGAGTAGATCTTGTCTCAGAGGAATAGGCCAAGGAGGTGCTGTCGCGAGGAGCATGAGTTCGGAGAACCACGTCTTGGTGGGCCAATAGGGGGCTACCAGCAAGACCTGCTCCTCGTCCTCCTTGATCTTGCACAACACCCGTACAAGAAGGCTCACTGGGGGAAACGCAACTTGCGTGGACCCCGCGGCCAGCTGTGCGCCAGTGCATCTGAGCCGAGCGTAGCCTCGGTCAGGGAATAAAACTGGGCGCAGTGGGATGAGTCCCAGGAGGCGAACAGATCTATCTGTGCCTACCCGAACTGGTCCCAAATCAGCTGGCCCGCTTGGGGATGGAGTCGCCATTCGCCGGAGATAGGACGGACCCGTGACAGCTAGTCGGCTGCCAGGTTCCGGTTTCCTGGAATGAATACTGCACGAAGGGTGCTTCTGACTCCATAACAAGAGGTGGCGGGCGAGCTGCGACAACCGGCGTGAGCGTAGACCCCCCTGGTGGTTGATGTACGCTACTGCCGTGGTGTTGTCTGAACGGACAAGCACATGCTGACCCCTGAGCAACGCTCGAAAGCGGTGCAGGTGCGATAGAGGGGGAGGGGAGTGGTGTAGTCGGGGGACGACACACGCTCCCATCTGCACCCTCAGAGACAGAGAGGAATGAACGGGGCGACGCACTGGACGTCGTGCGCGCTCATTCCAGTCTGTGTGCTCAATGATAGTGTCAGCCTTTCCTCAACCAGCTCAAGGAGCTAGCTAGAACAAAAGATTCTCCACCGGCCCTCCACCGGGGAAAGGAGGGGCCCTGCTACCGCCTCCTGAGAAAAACCATGACACTATCACTGAGCGGCCCGCCTCAGGAACATCGCTTCGTCTGGCGTTTAGCGGGGCACACGGCCTGAGGGGGGTGAGACGCTTACCTGTGGCCTCCTCCGCGACGCGAACCGGCTGAAGGCTGCTGATGGGGCCGCGTGGGAGGGAAGGGAGCCGCAGGGGGCGTCCTCGGCGGCGAGCGTGCGGAGGCGTCTGAGCCGACGGCTGGTTGGGGGCAGCAGCTGGCCGTCGGGGCAGAGAAACCGCCTTCGTCCGCTCCTAGGCGGTCGAGAAGTGCTGGGCAAAGTCCTGGACCGCACCGCCGAACATTTGGATTTGCATTACTCCTGGACCACAGCGGTGGGCATCACCTGACCAAGGGAGCGAGCGACCGCTTCCGTGACCCTTTTAAGAGCAAGGTAGGCGGCAGGCTCGCAACTCGCTTGGTTCGTCCTCTCCTCATGCACATTCCTGAGCAGCTAGCAGGTGCTCATCATATGCAGGGCGGAGGCTGCCTGTCCCGCCGCTCTACAGAATCGTGCCGTCATAGACGACAAGAACCCATAGGCTTTGGAGGGGCATCTAAGAGCAACCGCGGGTGGACACGCCCTGCGGACGCAGCTGCATCGCAACAGAGCGTTCCACCGGGGGAGCCCCAGCGTACCCACAGACAGCCGCATCGCCGAGGGGAGGAAGGGCGGGGAACTGAAGCACGGTCTCGTTTTTTTTGTTTTTTTTAAGTGCGTGTCAGTTCCGCATGCAACTCGGGGAAAAAGGAAATTGGGGTTGGCCGTGGCCGTGGCCGTGAGGCGGCAGCGTTACCCAAAAACCAATTATCCATCCGCGAGAGATCGGGATAGGGCGGAGTTCCACCCCCACCCGATGCTCACGGAGGCCCGAGATAGCATGGCAATCATCGCGGGATCAGACACGGCGACGCTGACGCTCCCGAGGGAGGCAACGCGGCCGCATCCTCACTTCCCGAGGAGTCAAGCCCGCCTTGTGATGCTGCGATCGTCATCGCATCATCCTCTGGAGCGCCGAACGAAACAGACGGTACCTGCAAAGAGGCAGACGTCTGAAACGATACAGCGCTCACTGGCTCTAACACTGGAGCGGTGGGTGTGGCCCGAGGAACTAGCGTCGGGGTTTTTTAAATTTTTTTATTTATTTATATACAGTATATATATATTTCCACACATTCACCGTCATATCACCCTGTCCGCGAGTCGAAGAGCTTCTATTTTTAGAAGCAGAACGAGTAACGGACACGGGGACTCTCACTTTATCAGATCATTGAGTCTAGATCACAGTGTAGAGATGCTCATGTTCCCACAGAAGCAACATGAGTCATCCACGAACGCTGCTACTGCATGCTGAAAGCCCAGGCACACAGAGCAGCGATCGCGGCCATCAGAAAATGACATGAAACGAACGCACCCAGAAGAACACGGGCGAGTCGTCTTTAAAAAGACGTGCCGCGTGCAGCTCTTTCACTTAGAGAGGAGGAAATTCACTCTTTCAGCGCTGAGGCGATCAGGGAGAAGCGCAAAGTCTGGCAGACCACTGCTCAGATCGCAGGCAATGCAGAGTCTCGCTGGGTACCGCCATCACACCAACACTGAAGAGGACGCTCGTCTCGAAGAGTCTTGAATCAGTGAGAATGGCTTGAGGAGTGAAGAATTCTCTTGGCTCCGAAGCGAAAACATACTGCGGTTGCGTTCACTTCCTCCTTTTATACTCACGGAGTAGGGCGGAGTACGCTATGCAAATTTCCGCAGCCCCAAGGCATTGCATGCCATTGGCTCGTTGTTAAATAGTCGAAGAGGATTGGCTTTCATGCGAAATCCCCCAATCTCCGTCACTTCTGACGTAACTCGAAGTGACTACGAAAGGGAACTGTATTTCACAGGATTCCTACTGGAGCTCTGAGTGGGAGCATCCCAAATAGAATTCTGTACCAGATTAGCTAATGAGCGATTTGAGTATGTCAGAAAAGCCAAAAATTTGGAACTGATCATGTGTTGTAATCTTCAAAGGTAATCGTTTATAAATAATGCAAATATGGTATAAAGTGTTTTGAGGTCGTAATATGATGATTGTGACAATTAACAAATAGGCAGAGCAAATGTATTTTAAAAACACAGCTACCAGTCAAAGCAAAACTAATGTTCAAAACGATTCTGAAGAGAAAACGCAAAAGTGGCGTTGAGTTATCACTTTTTATTCTGCGTTTAAACGAGCGTTTTTGGTGGGAAATCCGCGTGCATATGGTGACGCAAAAGAGTGTGAAATTCAATGTAGTATGCATTCCAGGCGGCTTGGTGGCAATGTGGAGCACTGCCACACAACAACACCAAGACCACGCACCTGCGTACAACCTTCCTGACGCTGAGCTGACACCCAAAAGTCAAGCAGACTTTTGCGTTTTTACCGTTTAAACGGGAACGCGGCGGTGGAGCGTTTTTAAGATTTCCACTCTGGAGGGTGGTTTCACTTTTTTGCGTTTTTAAACCCAAAAAACCCGTCACCGTGTAAACGAAAGGCACATCCGATAAAATATTTTTACGTTTTCACCCGCGAGCGTTCTCGTGTAAACAGGGCCTGAAGCAGTGTTAAAAAAGTGTTATAGTTAATGAGATAATTAAGTGAATAATTGAGTGATGCTTGAGCATTATTGAAGACACCTGATGTTAACAAACAG
This sequence comes from Pimephales promelas, assembly GCF_016745375.1. Next base: position 213,316 of record NW_024121241.1, read on the forward strand.
AATCACTGAAGGAGAAAACCAGAATTTTTAAAGTAGTTCACTTTTGAAAAAAACTTTTGCTGATAATTTACTCACCCCCATGTCATCCAAGATGCCCATGTCATTCTTTCTTCATTCGAAAAGAAATGAAGGTTTTTGATGAAAACATTCCAGCATTTTTCTCCATATAATGCACTTCAGTGGGAACCAAATGGTTCAAGGTCCAAAGGATACTCTCAGTACAAACTGAAAACTGTTCAAAGAGTTTTAAATGATTCCAGACGATGAATAAGGGTCTTATCAATCGAAAAGATCGGTCATTTAATAAATAAATAACAAAGTTTAAATTTTATAAGCTCAAATGCTCGCCTTGCTCTGTTCTGTGACTCATGTTTATGACTCTCCTGTTCGAACTCGTCCATCAAAATGAACAAATCTTTTTCGGAGTCAATTGGTTCATTCAATGAATGAAACGAATGAATTGACTCAGAAAAAGATTCGTTCATTTTGATGAACGAGTTCGAACGAGTTCTTATTGAGAACTAACAGATGTATAGACGTTGATGTCTTATTGAAAATGTTTAGTTTGAAACATCATGGAGATCAGTGTGTGCTATAGTTTGGCTCTTGCAGATCTAGCAGATCAACATGTCTGTTTTAATAACAGACAAAGGACTGCAATTAAAATGGTTAAGAAATTAAACAACTGCTTTTACTGTAGTTTGCTCACTTTTGGAATTTGAACAATATTTGAGAAGAAAGTAATAAATTCAATTGAAGTGATAAAAATAATTTGTAACAAGGAAGAAATCTTTGATTGTACAAAACTATTTAAACTTAGACACTCATCATACAAACCTCAACAATGCTGACAATCAAAAAATAATTCAGCTGCATATTTATTTCATGCCGCAATGAATATGTATGCTGGCGAGTGTATAAATGACACAAGTTAACAATGACAGTGTTATACACACTCACCTAAAGGATTATTAGGAACACCTGTTCAATTTCTCATTAATGCAATTATCTAATCAACCAATCACATGGCAGTTGCTTCAATGCATTTAGGGGTGTGGTCCTGGTCAAGACAATCTCCTGAACTCCAAACTGAATGTCAGAATGGGAAAGAAAGGTGATTTAAGCAATTTTGAGCGTGGCATGGTTGTTTGTGCCAGTCTGAGTATTTCACAATCTGCTCAGTTACTGGGATTTTCACGCACAACCATTTCTAGGGTTTACAAAGAATGGTGTGAAAACGGAAAAACATCCAGTATGCGGCAGTCCTGTGGGCGAAAATGCCTTGTTGATGCTAGAGGTCAGAGGAGAATGGGCCGACTGATTCAAGCTGATAGAAGAGCAACTTTGACTGAAATAACCACTCGTTACAACCGAGGTATGCAGCAAAGCATTTGTGAAGCCACAACACTGTGCGCCTGTCCTGTGTTAACCTTGTTCTGCCGATCTCTGACCCTTGCCTGTTTGACCTGTCTTCAATAAAGCTGCAAATGGATTCCAATCGGTCTCAAGCTTCGTTACACTATCCTATCAATATGGGCCAACATTTCTAAAGAAAGCTTTCAGCACCTTGTTGAATCAATGCCACATAGAATTAAGGCAGTTCTGAAGGCGAAAGGGGGTCAAACACAGTATTAGTATGGTGTTCCTAATAATCCTTTAGGTCAGTGTATATAGACTCACAGAAATCAACAGTCAGCACCTAAAACAGAATAATGTTGTTACAAATAATCTTTTTTTTTTTTTACATTTTCTGAGTTTCTTACATTACATTCATCAATTCCAGAAAAAAATATAAATACAGTATTGTTATCCATAAACACATGTAATTGCTGATAAAGCAGCAGCTTGAAGAAAGGTAAGAGTCAAGAGTCCAACTAAAGCAAACACTGATCTCCATGAAGGTGACCTCAAATAAAACATTTTCAATCAAACATCATCTAAACCTCAATTCATTCTCAATAAGATTTTCTGCAGAGATCTGACAGAAATAAAGTCAATCTGGTTAGTAATCATTGAAACTGATAATGCTGTTTGTGGAGTTAATCAAACCTTGAGAGATTTCATGTCTTTTATCTTTAAGGCTCTGGCAGAAGTATAAGGAATGTAAGAAAGTTGTGTGTTCTTTTTTCTTTTTGTTTTTTTTTTCTTTTTTTTCAGTGCTTGATCACAGCAGGTGTTTGAATTATTGAAACAATGTTTCAGGAACATCATAATAACCTTTAAATAACATTATATTTACATTCAGGAAACTGGACATTTTTATGTTCTTGGAATGTTATAAATCAACGTTCCTAGAATGTTGAATTTTAAATGAAAATTAAAGTTGAAAGAACGTTTGAGGAACATTATACCTTTTAAAACACATTCTTCTAACATCAAGAAAACTTGACCTTATTTTAACATTCTCAGAACCAACACTAAATATTTGGAGAACGTTCTTATAACGAAAGTCTGTTAGCTGGGTTAATGAACTTTTCGGATCTTTTAAGGTTTGGTTACCTAGACGGAGAAACAGAAACCTCTCAGGTTTTGTTAAAAATATTTTCATTTGTGTTTTAAGCATTAACTAAAGTCTTATGGGTTTGGAACGAGATGAGGGTGAGTAAATAATGACATAACATTCATTTCACTTTTAGTGTCTGCTTGCTACAAAACACATCTTAAACTAATGTTTCTCTGGATGGCATATTTTGGATTTGGTATATTTAAAGCTACACTGTGTAACTCTTTTAGATTATTCTTAGCTAAAAACACTTAGTTCTTTCAAAAATATGTGTGCTCATTAATGTATATTTACTTCGTTCAAGTAATAAAGTTTTTTCGTGAGTGTATAATATGCCATTGAAAATACATACGGGTAAGGGGTTCTAATGTCGGTCGCCAAGTTGCCCCTCCATCTTGAAAGTACATTAGCCAAAGAGGGACATACCCGTTAATTCAAGCTTCGCCTTTCGCGTTTACGCTTCAGTTAACACTCATGGACGAGGTTGAACTGTAAGCCATGTTAATCTTGGACTACATTGGGCACCATAGGAGTTAAAACGAAATCGGAATTGAGAGGAACTGAAACTAATATTCCCTGGATGGTCATATATCTTTACACCGCTAGATGGGGGTAAAAATCACACAGTGTAGCTTTAAGGCAAAACGGGACCAGATATCCTACCACAATACTGACAGGCATGTTTATTTAGCTTAAACTTTGAATTATTGATGCATGTTTAACTGAAAGGAAACTCAGTATGTATATTAAAATGTAAAATTTTGCAGTTGGAATGTCCTTACCATCATAGCACACAAACGACTTAGTATTGTCACAGGAACAATCAATCCAGTTTCCATCATTATAAGCCATGTAAACACACAGTTCGTTTCCCAAATTATTTGGTTCGTGATACCAGTTTCTGAAATCTTTCTCTCCTTCCTGATAGAAATCCTTGTCTTCCAATGACCATCTCCAGCTGTTCACATCATCATATAATCCAATCCAGGCTGAGTCGTTGTAACTCCCATTAACAGTGTTAATCAGACTGTTCATTTCCTCCATGTTATCAATGGTGGCCAGATCAGTGTAATTCTCTCTGCAGTGTCTCTGAGCTTCAGTCCAGGTCTTTGACTCAGACACAAAGTGATATTGGCGTGATGATGCTAATGCTGTCAATGTGGAAAGTAAATGGAAGTAAATAATCAGTTAATCTTGTATCAAAGATTTTTGTAAGGTGGTTTATGAAATGCAATCAATGAACAAACAGATCTGAGGACTCTTGTAAACCCCTGGTAAAAAAAAAATACATGTCAGCATACTTTTAAAATGTATACTTTTTGTTGACCTGGATGTTGACTCTTCCTTCTCCGTCAGGGCATCTGCTCCTTAGAGAATTACACCCAAGCCTTCCTGGACCTTGCCCATCAAAATAATTTTCCTGATACGTCACTCATAGTTTTTTATCGGACTAGACTCAGGCCCCATCCAGACTACTACGTTTTAGTTTAGAAACGGAGAATTAAAACGAATACCGTCCACACCAGCGTTTTAGCTGCGTATTAGAATTGATCTCCGTCCACATTAAAATGACTGAAAAAGCGGATCACGTGACCATTCACCTACACTGGGCATGCATGTGACAGTGTAAACAGGAAACAGACTATTCCTCATTTGACGAAGAAGAAAGTACGGTAGCTGTTACCTCCGCAAAGATTAGCAATGTCGAAGACAAGAGATTTCTTTTCATGGACCGACGACGGGATGGAACTTCTACTTAAAGTTACAAGGGAACACAAAACAGCCATTGCGGCAGAAAACACAGACTGGGAGTCGTCGCAAACGTCTTGGAGGGAGTAACGCTAGTTATACAAAAACATTAACGTTAAACTGTTTCGTGTTCACAGGGCAATTGACTACAAAACTCAAGGCAGTACGAATCAGCTACAGGCGAGCTGTCAATGCTGGTCGTCAAAGTGGCCACAGGCGAGTATTGCTCTATTTTGAGTTATGCGAGTCGATTTGGGGAGGCTCTCCTGCAACGCATGCGATTCCTGGGGGTATCGTGACCGGCTACATGGCGGAGGCCCCGGAGGAGTTTTTCAGCCCAACTGGCTCTGGGTCATCTGCGGACCAGTTTCAAGAGAGTACTGTGTCTGCCGAGATGACGGAGAATCGACGCCAGAGACTCACCGCTACTCTGTGTGGCCACAGGAGATAATGACTGAAGAGAAAACTCTCCGCAGATTCCGTTGCACAGGAAGACCTGGACATAAAGAGACAGCTCCTTAACAGACTACAGGCAACAAATGACGACTTTGTGCAGACAATGGGCCGGTGGTCATCTACAATGGACCGTCTGAATTCAAATATTGAACTGCTAGTACAGAATATTTTTCAGGTAGGCCTACCCCTCATTATATGCCACAGTCACCACAAATCATTCACGATAACCCATATAACTATGGACATATTCCAATAAGAAGGCCACTCCAGGAACACAATTCCCCTGGACCTAGTCACCACAGGAGTCCACCTGCAAAGCACAGAGACTACACACATTTGTAAATGTTTTTTAGTACAGCCAACTTACATTTTACAGAGAATAAATTTATTTATTTTACTAGTCATGGAATGGTAACCATAGCATTAATCTGTTAACAGGGGGTTTCTGTGTTACATACATACATTTAATAAAGGGTGATTATTAAAAACCTTGTTTTCTTTACTCATTTTTTGTATTTGTATTTGCAATTTTTTTTTTTTTCAAATCTAGTTTTTGCATGACTTTATTGGCGCCGGCGGCTCAGCGTAACAATAGGTTTAAGAGCTTTTCAGTTCTTCAGGAAACATTCAGACAGTGTTTCGCTTCAGTTTGAAACCTTCACATGCTTGTCTTCCTAATATATATTATTAGATTTCGTGAATTCTTTTGGCTACAATAACCGTGGTGTGAAAAATCGAACATCGTGACAGCCCTAATATACAAATTTAAAAAAACACATGGCAGTCAAAAGGCAAAGGAATTCTTTCACTGTACTGGGAAACCTGTTTTTTATAAACGTTAAAAATTAACGTTTTAGTTTAGGGTCAAGAAATGTTTTCAACACACGTCTCACTCATTTCCCTTCATTTTCATTGTAATCTGCTCTCTCATTATCTCATGTGTTGCTGGAAATCCCAGTCGTACTGATGAGCATGCTCGTTAACAGGTTCATTGTTCATTTCACAATAATTGTGCAGAACAAAGCAAGCTCCACCGTTGGGGTACTCCTTCATAAGGTACAGCATAAGGAGATAAGCTGGATCCCCCAGAAGAAACACAGGGACAGCATCTTCACCTTCCACTTACTCTCTAGGGCAGGAGGGTATGGTCCCATTTTTTAGGTCAGCACAGTTTCGAGTTGGCAAATAAGCGCGCGTCGTGTTGACTCCCCGGCCAACAACATCCATGAAACGATACTGGTGGTCACATAAAGCTTGTACATTCAAAGAATGGTTTCCCTTTCTGTTAATGTAGTCTGTTTAGTTGGCTAAGGGTTGTTTATTTCGATGTGTGTACAGTCAATTGCCCCCAGGCATTGTGGCATCCCGTGTGTCTGATAGAAGTTCACAACAAGATCCTTCACCTCGGCCTCTGTGCACAGCAAAATCTCTGAGTGTGGACTCATATTAAAACTGAAGCAGTGTTAAAGTAACACTGAAGCAGTGTTAAAGTTAATGAGATAATTAAGTGAATAATTGAGTGATGATTGAAGACACCTGATGATAACAAGCAGAATCACTGAAGGAGAAAACCATAATTTTGAGCCACCATTAGTTGATCAGTGTTTGCTTTAGTTGGGTGCTTGACCCTTTAATCATTAACTTTAAATTTTGTTTGGCTGCTGTACGGGAGTTGTAACAGCCAGATGAACAAATAGAAAAGGTGTTCTGGTGGCGTTGGGTGTGTTTAAACAATCATTATTTAACAATCATTTGACCTGAATTACTGAACACAAATAGAGTCCAAATTAGGTTTACTTTATCAATTATAACAGCACTATTCTTGCAAAGCAAGACATTTTATAAATTTCTACAAAGTGATCCAAAAAATTTTTTATACATGTCTCATATACAAAAAACTATTTTTTTGTATTTATTTGATATAGTTTTTAGACACAAAGACATCAAGAATTAGCCTGTGAATCTCAACAATGGTGACAATTATAAAGCATGTTGCAGTGCATTCTGTGTGCCACCAAACTAATTCATGCCTCTAATCATGCATTGCTGCATGAATAAATAACTCACGTGAGTTATAACTCACGTACAGCAGACAAACAAACTCTAAAGTAAATGATTTAAGGGTCAAGGGTAGTGGATGGGGTGGTGGCGCTGCTCGGCGGCTGACACGCACACGGAAGCTCCGACTGTTTGGTGTTCGTTTGTTTGGTTAAATGTTTGTTACGCTGTTTTAACTTCTTTCTTTTTAAACTGCGGATCTTTTATGTTACTTCGGATTTTCGATTTGTTTGAATTGCTTCGAAACGCCGGCAACTGGATGTAAACAATGGACAACAGCATGGCTTGTTTGGAACTCTTCCTGGTGATCACTCTACTCTCTCTACTTGTGGCAAACGCTGAGCCATCTAGGATATCTTATGGCAGACATCAACTTCTTCAGCTGGGCTTAGCAACGCAGCTGCAGTGGACACCTCCAATAGACTTTCCCTTGGAATGCCTACGTCCAACTGAACAGCGATCTGACAGGACAAAGAGAAAGCGCGGTTCGAGGGGAGGAATTAAACGCCGCGTTCGTGCAAGGGGATTTAAACCCCCACTTCCAACTATAGTCCTCTCAAATGTGAGATCGCTAAGGAACAAATTAGATGAACTCCATGCCTCTACGCAATACAGGTATGAATACAGAGAGAGTTGTCTGTTATGTTTTAGTGAAACTTGGCTAAACAACTCAGTGAATGACGACAGTCTTTCCCTTCCTGGCTTTGGTACACCGTTGAGACTTGATAGAGATAAACAAGCCACGGGAAAGTCGATTGGTGGAGGACTATGTATGTATATTAACAACAAGTGGTGTAGACACCATATCGTGAGACACACCTTCAATTCCCCAAACTTAGAACTGCTATCAGTTTCCCTAAGACCTACTTATTTACCACGAGAGTTTGGGCAACTATTTGTTTGTCTAGTGTATATTCCCCCTGATGCAAACTACAAAGAGGCTGCAGATGCGATATATCACCATATACAAGCACTAGAGACAGCGTCCCCAGATACTCCCAAACTTATTCTGGGTGATTTTAACAGCTGCTCTTTGTCATCTGTATTACCTCAATACCAGCAATATGTGAAGTGTGCCACACGTGGATCAAAAATAATTGATTTATGCTATGGAAACATAAAAAATGCCTATAAAGCAGTGAACAAAGCAGCGATTGGCGGATCTGATCATAACGTGTTTTTTCTGTTGCCCTCTTATCGACAAAAATTGAAAAGGGAAAAATCTAAAATGACATTGTTGCGTTTGTGGGATGATAACAGTGTGACAGCTCTTTAGGGATGTTTTGACTGCACTGATTGGAGCGTTTTTGATTGTGCAGATCTAAGCTGTGAGGAAGTGGGGAGGATCTTCTCCCACATCAAGATTCGGAAAGCTGCTGGCCCGGACAGGCTGGAAGGCACTATCCTTAAGAGCTGCAAAGAACAATTGAGCCCAGTGTTCAGAGGGTTGTATCAGAAATCACTCGACACACACAAAGTCCCAAATATTTGGAAGACTGCAGAAATTTGTACCATTTCCTAAGAAACTCAAACCAGATGGACAGAATGATTTTAGACCAGTAGCACTTACTTAAGTTGCTATGAAATGCTTTGAGCGGATCATTTTAACTCATCTTAAAGAACAAACCAAAAAACACATGGATACATTACAGTTTGCCTATAAAGAGAAAAGAGGTGTGGAAGATGCAGTAGCAACGCTCCTAAATGGAATTTATAAACATCTTGAAACTCCTGCCTCTTATGTTCGCATCCTATTTGCAGACTTTTCCTCAGCTTTTAACACTGTTAAGCCAAACATGTTACTAGAGAAGCTAACACTTATGGGTGTAAACCTTAATCTGGTAAAGTGGATTCAGGACTTTTTAACAGGCAGACTACAATTTGTAAGAGCGGGTCATAGCCAGTCAAAAACCATTATGACAAATATAGGATTGCCACAAGGATGTGTTTTATCACCATTGTTATTTATTCTGCATACAAATGATTGTGTCAGCCATCATTCCAAATGCTCATTGATTAAATTTGCAGATGATGTTGCCTTGGTTGGGCTTTTAACAGATAATGATCAGGACTACAGATCTGAGATTGACCAATTTTATGAATGGTGTAGTGAAAATTCACTATTTTTAAACATTTCAAAAACAAAAGAAATGGTCATAGATTTTAGATAAAATCCCCTTCCATTGCAACCGGTTACTATTAATGAGATAGTTATTGAGATTGTGGATAAGTATAAGTACTTGGGTACCATTATTGATCATAAACTCACTTGGTCGGCGAACACATTAGCAAGATACTCAAAAGCACAGCAACGGCTCTTTTTTTAACGAAAATTGCACAGTTTTAATGCAGAGAATAGTACCCTGACACTGTTCTATTTGACTTTTATTCAGAGTGTGGTGACTTTTGCCATTCAGTGTTGGGGGGGAGGTCTTTCTATCCAGAACAGGAACATGCTGGATAAGGTGACAAAAATGGGTAGGCAAATCACTAGATCCGATGTGAAAAGCGTCACAAATCTTACTGACCAGTATACACTCAAGTTGGCACTGAGGATACTGGAGGATCCATTGCACCCACTTCACACAGAATTTTCCCTCCTCCCCTCTGGACGTACGATTTAGAATGCCCCGAACTAAAACTAAACGACACATCACTTCATTTGTGCCTAGGAGCATTCAAATACTTAACGAATCATCTATGGGCACATAGATTTATTTTTAATGTGCATTATTGAATATATATCTATTTAATGATTCCTTTAAGCTGCGGAATATTTTAGAGGGTATTACTGAATATATATATTTATTTATTGATTTCTTAAGTTGTCAAATTTATATATTCCATGTCACTTTTGCCCTTATTCTTTTTTTTTACTTATGTTTATTCTATGTTTTTTGTGGTTATGTTTATTGTGGTTCCCATGAGTATAAAACAAATTCCCCCTTGGGGCAATAAAGGTTTCATTCATTCATTCAAGAGCCCAACTAAAGCAAACACTGATCGCCATAATGGTGACTTAAAATTACAGTTTTGTCCTACATTGATTCTGCTTGTTATCATCAGGTGTCTTCAATGATGCTCAATCATTACATAATTTTTCACTTATCTCATTAACTTTAACACTGCTTCAATGAGTCCACACTCAGTGTTAATTTAAAACTCGGGATTTTGCTGTGTGCTTGGTGTTTTAATGTAGTCTGGAACCATGAAAATGGCGATGCCCTTACAGACCTGTCGGATAATTACTGAAACATCTTGTCGGGATAGTCTAAATGCATTTGTGGTTTTCCGAAGTCTCCCCTTGTCACTCAGGTAATACAACGTGCACACTACCTTTGTTAGTACATCCATTTTTTTAGGCCCTCATTTTTTTTGTTGCTCCTTCCACATGCGGACGTAGTCTTTTGCTGAGGTTTATAAGTGCCGATCTGGACATTCAAAAGTTTTCGCACTATTCCTCAGGAACCACTACTTCATTGATAAAATTATCCCACCATGCGCTGGTTCTTCCCGGCTTAACCCAAAACCAATGCTCCATGTACACAGGAATTGTCACAGACTGCTCAAATAATAGCTTGTCTCCAGCACATGTAGGCAGTTATAGCATTGTAAAATGCAGAATTTACTTGTACAACAGCCGCTAGCAAAGACATCAAAGTGAATAACGCTTGTAAACCGTTATCCATGTTGCAGGCACTAACATAACTTCTTCTTCTTCTTCTTCTCTTGATTAATGGCGGATGTCAACGCTATAGGCCTGTAATTACCAGGATTAGTTGGATCTTTCACTAACGTAACTGGTAGTCCAGGCTGTTGTTGTATGTTTTCTTCCGGGGACGGGTAATGTGATGGGTGGCTGACGAATCAGGGAAGGATACGCCATGGCTGATGACACCCAATCAGAGAGCCGAGCGTGAGCCTTCTAAAGTCCTCTGTTTTGACCCGTCTTCACTAAAACTCCCTCCGGAGTTTTAAAACGCAAGAGAAACGCAGTGTTTCTAAACTTCTCCTTTTTAGGTCTTCCTTTTGCCGTTTTAGTCTGGACGGGAGGTGCAAACGTAGAAAAAGATCTCCATTTTTAAACTAAAACGTAGTAGTGTGGATGGGGCCTCAGTAAACCACCCTCCCGAACTGTCAGATCTGCCCTGGCCCCCTGAACTGTCGGATCTGCCCTGGCCCCCTGAACTGTCGGATCTGTCCTGGTCCCCTGAACTGTCGGATTTGTCCTGGTCCCCTGAACTGTCGCATCTGCCCTGGTCCCCGGAACTGTCGGATCCACCCTGGCCCCCTGAACTTTCGGATTTTGAACTATTGGAACATTAGTTGGACTAACTTTATGTAGTAAAGTAGGTGAACTTACTTTTTTATATTTTCCCAATACCAAGAATAATATTAATTTCACTTAATTTGTCAAATTTTCTTAGTTCAACCAAATAATATATATATTTTTAATTGACGTTGGAGCCTGACATCAAATGTTTAAGATGTCAACCCAATTTAAATTTTCAACTAAATTTTGATGTCTGAGTGATGTTGGAGTCCACGTCCAATAATATTTCTAGCTGAAGTGACCTCATATTGTGGCCATAATATGAGCACACAGTGAGTGCACTGTGAGGTTACACTTTTAGTTCACTGTGAACTCACATTGTGGTCATATGGAGAGATCACTGTGAAATCAACGTGTTGACTGAGTCCTCAGTCATGCTGAGGTTTTCCCCAAAGTGTCTCAGGACTAGGGATGGGTATCGTTAAGGTTTTATCGGTATTACTACTCTTACCGATACCGCTTATCGATCCGGTACTTTAACGGTATTCTTATCGGTTCTTTTTGGTGTTTTTTTTATTTTTTTTTATAAGAATTAAGAACATAATTAAACTCTATATTTTGAAATGTAAAATAGAAAAGCAAAACAAAGAAAAATATATTTTTGTTATGCAGCAATGTGCAGGCTTTTTTTGTTTTATATACAAAAAGGACACATAAGAAAAAAAAACATGTGCAAACACAAGAATACAATTAATCAAAGATACAAATTATATACAAAGTGCTTTAATTTCAGGAAGGTGTACTAACATATCTTTTCAGGTAATTGTTTCTGTCTGAAAAGAAACCTAATTTAGTAATCAAATATAAAATAGCACTGTATAGTTTATCATAGATAGATTAATGCTTATTAAATCTAAAATTACTCATTCAAAAGCTGTGAGTGATTTTCTCTGCCTTTTGTTGTTTGATTTGCATTAATGGCTGAATCGTCAGCAGGTTTAGGCTATTAGACTGCTGCCCCTTTAAGACCGAGAGCAAATCTAATCGGTAACTGAAGCACCATCATTTTCTCCCTATTATTTACGTCCATTTAAGACATAATTGCGTTTAAGTGAATAAACTGTGTTTAAGTGAATCTTAGAGCTGGTCATTTTGACATTTTTTATGTATATTTGATAGTTAAGGACACACAAAGGCTACAAAGCCCAAAGTAGGCTATGGCTACTTTTCTTGACTCGTTGCAGTTCGTTTCGGAGCGCGCACCGCCTTGTGAACAGGCTCTTGCGCAGGCTTTTGTGTTTTTAATAGCCATTTTTTGATCTTGCAACAGTAGAAGACTGCATTTTGCAACAATCGCCGATCGTGCTGATTCTGACGGTACGTTTGGGGTTTAGGAAGAACTGACAGCGCTCCGCAGTGCTGTGAAGTAGGCTAAAGGAAGTTAAGCTGGACAGATCATGCGTCTTGTTTTTTAACGGTTTTATCTAAAATATCTTCTTTTTATAATCTTTGGAAGCCAAAATACAAAATATATTAGAATAATATCCCACATCTAAAGTGTAACCACGTTGAATGTGTAGTTTTGTCCTCATTGTCACTCATTAAGCAAGAGCTGTCGTGTTGCGCGTGCTGTGGATTTGCGTGAGAGATCGCTCTCTCTCTTCTGAACTGCGAATTTCAAATTTGCATCACAGACAAATGGTTTAATTAAAATATAGTTTATATATAGAAAAGGCTGGCGATATAAATATGTTCAAGAAAACGTCTTTATAGGAATGATAAATAATTTCTCCAGTACCGACAGCAGAACCGATAACGTCCGAGCTTATCGATACAACGGTCTTTCAAAATTCAGTACCGGGGCCCGTTTAATACTGGGTTTCGGTACCCATCCCTATACTCAGGACAAAGTACAAGTTCCCTTTCAAAAGGAACTCTTTTAAAGGGCTTTTATTTTATTTAAGTGTGTATTTTCTGCAAGCAGAGTTTTTAAATATTTTTACGATTTTAGGTACACTATAAGTGCACATTTAATACAATTAAATGCACTTCTTACTTTTTTTTTTTTTTACTTTGGAAGACAGGATCAATAATCAACAGATATTCTACTTGTTGTTTTTAATGTAAGCAATATGTTTTTGCTCCATTTCATTTTCTTGTTCTCTTAAATATACCACTGTGATAAAAAGAGGTCAAATTCTATGCTCTGATAATGAACCCAATTATTTTGAGGTCTAAATGATCTACTCACCTCTGTAGCAAATGAAAGGTAAGAGAGAATTACAGTTTTCATCTGTCCAGCTCCCAGAGTCACTAAATGAGACTGCAGTACAGTATTCACTTTTTCCAGCATTATCTGGCTGTCCTGGCTTCCAATTACTGAATAAAGAGTTGCTCTGATCAGACCAAGATCTGGTTCTGTACAGTCCAATCCAAACAGGGTAATAATATGAAATTAATGACTGAACCCTGTAGTTTTCAATCTCATTTCTGATAATGACGATGTCTGTATGATGCTCTCTGCAGTAACTCTGAGCCTCAGTCCAGGTTTTTGTCTGTTCAACAAACACATAACTTGTGCTGGCATTTACTCTTCCTGTGAGGAAAAAGTTTAAATGTTATATAAAATTATAAATATATGAAAAATAGCTTCATAAATATGTTGTTTTAATGATTGAAAGCCAACAACAGTTCTCACCGTCATAACAAACAAAGGGAAGCATATTGGAGCAAGAAGATTCAAACCATGTTCCCCCGTAATATATGTATGAACATAGACGCTGTCCACCCGAGTTCATTGGTTGATTAACATACCAGCTTTTAAATCCTCCCTCTAATGCTGAATTATCCAGAGACCATATCCAGATGTTCAGATCATCATAGAGACCAATCCAAGCCGAGCCATAATAAGTCCCACGTACTGTTTTAATGAGCCTGTTCATTTCCTCCATGTTATCAATGGTGGCCAGATCAGTGTAATTCTCTCTGCAGTGTCTCTGAGCTTCAGTCCAGGTCTTTGACTCAGACACAAAGTGATACTTGCGGACACATGACGATTGTTTGCAGCTTCCTGTGAGTGATACATGTAACGCTGGTCAGCAATGTTTTTTTTTTGTTTTTTTTAAACATGTTGTGAACAAAACACTATTGTTGTCTTACAGTTCAGTCTTAAATAGAATATCTATTACAGCATATTCTCATTTATGCACAGTTTTGAACTAATTTTTCAGATTTGATTGCATGGGTCAGTTTAAATATTATTATGATACACTGCTTTTAGAATAAGCTCTAAATGTAATACTATGATTAAAGTATGTAGTTTAACTTATTACATACCAAACTATAGTTCAAATAAGGTCCAATAGTTTTTTAAAAATTAGTTAATTTGTGTTGATAATAGACTGACATGGACCATCAGACAAACTAATTTAAAAGTTGATTGAACAATCTGATGTAGAACAAACATCTTTATAATGATAAAGATTCCTGTACCTCAAACAGTAGAAAGGGGCACTGAGAAAAGGGAGTTCCCTGACGAATTTGGATCACGGTAGGGAGCCGCCTACTAGCACGGATATAAAAAGCGGAACTAAACATTGCATTGACGCTTTTCGCTGAGGAGCCAAACAGAGTCCAGACCTCCGCAAAGGTACAGCAACATGGTGAAGGGATGACACGTCTCCGTTCCCTGTACTCATGGAACGAGGGTTACATACGTAACCGAGACGTTCCCTTTCGTCCTGGGAACTCCAACGTGTCGTCGGGAGAATTGGGATCCCTAATAAAACGCCATGGTGCTGGCCCCTTTCAGCGCCTAGCTACGCCACCCAATACAGTTTCAGAATTAATGGGAGCTAGCTAGGAAGTCACACTGCTGTTCCACAAGACCCAGTTAGTGGACATTGGATAACACTGTGCCCTAACCCATCACGAGGAAGAGAACGAAGCAAGCTGCCTGATGAAGGCCAGGAATACACATATGTACTAACCCAGGGGGATAGTGAAACATATGGCAGTCCCTGAGGTAGTCCAAATCCAAGCGGAGCGGGAGCATACTCAACAGGGACGACAGAACGAGTCTTTCAAAGGGAAGACACGGCTGGACTGCACATGGCATAATGTGTCATCGAAGAGACCACTGGACATAACACCCATTCTACACAACAACTCCTTTAGAGGTAGTAGACCTGGCGCCGTCGGTCCTCCACGCCTGGCACTGGAGTGGTGATAGAGGAACTCAAGTGGCTAACCAACGTAGGGCGCCAACGGAGCAGAAAGACGCACTTATCCGGCTGAGGCACGTAGTTGCCTAGCAAGCCGACACAACCTATTCCCTCGCAACACTGGCCGTGGCGAGTACTCGGGAGGAAACAGGTTCCACACGTAGGCTATAGAATCTAGTGAACGTGTTCGGTGTCGCCCAGCCTACAAATGTCTGCCAGCGAGGCGCCTTGAGCCAAAGCCCAGGAGGCGGCAACACCTCTAGTGGAGTGAGCGCGCAACCTGGGAGGACAAGGCTCACCCATAGCTTCATGTGCTTGGGGGATAGCATCCAATAACCAGTGAGCTAACCTCTGCTTGGAGACAGCCTTCCCCTTCTGCTAGCCTCCGTAACAGACAAAGAGCTGGTCTGAGGTCCTGAGGCTTTGCGCTCTGTCAATGTAAACCCGCAGGGCACGGATGGGACAGAAAAAAGCTAGGGCTGGGCTGGGTAACTTTACATCGTCAATGCCTTTAAAAGGCACAGCAGAAATTTGAAGTCGATCCTACTAAATCCCTAGGAGGAGTTCGTTAAAGTACAGAGTGTGTAAATCGTCCCAAAATTGCCACCAAATTCAAAATGGCGGACTTCCTGTTGTGTTTAGGGTATGGGTTCTTGAGGCTGTTTTGTGCGGCTTGATATGATACACGTCCCCAGCAAATTCCGTGCATGTAGGTTGAACGTGGACGAGGGGCTAATTTTTTCCAATTTTCTAGGTGGCGCTAGCGAACCATTTTGCCACGCCCATCCGCAAAACCCACAAAATACGAAATTTTTCACCAGTCCTGACATGCGTGCCAAATTTGGTGAGTTTTTGAGCATGTTGAGGGCACGAAAACGGCGCTTACTTTGCAGAAAAATAAAATAAAAAAATAAAGAAAAAAATAAAAATAACCCTAACAGTTTCAATAGGGTCCTCGCACTGTTAGTGCTCGGGCCCTAATAATCACCAAAACAAATGATGGGGTGAAATGGGCTGTAATGCATGGGGCGCCAGGTAAAATCTTGACTAGGGCAGCAAATTGGTCAGGGCCGGCCCTGGCTTGTAATAATGTTTTTAATTCCAGTGGTACTGGTGGATTTCTGCGGGAAATTCGAGCATGTCTTTGCGTCATTATGTCACATCTGTACACATAAAGAAGAGTCTTGGCTAGTAGGCTATATTGAGTCATTACATCACACCTGTGAACATAAAGAAGAGTCGGCTAGTAGACTATATTGAGTCATTACGTCACATCTGTACACATAAAGAAGAGTCTCAGCTAGTAGGCTATATTGAGTCATTACTTCACATCTGTACACATAAAGAAGGAGTCTCGGCTAGGCTATATTGAGTCATTACTTCACATCTGTACACATAAAGAAGGAGTCTCGGCTAGTATATACTACATTGAGTCATTACGTCACATCTGTACACATAAAGAAGAGTCGGCTAGTAGGCTATATTGAGTCATTACATCACATCTGTATACATAAAGAAGGAGTCTCGGCTAGTAGGCTATATTAAGTCATTACGTCACATCTGTACACATAAAGAAGAATCTCGGCTAGTAGACTATATTGAGTCATTACGTCACATATAAAGAAGTGACTCGGCTAGTTGACTATATTGAGTCATTACGTCACATCTGTACACATAAAGAAGAGTCTTGGCTAGTAGGCTATATTGAGTCATTACGTCACATCTGTACACATAAAGAAGAGTCTCGGCTAGTATATACTACATTGAGTCATTACGTCACATCTGTACACATAAAGAAGAGACTCGGCTAGTAGGCTATATTGAGTCATTATGTCACATCTGTACACATAAAGAAGAGTCTCGGCTAGTTGACTATATTGAGTCATTACGTCACATCTGTACACATAAAGAAGAGACTCGGCTAGTAGGCTATATTGAGTCATTACGCCACATCTGTACACATAAAGAAGGAGTCTCGGCTAGTAGACTATATTGAGTCATTACTTCACATCTGTACACATAAAGAAGAGTCTCGGCTAGTAGACTATATTGAGTCATTACATCACACCTGTGAACATAAAGAAGAGTCGGCTAGTAGACTATATTGAGTCATTACATCACATCTGTACACATAAAGAAGAGTCTCGGCTAGTAGGCTATATTGAGTCATTACATCACATCTGTACACATAAAGAAGGAGTCTCGGCTAGTAGGCTATATTGAGTCATTACGTCACATCTGTACACATAATCGAGTCTTGGTTAGTAGGCTATATTGAGTCATTACATCACATCTGTACACAAAGAAGGAGTCTCGGCTAGTAGGCTATATTAAGTCATTACGTCACATCTGTACACATAAAGAAGAGTCTCGGCTAGTAGGCTATATTGAGTCATTACATCACATCTGTACACATAAAGAAGAGTCTCCGCTAGTAGGCTATATTGAGTCATTACGTCACATCTGTACACATAAAGAAGGAGTCTCGGCTAGTAGGCTATATTGAGTCATTACGTCACATCTGTACACATAAAGGAGTCTTGGTTAGTAGGCTATATTGAGTCATTATGTCACATCTGTACACGTAAAGAAGAGTCTCGGCTAGTAGACTATATTGAGTCATTACATCACATCTGTACACATAAAGAAGGAGTCTCGGCTAGTAGGCTATATTAAGTCATTACGTCACATCTGTACACATAAAGAAGAGTCTCGGCTAGTAGGCTATATTGAGTTATTACGTCACATCTGTACACATAAAGCAGAGTCTCGGCTAGTATACACTACATTGAGTCATTACGTCACATCTGTACACATAAAGAAGAATCTCGGCTAGTAGACTATATTGAGTCATTACGTCACATCTGTACACATAGAGAAGGAGTCTCGGCTAGTATATACTACATTGAGTCATTACGTCACATCTGTACACATAAAGAAGAGTATCGGCTAGTAGACTATATTGGGTCATTACATCACATCTGTACACATAAAGAAGAGTCTCGTCTAGTACACTACATTGAGTCATTACGTCACATCTGTACACATAAAGAAGAGTATCGGCTAGTAGGCTATATTGAGTCATTACGTCACATCTGTACACATAAAGAAGAGTATCGGCTAGTAGGCTATATTGATTAATTACGTCACATCTGTACACATAAAGAAGAATCTCGGCTAGTAGACTATATTGAGTCATTACGTCACATATAAAGAAGTGACTCGGCTAGTTGACTATATTGAGTCATTACGTCACATCTGTACACGTAAAGAAGAGTCTTGGCTAGTAGGCTATATTGAGTCATTACGTCACATCTGTACACATAAAGAAGAGTCTCGGCTAGTATATACTACATTGAGTCATTACGTCACATCTGTACACATAAAGAAGAGTATCGGCTAGTAGGCTATATTGAGTCATTACGTCACATCTGTACACATAAAGAAGAGACTCGGCTAGTAGGCTATATTGAGTCATTATGTCACATCTGTACACATAAAGAAGAGTCTCGGCTAGTTGACTATATTGAGTCATTACGTCACATCTGTACACATAAAGAAGAGTATCGGCTAGTAGGCTATATTGAGTCATTACGTCACATCTGTACACATAAAGAAGAGACTCGGCTAGTAGGCTATATTGAGTCATTATGTCACATCTGTACACATAAAGAAGAGTCTCGGCTAGTTGACTATATTGAGTCATTACGTCACATCTGTACACATAAAGAAGGAGTCTCGGCTAGTAGGCTATATTGAGTCTTTAGGTCACATCTGTACACATAAAGAAGAGTCTCGGCTAGCAGACTATATTGAGTCATTACGTCACATCTGTACACATAAAGAAGAGTCTCCGCTAGCAGACTATATTGAGTCATTACGTCACATCTGTACACATAAAGAAGATTATCGGCTAGTAGGCTATATTGAGTCATTACGTCACATCTGTACACATAAAGAAGAGTCTCGGCTAGTAGACTATATTGAGTCATTACGTCACATCTGTACACATAAAGAAGAGTATCGGCTAGTAGACTATATTGAGTCATTACGTCACATCTGTACACATAAAGGAGTCTTGGTTAGTAGGCTATATTGAGTCATTATGTCACATCTGTACACGTAAAGAAGAGTCTCGGCTAGTAGACTATATTGAGTCATTACATCACATCTGTACACATAAAGAAGGAGTCTCGGCTAGTAGGCTATATTAAGTCATTACGTCACATCTGTACACATAAAGAAGAGTCTCGGCTAGTAGGCTATATTGAGTTATTACGTCACATCTGTACACATAAAGCAGAGTCTCGGCTAGTATACACTACATTGAGTCATTACGTCACATCTGTACACATAAAGAAGAATCTCGGCTAGTAGACTATATTGAGTCATTACGTCACATCTGTACACATAGAGAAGGAGTCTCGGCTAGTATATACTACATTGAGTCATTACGTCACATCTGTACACATAAAGAAGAGTATCGGCTAGTAGACTATATTGAGTCATTACATCACATCTGTACACATAAAGAAGAGTCTCGTCTAGTACACTACATTGAGTCATTACGTCACATCTGTACACATAAAGAAGAGTATCGGCTAGTAGGCTATATTGAGTCATTACGTCACATCTGTACACATAAAGAAGAGTATCGGCTAGTAGGCTATATTGATTCATTACGTCACATCTGTACACATAAAGAAGAATCTCGGCTAGTAGACTATATTGAGTCATTACGTCACATATAAAGAAGTGACTCGGCTAGTTGACTATATTGAGTCATTACGTCACATCTGTACACGTAAAGAAGAGTCTTGGCTAGTAGGCTATATTGAGTCATTACGTCACATCTGTACACATAAAGAAGAGTCTCGGCTAGTATATACTATTGAGTCATTACGTCACATCTGTACACATAAAGAAGAGTCTCGGCTAGTAGGCTATATTGAGTCATTACGTCACATCTGTACACATAAAGAAGAGACTCGGCTAGTAGGCTATATTGAGTCATTATGTCACATCTGTACACATAAAGAAGAGTCTCGGCTAGTAGACTATATTGAGTCATTACGTCACATCTGTACACATAAAGAAGAGTATCGGCTAGTAGGCTATATTGAGTCATTACGTCACATCTGTACACATAAAGAAGAGTCTCGGCTAGTAGGCTATATTGAGTCATTACGTCACATCTGTACACATAAAGAAGAGTCTCGGCTAGTTGCCTATATTGAGTCATTACGTCACATCTGTACACATAAAGAAGAGTCTCGGCTAGTAGGCTATATTGAGTCATTACGTCACATCTGTACACATAAAGAAGAGTCTCGGCTAGCAGACTATATTGAGTCATTACGTCACATCTGTACACATAAAGAAGAGTCTCCGCTAGCAGACTATATTGAGTCATTACGTCACATCTGTACACATAAAGAAGATTATCGGCTAGTAGGCTATATTGAGTCATTACGTCACATCTGTACACATAAAGAAGAGTCTCGGCTAGTAGACTATATTGAGTCATTACGTCACATCTGTACACATAAAGAAGAGTATCGGCTAGTAGACTATATTGAGTCATTACGTCACATCTGTACACATAAAGAAGAGTCTCGGCTAGTAGACTCTATTGAGTCATTACGTCACATCTGTACACATAAAGAAGAGATCGGCTAGTAGGCTATATTGAGTCATTACGTCACATCTGTACACATAAAGAAGAGTCTCGGCTAGTAGGCTATATTGAGTCATTACGTCACATCTGTACACATAAAGAAGAGGATCGGCTAGTAGGCTATATTGAGTCATTACGTCACATCTGTACACATAAAGAAGAGTCTCGGCTAGTAGACTCTATTGAGTCATTACGTCACATCTGCACACATAAAGAAGAGTCTCGGCTAGTAGACTATATTGAGTCATTACGTCACATCTGTACACATAAAGAAGAGGATCGGCTAGTAGACTATATTGAGTCATTACGTCACATCTGTACACATAAAGAAGAGTCTCGGCTAGTAGGCTATATTGAGTCATTAAGTCACATCTGTACACATAAAGAGTCTTGGTTAGTAGGCTATATTGAGTCATTACGTCACATCTGTACACATAAAGAAGAGGATCGGCTAGTAGGCTATATTGAGTCATTACGTCACATCTGTACACATAAAGAAGAGTCTCGGCTAGTAGGCTATATTGAGTCATTACGTCACATCTGTACACATAAAGAAGAATCTCGGCTAGTAGGCTATATTGAGTCATTACGTCACATCTGTACACATAAAGAAGAGGATCGGCTAGTAGGCTATATTGAGTCATTACGTCACATCTGTACACATAAAGAAGAATCTCGGCTAGTAGGCTATATTGAGTCATTACGTCACATCTGTACACATAAAGAAGAGATCGGCTAGTAGACTATATTGAGTCATTACGTCACATCTGTACACATAAAGAAGAGGATCGGCTAGTAGGCTATATTGAGTCATTACGTCACATCTGTACACATAAAGAAGAGGATCGGCTAGTAGGCTATATTGAGTCATTACGTCACATCTGTACACATAAAGAAGAGATCGGCTAGTAGGCTATATTGAGTCATTACGTCACATCTGTACACATAAAGAAGAATCTCGGCTAGTAGGCTATATTGAGTCATTAAGTCACATCTGTACACATAAAGGAGGCTTGGTTAGTAGGCTATATTGAGTCATTACGTCACATCTGTACACATAAAGAAGAGGATCGGCTAGTAGGCTATATTGAGTCATTACGTCACATCTGTACACATAAAGAAGAGGATCGGCTAGTAGGCTATATTGAGTCATTAAGTCACATCTGTACACATAAAGGAGTCTTGGTTAGTAGGCTATATTGAGTCATTACGTCACATCTGTACACATAAAGAAGAGGATCGGCTAGTAGGCTATATTGAGTCATTACGTCACATCTGTACACATAAAGAAGAGTATCGGCTAGTAGGCTATATTGAGTCATTACGTCACATCTGTACACATAAAGAAGAATCTCGGCTAGTAGACTATATTGAGTCATTACGTCACATATAAAGAAGAGACTCGGCTAGTTGACTATATTGAGTCATTACGTCACATATAAAGAAGAGTCTCGGCTAGTGGACTATATTGAGTCATTACGTCACATCTGTACACATAAAGGAGTCTTGGTTAGTAGGCTATATTGAGTCATTACGTGACATCTGTACACATAACGAAGAGTCTCGGCTAGTAGACTATATTGAGTCATTACGTCACATCTGTACACATAAAGAAGAGTCTCGGCTAGTAGGCTATATTGAGTCATTACGTCACATCTGTACACATAAAGGAGTCTTGGCTAGTAGACTACATTGAGTCATTACGTCACATCTGTACACATAAAGAAGAGTATCGGCTAGTAGGCTATATTGAGTCATTACGTCACATCTGTACACGTAAAGAAGAGTCTTGGCTAGTAGGCTATATTGAGTCATTACTTCACATCTGTACACATAAAGAAGAGGATCGGCTAGTAGGCTATATTGAGTCATTACGTCACATCTGTACACATAAAGAAGAATCTCGGCTAGTAGGCTATATTGAGTCATTACGTCACATCTGTACACATAAAGAAGAGGATCGGCTAGTAGACTATATTGAGTCATTACGTCACATCTGTACACATAAAGAAGAGGATCGGCTAGTAGGCTATATTGAGTCATTACGTCACATCTGTACACATAAAGAAGAGGATCGGCTAGTAGGCTATATTGAGTCATTACGTCACATCTGTACACATAAAGAAGAGGATCGGCTAGTAGGCTATATTGAGTCATTACGTCACATCTGTACACATAAAGAAGAATCTCGGCTAGTAGGCTATATTGAGTCATTAAGTCACATCTGTACACATAAAGGAGTCTTGGTTAGTAGGCTATATTGAGTCATTACGTCACATCTGTACACATAAAGAAGAGGATCGGCTAGTAGGCTATATTGAGTCATTACGTCACATCTGTACACATAAAGAAGAGGATCGGCTAGTAGGCTATATTGAGTCATTAAGTCACATCTGTACACATAAAGGAGTCTTGGTTAGTAGGCTATATTGAGTCATTACGTCACATCTGTACACATAAAGAAGAGGATCGGCTAGTAGGCTATATTGAGTCATTACGTCACATCTGTACACATAAAGAAGAGTATCGGCTAGTAGGCTATATTGAGTCATTACGTCACATCTGTACACATAAAGAAGAATCTCGGCTAGTAGACTATATTGAGTCATTACGTCACATATAAAGAAGAGACTCGGCTAGTTGACTATATTGAGTCATTACGTCACATATAAAGAAGAGTCTCGGCTAGTGGACTATATTGAGTCATTACGTCACATCTGTACACATAAAGGAGTCTTGGTTAGTAGGCTATATTGAGTCATTACGTCACATCTGTACACATAAAGAAGAGTCTCGGCTAGTAGACTATATTGAGTCATTACGTCACATCTGTACACATAAAGAAGAGTCTCGGCTAGTAGGCTATATTGAGTCATTACGTCACATCTGTACACATAAAGGAGTCTTGGCTAGTAGACTACATTGAGTCATTACGTCACATCTGTACACATAAAGAAGAGTATCGGCTAGTAGGCTATATTGAGTCATTACGTCACATCTGTACACGTAAAGAAGAGTCTTGGCTAGTAGGCTATATTGAGTCATTACTTCACATCTGTACACATAAAGAAGAGACTCGTCTAGTTGACTATATTGAGTCATTACGTCACATCTGTACACACAAAGAAGAGTCTTGGCTAGTAGGCTATATTGAGTCATTATGTCACATCTGTACACATAAAGAAGGAGTCTCGGCTAGTATATACTACATTGAGTCATTACGTCACATCTGTACACATAAAGAAGAGTCGCGGCTAGTAGGTTATATTGATTAATTACGTCACATCTGTACACATAAAGAAGAATCTCGGCTAGTAGACTATATTGAGTCATTACGTCACACATAAAGAAGAGACTCGGCTAGTTGACTATATTGAGTCATTACGTCACATCTTTACACGTAAAGAAGAGTCTTGGCTAGTAGACTATATTGAGTCATTATGTCACATCTGTACACGTAAAGAAGAGTCTCGGCTAGTAGGCTATATTGAGTCATTACGTCACATCTGTACACATAAAGAAGAGTCTCGGCTAGTAGACTATATTGAGTCATTACGTCACATCTGTACACGTAAAGAAGAGTCTTGGCTAGTAGACTATATTGAGTCATTATGTCACATCTGTACACATAAAGAGTCTTGGCTAGTAGGCTATATTGCGTGTGAGGATGCTGGAGGTGGAGATTTATAGCCTTTTCTCACAGCACTTGATATATTTAAACAATCAATTTGATGGAGGATCCAGAAAGGTTCAAACGACAATCACCAGTGACAACTAGAGACTCACCCACTGTAAAATGCAAAAGACTTCGTTCGGACTTCGGAGTGGCTACAGAAAAAAAGAGACTGCAACCGGACCCATGCGAAAACAAGGATAATATCGGAAGGACATTACATGTAGTCACGAAATGCTTGCTGATGTTGACATTAAAAATTTGAGAACATAGTATAATTTGCACGGTTTTGCGTGATATGATAACTTATAAGCAATTGTTAGATTTAATCAGCGCTATTACTGCAATGTCAGAACCAGAACAAAGGTGGATGTTTCTTACTAGTTCAGATTACATTTTCCGGTTAAAATTCTTATGTTGGTCATACTTCGAAAAAGAATAATCGGTAACACTTTATTTGAAGGGGTGTGCATAAGACTGACATGACACTGTCATAAACATGACATAACACCTGTCATGAACATGAAGGAGTCTTTATGAATGTTTATGACTGGTGTCAATAAGTGTCATTCGGTAAATTATGACACTTTTAATGCAAAGTTGACATTGTTTAAATTGTCTTTGTTATGACAACTTGACATTAACCAAGACAAAAAATGTCTTGATTATGACAACTTGACATTAACCAAGATAGAAATGTCTTTGTCATGACAACTTGTCATTAAACAAGAAATCATAACCTGTCAACCTGACATCTTTATAACTAGTCCAATGTGTTCCACTTTTCTTGAGGTAAGGGGAAATATTAATGACACTGTTTTTTGACAGCATTTGACAGTGTAATAACCCTTAAAAACATCTTTATAACTAGTACAATGTGTTCCACTTTACTACAAGTAAAATATTCATGTCACAGTTATAATGGTGTCATGACGGCCAAAGTCAAAACCAACCACATATGACAGGGTAATGTAATGTTAACGCAAAGCTAAATAACTTCTTTAAGTTTGATAATTAGACCTGTTATGACATATTTGTGACAGGTTATGATTTCTTGGTTAATGTCAAGTTGTCATAACAAAGACATTTAAACAATGTCAACTTTGCATTAGAAGTGTCATAATTTACCGAATGACACTTAATGAAAAAGTCATAAACATTCATAAAGACTCCTTCATGTTCATGACAGGTGTTATGTCATGTTTATGACAGTGTCATCTAAAGCCAAGTTCACACTACATGATTTTAAGCCCGATTTATGCCCGTTTTGCAAATCGTTGAGTCGCCGACAGGTCAGGGTGTTATCGCGTGCAAATCGCGGGAGATTAGCGGATGATGAACGCTTGCCAATCTGTTAGTATGAAAGAGCCAACAACGCAGCGAAAACGCTCGCAGACGCCTCGCAGACGTGTCACCGAGCCCAGAAAAATATCTAGCCTGCTAGATATCCAGAGCAGTCGCGCGACTCAAACTCAGTGATGTCATGAGTACAGCCAATCATAGCAACGCATGGGTTGAGGACACCAGGTAAATCTTACTTTTTCTTTTCTTTTTTGCATTTTTTTTTCTCAGAGCAGATCGTCGAGCAAACAGTGTGCAGCACTAGTTTCTGTCTGACGTCCATATTCGCGTGTTGTGTTCTTCTCTGCAGTTTCGCGTCATTTCTGGTTCGTTTTATTGCGTGGTTTCTCGTGACAAAACATGGTTTCTAGTCCAGATAGAATCGTGTTGTTGTCAACGCGTTATTTGTTTGATTATTTTCAGGATTTAGACCGTACTATAGTACTGAAACAGCTCTCATTGAGTCACAAATGATATGCTCTTATCGTCCGATCGTGGTTATATCTCTGTGTAGTGCGTTGTCAACTCGTGTAGTGAGTTACCTCCTGTTGTGGATCAATCACGTTGTGTTGTGTGGTGTGAACAGCTAAACAACTTGAACACTCATGATTTCACTGAGAGCAAGTCATGTAGTGTGAACTGCACAGTTCAGCCCGACATTTTAAAATCATGTAGTGTGAACTAGGCTTAAGTCTTATGCACACCCCTTCAAATAAAGTGTTACCGAATAATCTGTGATTCTGAATGACAGTATCCACATCGGTGCATTGACTGACAGCTGCACAGCACACTCTCCTGTGTTCATCCGCGCTGTGCCATGTTGAGGGGGTTGAACTACGACTCACGTAAAGTTGATAATTCCGCTAATGAATGCAATTGCAGATTTTGAACAGAGATGGCGACAAAGAGGAAAAACGCCGGACTGCTGCTTTAAATAACACATTTTATAATAATTTATAATAATAACATAAACACTAAAAGACCAATGCCTTTCGGCTAAATTAACATTTTAACATTATATGTTAATATGTTAAAATCGGTACTCAATGATACTTAGTGCTAAAATAATTTCTCATTCCTGCCAAAAAAAGACATCCAACAAATGGAGTGAACTTACTGCTGTAGCAGAAGAAAGGCATTTCCAACACACAGAGCTCATCTGTCCATCGACCTGAATAACTGAATGACACAGCAGTACAGTGTTGATAACCAGATTCCCGCGTATTTAGACCATTATCTGGTTGCGCCTGTGAATTGAAAATAAGTGGTCTCCAGTTTTGATAACTGGTAATCTGATTGTTTGACCAAATTCTTTTTCTGTACAGTCCAATCCAGAATCCTCCTCCTACACTGCCAAGGATCCTCTGGTTCTCAATCAGATTTCTCACGTTGACGAGATCCGTGTAATGCTCTCTGCAGTACTTACGAGCCTCTGTCCAGTTTTCCCAAATATGGATTTTGATATAACTCTGTGTGGCATTCTCTCTACCTGAGAGGAGAAATGTGCCAAATATGTGTGCATTGGCAGCAATGAAATAATACATAATAATAAAAAAAAAAAATTAAATGTCCTTACCATCATAGCAAACAAACGGAATGAAATGGTCACATGATAAATCAAACCATTTCCCATAATAATCCATGTAAACACACAGTTCGTTTCCCCCAGCGTTATCTGGTTCACGATACCATTTTCTGAAATCTCTCTCTCCTTCCTGATAGAAATCCTTGTCTTCCAATGACCATTTCCAGCTGTTCACATCATCATACAGTCCAATCCAGGCTAAGTCGCTGTAACTCCCATTAACAGTGTTAATCAGACTGTTCATTTCCTCCATGTTATCAATGGTGGCCAGATCAGTGTAATTCTCTCTGCAGTGTCTCTGAGCTTCAGTCCAGGTCTTTGACTCAGACACAAAGTGATATTGGCGTGATGATGCTAATGCTATAATCAAGGGAAATAAATAAAGTTTGACATTAAATATTCATAATAATGCAGTGATGTCTACAAATCTGAGAGCATCTTGTACTTCAATGCCAAGAAGATCACCTGGGAACGGTTGCACCAGCTGCGCTCAAGTTACAATTTAGCCTTGTTTTAATAAAATCTTAAAGAGTTATTTTACCCCAAAATTAAATTAACCCTATAGTTTACTCACCCTCAAGCCATCATATCACTTTCTTATTTTATCCAAACACAATCAGAGTTATATTAACACAGTTCTCATTTTCACATCCTGCACCACGTTGTTTGAATATCAAATGCATTTTCACCCATTTGTGCGCCCACGGGCTGCTGGTCTGAAAACGAGGTGTGTTCTGGCGCATTATTGGCACGTTGCTATTTTGAGACAACAGAAATAGACTGCAACCAACAAAAAAACTGGTCTAAAGTCAATGGCGCAATATTTTTTTTGTTATTTATAGAACACGTTAGTATAATTAGGCGGGTCCACAACGAGCCTACACTCTTCTTATTAAACACACAGGGACACGCAGCAGTCCACAAACATGCCAAATAAAAATAAATAAAAATAAAATGATTACAATGTAAAATATTGTTATTTTGTACATAAAGATATGGTGGATTCTGGCTTGTTCCGTTTGTGCTTTTTTTTTAACCTCGCCCATGAGCAGATCCGTTTCTTCTCTGGAGACACGTTCAGTTGTTGCACTATCAAATTCTGTCATCTCATCTGAGATGAGACTCTTAATTGGTTTATTGCACGTAAAGCCCAAAACACACCCATTACTCATTAAGAGAATAGACCCTTTTAGACTGTGCGCCTGGCGTGCCGACAATTTTTGGCCCATATGTGAACACTCCAAACAATTCCAAATAAAGGGGTCTCAGACAAAGGGAACCAAAACGAGACCATCTCAGGAGCACAGTTCACTTTCAGCTAATGGTATAGTTCATTGTGAACAAAAATCAGTCTGAGCTCACTTGATTTTTCATTTTGCGAATTCAAATGTAGTTTAGTCATCAGATGTCTCTCTTAAAATCGGCTGTTCATCATGGCTGCTTCTTCTAGCAGATTTCTATAAATGAATAGGTTGCAACTTACACTTATTTATTTGGACCTACTTTATCTCAGATCTACTAAACTTTATCGCTGTAATCGTGCTAATAGTAAACTCGGTAACACCGGGAGCTAGAGAAGCCGCTCCATTGCTTCACGCTGCCATCTTGGTTATACCTTTTAAAACACATTCCTCTAACGTCAAGAGAACTTCTTGGGTTATGGCTATAACCCTTGTTCCCTGAGAAAGGAACGAGACACTGTGTCGTTGAATACGACTCTTTGGGGACGCTCCCTTAGCGTGCGTCTCTGAAGTATGAATGAAACTAATCCAATCCTGATTGGTGTTGTTCCTTCATGACGTAACGTGACGGGAAATAAAAGTGCACTCACACACATTAGCCTCGCGATGAAGCAAGCCGCTCCTAGGCACTGAGGAGCATGGCAAAATGACGCAGTGTCTCGTTCCCTTCTCAGGGAACAAGGGTTATAGTCATAACCCAAGACATTCCCTTTCGAGGGAACTCTGCTTCGTTGAAAATGACTCTTTGGGGAACGAATGCCCACTAGGCCATGCACCGAAAAAGGCCTGCCCTAGAGTGAAACTGATCTCAGGCACTCAGCTAGGACGAGAGCACAAGTGCGCCTGGCATACAAAGCGAGGTGCAGACTATAAAACCTGATAAAAGTGTGCGGGGTAGCCCAACCAGCTGCCTCACAGATCTCCTGGAGGGGTACTCCCGAGAGGAGGACCCTAGAGGATGCCATGCCTCTAGTAGAAAGAGCCCTTACGGCGAAAGGTGAAGGCAAATTGCGCACCTTGTAGGCCCACTTATGGGTTGGATAGCCGGGAGCCCCTAATAGGTGATCCAAAACACACTACAGTAGGTCCGACCTCCTCCAAGAAGAGGACCTCTCAAGGTAAATACTCAGAACTCTAACTGGCAGAGCAAGGAACCTCTCCTTTTCTGCCGACACATTAAGGTAGAGGATTAAATACTAGCACCATGGACCTAGCCATGTTAAACTGCACAAAAGGGAAATAGCTGGGTCTTGGATGCAGGATGGCCTTAACTCCGCCGGGGGCACACCCCAAGCAAGCTGTGGTGATGTGATGAGATACGTAAAGAGTGGGCATTTTCCCAGGATCTAGCTCTTTATGAAGATCTGGGAAAAAACTGAAAGTCTTGGCACTGAGTTTGTGAACGGTGCTGCAGGAATCTCTCGTCTAGATTGCTTTGACGGGGATCATCCTGCTTATTTTGTGGCCAGCTGATATACATATATATATATATTTATATTTATTTATTTATTTTTTTTTTTAAGTCTGGCCACATGAGCAGAAACATGAGTCGAGTGTGACTCATATTGCTCGTTCCCGATGCTGAGCACATCTACTTCCTCAGAAACAGCACCGGGCACTGAAGAAGCCGCATCGCGGGCTTCTGTGTCTTGAACGAGTGTCATAGAATCTGCGGATGATGAACAAAAAAGTGCCTCAGCAGTCTCGTTCTCATCCGCGAGATCCTTCTGCGATACCCACGATCTAAGCCGCCGCGTAGCCTCACTGTGTTCACAGGCAGCCCTCTCGAGAGCTGCCTGTGCGTGCTGCGCCCCTAAACAATACACACACAACTGATGCGTGTCCCCACCCATGAGATATCTAGGGCAGGGGTGCACACACGTAGTGTATTGTTCACTCACCATAATATAGAGCTTTGCACAGAAAAAAACAACACCAAATAAGACAGACAGTTTCACAGAGAGCACTTGCTGAAGAGCGAAAGCTAATGTGTGTGTGTGTTGGCGTCACTTTTATGTGCCGTCACATGTTGCGTCATGATGCAGCACCAATCAGGATTGGATTAGTTTCATTCATTCTTCAGAGGCATACGATAAAGGAGCGTCCCCAAAGAGTCGTTTTCAATGACACAGTGCGAGTTCCCTCGAAAGGGAACCAACACCCAGAACCAACACTGAATATTTGGAGAATGCTCTTATGACAAAATTCTGTTAGCTGGGATGGCTTACAGCTTATGAAAACCTTTTCACAATATTCTATTTTTTTTTCAAGCTGTAAGCCATAATCATCAAAATTATAACAAATATAAAGGCTTGAAATATCTCACTTTGCATGTAATGAGTATATATAATATATTGGTTTCACCTTTTAAGTTGGATTACTGAAATAAATTAACTTTTGCACCATATTCTATTTTTTCGAGTTTCACCTGTACCACTGAAATATCATTTTCAACATTAACTTCAGATGGCAACATTGTTTTATGTTTACTTTACATTTCATTTGTATGTTTAATGTTTCCACAAAATGTGTTTAGAATCAACATCACATCGTAACGTTGATTCAACAATATTACCAATGATTGATTTTTGTTCATTTCAATGTTGATTTAACAACTGTGATGTAGAATAAACATCACAATGTAACAATAATCCAACAATATTACCAAATGATTATGTTTGTTAATTTTAGTTTTGATTTAATAGCAGTGATGTACTGTAGAATCAACATCATAGTGTAACGTTGATTCAAAGACATTTTCATTGGTTTTCTGTTGAAATTTCTCCATAGTTTCAATTTTAAATGCAGGTGCAAAAGTGATTCTGAACCAACATCCCTTCTGAACATTGATTTAATGACATTACTAATTAGTTTTGTTTAAAAAAAATCAATGTTTAAATGGCTCTTCAATGTTTAAAGAAACAATAGGCTCACCGTTAATAGGTGCAAAAGTGATATTGAACCAAAGTCCCTTTGTATTGTTTATTCAATGCAATTAGCATTGATGCATCAACACTGGATAGTTTCAATGAGTGTTTGCTCTCTGGGATTGAATTTCAATAAAAAAAAACATTTTTAGTTAAACTTTTTAGTTAGGTGAGGCAAAACAATTTAGAATCATTGATAAACTGAAATCAACTGTATTTCAACAACTTCAGTTCACATTTAGGGTAAAAGTCATATTACTTATGGATGGCTGGTGCAACCCTACCCTGGAGTTATGTACTTACTATAAATTATCACATGGTCACTGTCACAAATGTTTATTAGATTAATGGGTTAAAAATACCATACAATTTTTTTCATTTTACACCACAACGTTCCTTTTTTTTTGGCATTGGCAAAGGTTTTTTTTTTTTTTATGGTACCAGGCACAGAAGTATTAAGTAGCAACAAAAATATCATCTTGTGCACAGTGCAAATATTGATATATGCTACTCACACAAAGTGTAAATAGAATATGCTGTTTGTAGTTAAAATAGTGGAGTGAAAGTGAAAATAATCTTTGCTATTTTACACTGCAAATAAACACAGCATACACAATTGTTTTTGCCAAATTGTTAATTTCACAAGGTTTACATACGGTTTAAATTAAATTCTGTTCCCAAGATTTTAAATATGGAATCAGACTTTTGAAAGCTATTAAACTCCATTAAATCCCCATTTCTTGCAATCCATGTAACTACATTGAGGTATTGAGACGTCACTGATTAGCCTACTATCCAAGCTGTTGTTAAGATCTACTCACCTCTATAGCAAATGAAAGGTAATACAGTATTGCACTTTGCATCTACCCAATTTCCAGAGTTTCTAAAAAAGACTGCAGTGCAGTATTCACTGTTTCCATCACTGTATGACGGTCCTGTCATCCAGTAACTGAATGAAGAGTTGCTCTGATCGGACCAAGATTGGGCTCTGTGCAGTCCAATCCAAACATTGTGATAATAATAATTCTGTAGTAAATACTGGACCTTCTGGTTTTCAGTCTCATTCCTGATACTGACAAGGTCTGTGTGATGCTCTCTGCAGTATTTCTGAGCATCAGTCCAGATTTGAAATGTCGGAATGACAACATAAGTAGCACTGGCATTTTCTCTTCCTGAAAAGAAATAATAACATATTAAGCTTAGAGAGAGGTTTGTTGTTTCCAATTTTGTTAATTGTCTTTTCAATTTTAATGGAAAAGCTCACCGTCATAGCAGACACTAAAATAATATGAGTTGCAAGGTGATGAATACCATATCCCTTTTTTCATCATCACACACAGATTTTTCCCACCATAACTGGGTCCTGGGTTATTCCAATTTCTGAAGTTTTTCTCCCCTGCCTTGAAGAAATCACTGTCTTCTAGAGTCCATTTCCAAGTGTTCAAATCTTCATAGAGTCCAATCCAGGCCAGATCAATGGAATTGTCATTCACTGTGTCGACTAACTGGACCGTCTGTTGTTCATTTTCAATGGTCGCTAGATCAGTGTATTTATCTCTACAGTATCTCTGAGCTTCTTCCCAAGTCATGGATTCATTCACAAAGATATACCGATGAGGGACACAAAGCGTGAAGGTGATGAAACCTGTTGAGAACACAAGAGCTGCACTCACACTATAGTGTATTGTTAACAACCAGTGCTTGAAGTGGGGAAAATAATTTTGTGAGGAGGTTTTTTTTTTGACAGGGGCCATTCCACCTCAGTTGAAATCATGCTGAGGCGTTTAAGGTAGGGGTCTTATTATGAAGGTAAAATAGTAGCAAAACTCCAGAGCAAGTCGATCTGAATTTGAGAACTTATAAATAAATATTTGTACTCTAAAATTTAAACTCACACCTTTAAAGGTCCCCTAAAATCAAAAATGATTTTTTTTAGCTCTTTGAATTATGTTAGCCTTAATGTTATAAATAAGCTGGTGTGTTCCAAAACAATGACAAAATTCGCGTTTAGGAGATATAAGCATTCAGAACTTACAGTCTCTCACTTCCACTAAAATGGATCACAGATTTTCATGAAGTCACCATAAAAACGTCTCAGGTTATGTATGTAACCCTGGGAACGAGAGCTGCGTTGTCAAACGCGATGGGAACGCTCTGCGTGATTGCGTCGTGAAGCATCTGTACAATCAGTCCAATGAGAGAGTAAGACGTCAGGTGAAGTCATTGACCAGGAAACTATAAAGCACCTTTGAGATCAGACCGCGACAGCTTCTGTGAAAGGCCTTAAGCAAGTCGATCAGGGCATGCAGGAAGTATGGCAGGCGAACGCAGCTCTCGTTCCCTCTGAGGGAACCAGGGTTACATACGTAACCTGAGACGTTCCCTTTCAAGGGAACTTCGAGCTGCGTTGTCAAACGCGATGGGAACCCCGTACCCACTATGCCATGCTGAGAAATGCCCATTCTGTGTGAAGTCCTTGCGCACACTAAGAAGCAAGCAACCTAGCCCCAGGAGTGGAGAGGCCAAGGTCATAAAATCTGACAAATGTATGCGGAGAGGACATCCTGCCGCATTACAAATATCAAGAAGGGAGACACTCGGAAGAGGCCGCTATACTTCTAGTAGAATGGGCCCGAAAAGCCATAGGTGAAAAGCTGTTCAGCCGCTTCATAAGCTAATGATAAAGCCTCGACTATCCATTTGCTCATAACCTGTTTAGATGCAGGGGACTCTTTCTTGAGTGACCCAAAGCAGACAAATAATTGTTCAGACTTACGCCACAGGGCAGCTCTGTGAACGTAGGCATCTAATGCCCGAGTTGGACATAACAGGTTCAGTCGTTCCTGATCTGGGGTATTAAAAGGTGGAGGATAAAAGGCCTGCAGCACTATAAGGCCCCCAAAAATTAACTGGGACCTAAGCAGTATAACCCGGTCTAGGGTATAGAAATGCTTTCACCATACCCCGTGCAGATTCCAGGCATTAAGGAGCAACCGATAGGGCATGCAAATCTCCTAATCTCCGGTAAATGAAACAGCAAGGAGAAATGTTTTCAAAGTAAGGAATTTTTCTGAAACCTCTTCAATGGGCTCAAAGGGAGCCAAAGCCAGATCCTCAAGTACACTGGCCAAATCCCAAGCCGGTGCTCTGAGTGCAGTGCAGGATCTCTCCCGATAGAAGTACCCCCCAGGGGTGTGGTAGGCCGATATAGCCGCAACGTAAACCTTTAAGGTAGAAGGAGATAATCCAGCAGAGAAACGGTCTTGCAAGAAATCAAGAACTGTACCAACAGGGCAGATAACAGGATCTTGGTGACGTTCACCACACCAGATGGAGAATAATTTCCATTTCAATGCATATAGTTTCTCTCGTGGAAGGAGCTCTGGATTGGAGAATGGTCTCAACGACCTCAGTCGAGAGACAGGATTCTATGAGCCAGGCCCCCTCAGAGGCCAAGCCACAGTATCCAAACTCCAAATGAGGGTGAACTCCCAGGAGCAAAGATATCGGGAAATGCGTACCGGTGTAGTGTTAACCACACCTAATACATCACATCCAGTCCAAGCAGAGCTGGATGTGTGAGGGAGAACCAAATAGAGCAATACGTTGTACCAACGATGTGAAATGTCGACTGACTTCAGTTTGACTTTAGTTCTCCCTAAGAAGCTCCACCACCTCGGGGGTGAGTCTCCATACACTGGGCGTCAGCCCCTGCCACAACAGGATATCTGCTCCAATATACGAGACCATCAGTGTTTTATCCGAAAGGACAAACACATAGTGACCTCTATGGTCTGGCAGGAAGTATTCCGATTTTCGGGAATACCGCCATCACTTTTAGCCAATTATGTGCTAAAAGGTAGATGGTCCTGCCAAGTACCATTCGCAGAGTGACCACTCATGATCACCCCCATCTTGTCAGGGAAGCATCCGTCGATAGCATTATGCGTCGACAAGAAGCCCCCAAAATGGGCTTGGGCGAGGGACCAAGGTTCTTCGACATGACCGAAGCACGAAGGCAAAGACGCGTGACCTTGATCATGCGAATAGTTTCTCTCCTCGGAGAAAACCCCTTGGTCCTGAGCCATCACTGCGTGGGTCTCATGTACAAAAGGCCAAAAGTAACTACGTTGGACACAGCTGCCATGAGAGACACCAGTCCAAAAAATGCTTGACAGTGAGTAACTGGCATAGATATACCCCCCAACTTGTGAGGGAAGCATCCGTCGATAACATTATGCGTCGACAAGAAGCCCCCAACAGTGGGCCTGGGCGAGGAACCAAGGTTCTTCCACAAGACCGAAGCACGAAGGCAAAGCCGCGTGACCTTGATCATGTGAAAAACGTTTTTCTCCTCAGAGAAAACCCCTTGGTCCTGAGCCATCACTGCATGGGTCTCATGTACAGAAGGCCAAAAGTAATTATGTTGGATGCAGCTGCCGTGATATATACCCCATTTACTGCTGTAAAAGGCTACACCTAGAAAAGTGGTTCTCAGAGCACACTCTTCCTGGCGTTGAGCAACAACCCCCAACATCTTAAAATGAGACAGAACGACATCTCAATGCCGAACTGCCACATGCTCAGATTGAGCTAGGATCAATCAATCATTGATAGTATAATACGCAAATGCCCTGGAG